>JALJCO010011406.1:0-47636 GCA_023101725.1 Atherinomorus stipes | reverse complement strand
TGTTCTGAGTTCTCTCCTGGAGGAAAACAAAATAAGGAAAATAAGCTATATTAGGCATTGAATGGTTTATTTGAAGGAACTGTAGATGGATAAAGATGGACAGAAAGAGAGAGGAGGAAGATATGCAACATTTTATTTCACCACTTACACATGATCCTAACCTGTTACGCCGGGCTTAACGATTTTCACCGTCGCAGACTTAAGACTGGAGGTCTTTAGTAAATCTCAGGAGTTTTACTGGAGTCGTGGCGTGCCCCCGCGGCCTCGATCGTTAAATTTGAGATGGTAATCTACGCTTCTTCAGCATCTTCATTATTCTATAAAGTCACTCTGAAAACTGTTGTTCAGGTCGACCAGCTGTCTGTCAGGAACAGAGAACTCTGTTTCATCGAAGTTGCAGATGTGCCAGCTGCCGGCACACTCGTGTTCATAGAAATACACAGTTGTGACATGCGTTGACTTCAATGTAAAAGCGGTCGTGTGACTCACGGAGAACGCCACGAGAACGCCAGGCTGTCATATCTGACTGCAGAACACACAGCAGTAATCAGATTACTGACAGTAAAAACTAAGTAAATATTGGTGCTGCAGACACGCTGAATGTTCTTGGTTACAGAAGATTATGTTTTTCCTTTTTACTGTTTTATCTGGTTTTTAGTGTCTTTGTGCGCTTTGATAACATGCTTTCAAATAAAATGTATTATGATGATGATGATGGGAACAAATTGCAGGATGGGAAAAATGCTGAAAGAATCTAGTTGTAGTCTTGTAAATAGTGACCCTGCAAGATTCTCAGTCTTTGTAAAATCGCAGTCTGAGACTAAAAACAGTCTTTAGATGAGCTAGTGTGAGATGGTGGTCCACCAGAGTCTTTTCTAAATCTTTAAATGTAAACCTGGTATTAGTCTGCAGGCATCTTTATATGAAGTTGAAGGCCAGGTGTGTCTGTAGGGCTGGACGATATGGACCAAATATCACATCACCATATATTTATTTTAGATGACGATATACAATATATACCGGTATTTTTTACCCTAATTTGTCTGAAAGTTTCATTTCATATCAAACATAACAAATCTAAATTTAAAAACGCAATATTAATCTATTTTATTAATGAAATCTTGTGAGATATCATTGTTTTTTTACAAAATCTCGAGATTTCATGAAATACCGAGAGATTTCATCGTTCAGTTATAAAATCTTGTGCAATTTTGTGAAATCCCATGAGACTTTGTAACAAGATGATGATATCTCATGACATTTCATGACATTTCATTAGTAAAATAGATCGATACCATGTTTTTAAATATAGATAAGGTATCAGCATATGAAAATATACTCAATATTTCAGGTGTATCAATATTTTTTTCCACCTGTATTAAATAATCAGGTGACCCCTCTGTAGTCAGTCGAGGTGCAGTCGGGTCGTTATGAAAAAAAAAAGCAAATATATCAGTATATCGCACAGCCCTAGTGGTCTGTATCTTCTGCTTTCAAACCCTCTACTATAATGGTGTAAATCAAGTATTTCATTAGTTCTCATATGCAAATAAACAGAGCATGCTGTTCCAATAAGATTCATCCTCTGTGTAAATGTTATGAGCCCCTAAATTTCATCATCAGGATATCACTCTTTATTACTGTGAAAAGGTGCCCAAAGCCTTTTCTTGTTAAGTGGACATAGACATTAATTCTATTTATCACAGAGGAGAAATTCTAGTCAGCACTGCACTACACCATAGGTAGGGAAGGAGAAATATAGATAGTTATGGAAAGCACAAGTCATATTACACTGCAAGGAAAAGCTCTAGAATTTGGTCCAATTCTGTGATATTGTTCTGAGAAAATATAAATCTAGCACAACTGACAATCTTAGAGAAAAACGTTTGCAGATGACTTGAGTTCCCTTCAGCTGCAGTCACAGTGTCACTCTCTGTCTCTGACCCTAATTGCCTAGCAACAGCCTTGTGCTGCTCTCCTGTAACTGTCTGTCTCTTAGGGAAGTAAGAGGATGTATCCATGGTGGATTTCCTCTTCATTGTCTGGAAATTGACATGTCGTTAGCACATACTGATTAAATCATAAAGCAAACGTCTGTATGACGGTAGTTGCCTGGACCGTGGCAGTCAGCTAACGTCAGCTAGTGTTAAAGAATGTTTGCAAGGTGGTTTGAAAATGTTCTCAATCTAACCCAAGTAACGCCAACACAACATTAACTAGCTAATGTGAACTTATGAGTGGCTTGATGAAATGAAAACATATCAGAGGAATTTCCATATTGCAGTTTTTATTTTTACAGTACTGGTTAACAAACACTGGCTAACGTTAGCTTGGTAGCTTTATTAGCCCATGAAACCGTAATGTACATTGGACGTAACGTCTAAAACAATGTAATCTAAGCTAGATTACATAGATTATCTGACATAGCCAGTTTCAATGGAAAAGAATAGCTAGTGTGATTTTTGTTTTTAACACTTACCTCTGAGTTCTTTGTTAAAAAGATCGTCTCCACTCTGCTACCCACAACAATGGAATCAGCTTTCCTACTTATTTAACCAAGAAGAAGAAGAAGCAGCAGCACGTGACTTCCGCATTCCATTCTTTGATCGGAGATCTCTTCATCAGATCGAGGCGGAGTGAAGCAGAACATCACAAGAACAAAGTTTAGAGACTGAATATCTGGAGGCTCCGCTTCTCTTCTTTACAAGGTATTCTCTGCAACATTATTTCATGAATACTTTCAGACGTATCTTGGATACTGATGATTGTTGGTTTCTGTCCTCTGCGGAGGTCAGCCCGCTGGAGAGAAACGACGTGGCGGAAGAAGATCAGACAAAGAGTTGTTATCGAGGGAAGCCTCGTGGAGAAAGCAGGTGAGAATTTCCAAAGCTTGGTGTGATGTGTTTGCTTTAATCGGTAAGTGGTAATAATCCCGGGATTTGTGTGCTTGTGATGTTTGGTGTTTAGTGAGGTTTAGTTGCTGCGGCGGAGTGGTGGATCTGTGGGCTTGATGTGGTTTTGAGTTGCGACGGAAAATGTTTTCTTTTTCTTTAAGTCTTGCTTTCTCTGCAAGACTGAAGTGAGAAAAATCAAACGGAGGTGAAATGAAAATCCTGTAACGTCCAGCTAAGTGGCTGACAGCTGCAGTCTGAAGGAAAGAGATTAGCAACATAAAGCATGCCGTGTGTTCTCCAGCGAGTGATCCATTTGTGACTGATTGTGGTATCCTTAAAAAACTACTCCAGTGATACTGTCCTTGCAGTTAGGAGGTTTTATTTCCAACATTATGTTATTTATATTTGTTTTTTTTGTATTACATAAACCTTGGGGAAAAACAAAAACAAACAAAAAACAAAACAAAATCCTCTCAGACTGGGATACAATCTTGACAAATAGTACTTGTTGATACAAAAAAATGAATTAAAAAAATAAAAATAAAATACAGGGACTCTCTCTTTCCAGATCAAGGGCACAAAACCATTTTATGGATCACCGCGAGCATCCAGGAATTTTCGCCAAATTCGTCACATCTGGGGCCTGAACGACGAAGCCGGATTTTCTCTTATCAAGGTAACTTCAGGGTTAATCCTGGGTTTATCGTCCTATGACGCTGGTTCACTTCTGATCGGGTTCTATCTCCCCGGTAACTTATGCTGAACGCCTAACCTGGTCCGGACCAGGTTAAGTTCTGGATAGGAGATCTCCGACTATGAAAGCACCACCCCCTGACCAATCAGCACTCTTGAAAATGGCCTGCCCATTTTTTAGAAGATCCTGAGAGGAACTCTTAGAAGAGAAAGAGTATTCAGAGATGGTGCAACCCTTTATGATCTGCCAGATGACATTTTATATGAAAGATGTAGGTTTTCCTTTGCTGGACTCCGTTACATCTGTCAGCTGTTGGAGCCGTACATCACTAATGTAACGCATCGCAGCCGGACACTGACAACACCACAGATGCTCTTCATCACACTGAGGTTTTATTAATGTTAGACTGATTGAATTAATTTTGATATAGACCAACGCCTCACCTTGAGTGAAAAAAATTTAGTGCTGTACTGATGTAGCTGAAAAGCTTATTTTTTGTGGCCGAATTGTGCTCATGGTCCCACTCAGTAAAACGTCATTCATTTATTTATTCATTCATTCATTCACTGGTAGTTTGATGCACACCGTTGGCGACACTGAAAACGTATGCAAAAACATGTCATGTATTACCCGCTTTTTCCCTGTGGGCTGCACAAATATTAAATGAAATTCCATTCATTCATGAAAGAGTGTGGCAGCATAGAATCTCGTCAATGGCCGGTTTGGATTATATATTTGTATTTGTTCTTTATTTGTTCTCATGATCGTCTTGCGCTGCGGGGTTGCATCTGAAATAATGTGATTAAGAGGTCACACATGGCATGGAGCGCACACCCACCCATGCCGGCATGGTGAAGGGTTACAACACGTTCAACGATATGAGCCTAAAATATCCATATGCACAGTATGAGAAGCAAATATACTGAGGAAGCGCTGTAGTGTGATGAACACTAAATGACCAGAGTCCGATATTGTTCCATGATTGTACAATCGCATGGACTTGCGCATTAACAGCCAGCATTAATTCCTGGCTTTTGCTGCGGCGACTGTGTTGCCGCAGCATAAATGGAGCCATTTATTATCATTCCTGAATGATAATGTCGTGTTATCATTCAGGAATGATGTTCCTGAATTCTACATATTTGTTAAGTATCATCGTCTGCTCCTCCATGGTAAAATATGTCGCTCTCTATTTCTCCATGTCTGTGATTGGTCAGATGCTTCCAAAACCGCCCCTTCTAAGTGAGCGCACACTGATTAAGATTGGAAAACCCTGGGTTGAATTACCGAGTTGATAACCAGCTTCATAGTAGACATAGACATTTTTCCAGTGCAATGCAATCAACCTTTTTGCTTGTAATAGACAAATATCAATAAAGAGCTGCTCGTTTTTAGTAAGTCTTACATGTTTGGGATTTAAACCAAAAATGATAAACCTTGGTTCTAATGGAAAGTCTTTGGTAGTAATGTGTTTCACTGTTTGTTTTATTATAACCCAGAATTTCTTAATTTCCCTGCATTCCCAAAAACAGTGGAACAGCATTCCTTTAACATCTCCACACTTTGTACATGTATCTGGAATATTTGGATTGTATTGGTTTAATTTTACCAGAGTAACATAAACCCGCATAAGCCACTTATATTGCAATAATCTCAAACGTGAATTAATAGTTTGCTTGTGGGCCTTTATACAAGCCAGTTCCCACTCCTCCAATGACAAACTTGTTACTAAATCTTTTTTCCAAGCTTCTAATTTTGACAATGAATTATTAGGAGAGTTTGATAACAATAATTTGTAAAATTCTGATATTACTCCCTTTTCTAAACTACTTTTAGTGATCAGTTCTTCTAGCTTGGATTTTGGAGGTTTTGATAGGGTTTGTAGTTTTGCTCCAACGTAACTACGAAGTTGGAGATATTTGAAAAAGTATTTCCTCTGGATATTGTACTTGAGTCTAAGCAATTCAAATGACATCATATGATTTGATCCTACAGAGTACAAATCTTGAACTTTCTCCAGTCCCTTAAGAGCCCATTGTTTAAACACTGCATCAGCTCTTCCAGGACTAAAGTCCTGATTACCCCAAATTGGGGTCAGCTGAGATAAAGTTATTGGTTCCTTAATATACCTTTTGACATCATACCATATTTTAACCATGTTTTTTACCATTGGATTTCTAGTTTTCTTTAGCAAGTTAACTTCTGTATCAGAGAAGAGATACAGTGGTAAAGAAGGGCTTAAAATATTGCCTTCCATTTCTGTCCATTGGGGGGCGTCCTTTAAAGTAAAATAATATTTTAAGGATCTAAGCTGGGCTGCCCAGTAATACCATTCTATGTTTGGACACATCAAGCCTCCTTCATTATAAGGCAAATGAAGTAAGGAAAGTCTAATTCTAGCACGCTTCTTGTTCCAGATAAATTCAAGAAGCAGTTTTTTAAATGCTTTAAACCAATCCCCTGGGGGTCGCAAAGGAATATTCTGAAAAACATATAGTAATTTTGGTAGTATATTCATTTTATAAATATTTATTCGACCAATCAGTGACATAGGGAGGGGCATCCATCTATTGAAATTAATTGTAGTTTCATTAAGTAATGATTCATGATTATTCTGAACAATCAAATCTAAACTTGGAAGAATTTGTATTCCCAAATAAATAAATTTAGGAACCGACTTAAATTGTGAGACTACTTCAGGTGGGTTTTCTCTCTCTCTCTGATCAAGCAACAAAATAGATGATTTTGATCTATTAACTGCATATCCTGAAATGTGACCATACCCACCGATCAGTTGTAGCAGAGCTGGGATAGATGACTTCAGTTGAGAAAGGAATAGAATTATGTCATCTGCGTATAATGAAAGTTTATGTTCTGCCTGATCAATTGTGATTCCTGTTATATTTGGGTGAGACCGTACAGCTATAGCGAAAGGTTCCATGGCTAAAGTGAACAACAAACGAGATAGTGGACATCCCTGGCGGCATCCACGTTTTACAGAAATGGGTTTGGATACATTTTTATTTGTCAATATCTCAGCAGTTGGGTGTAAATACAGTAACTGCACCCATTTTTGAAAAGTCTGTCCAAACCCAAAGCGTTCAAGCACATTAAAAAGATAGGCCCACTCTACCCTATCAAACGCTTTTTCTGCATCTAAGGAGAGGAGGGCCATATCTGTAGGGTTATCTGATCCTTGAACAATATTGAGAACTCTCCTAACGTTGTGCAGACCTTGGCGGCCTAAGATAAAGCCATTTTGATCCCTATGAATGATTGATGGAAGAATTTCCTGTAAACGTGTTGCAAGCAATTTACAAAATATCTTTAAATCTGAATTCAGCAGACTTATTGGCCTCATATTTTCGCATTTATTACTTGGTTTCCCGGGCTTAGGCAGTAAAATGATTAAAGCATTGTTCATTGACTTAGGAAGGTCACCATTTATAAATGCTTCTTGAAACATTTCCAATATTGGTTTTACCAACTTTCCCTTGACCTTTTTATAGAAGTCGGTTGAAAACCCATCAGGACCAGCTTTTTTACCTGAAGTCATATTATCAATAACATTGCTTATTCCCCCTTCACTAATCTCAGCATCCAACTGTTGTCTAAAGTCATCTGAAATAACTGGGATTGATAATTTATCTAGTGAAAAATGTTGGGTATTTTGATCTGTATGGCCCTGAGAACTGTAAAGTTTTTCATAATAATTTCAAATTTCTTTGTTTATCTCAATTGGACCCACTGTTGATTCCCCCTTCGAGTTTATTACTGATATTATATTTTTTTTGTGCTTCTAGTTGCTTAATTTGCCATGCTAAAATCTTCCCAGGCTTTTCACCTTGGTCATAAAAAGACTGATTTAACCTAATATATTGGAGGCTACCCAATCAGCTGATTCTTTGTTATATTGTGCCCTAAGTAGCATTATTTCTTTTTTTATTAATGAGTTTTTATTACTAAACAACTGTTTTTCCAGATTTTTTTATTTTTTTTCTTCCAATTTTTTTTTTTTTTTATGCGTTGCTCCTTGGATTTTGAGGTGGTATACGAGATTATATGACCCCTTAAACAGGCCTTAAAGGCATCCCATTTGACACAGGCTGTGGTGTGAGTAGTGTTTATGCTAAAATATTCATCAATTTTGCACCCCACATACTTAACAAAAGCTTAATCTTTGAGCCATTTTTGATGTAAACACCATCTAGGGGGGTCTATCAATAATGTTTCATGGATATATTTCAAATTACATACAGCATGATCTGAGATTGTAATACTGTCATAGGAACAGTCTACCATGTTGGATAATAAATCTGCTGAAACCAGAAAGTAATCAATACGGGAGTATGTATTGAATGTTTTGGAATGACAAGAATATGTTACATCAGTAGGATTAAAATGTCGCCAAATATCTACCAACTGTAACTCCTCCATGAAATTTTGAATGATTTTTCTGCTTTTATGATTGGTCTGGTCAATTCCAGTAGATCGGTCAAGGAGAGGATTCAAGATGCAGTTCCAATCCCCACGTATTATATTTTTCCCTGGAAGAGAGGAAATGGTTAAAGATTTGAAAAGAAACAGTCATCATCTTTGTTAGGTCCATAAACATTCACCAAGTTAAGAGTTTCTTGTAGAATAGAGCCATCTAGAAGGGAAGAAAAGTTTACTTGTTATTAGGCATTTTACAACAGAGGGCTTGAAATCATTTGACAAGAAAAGAAATAGCCAGGGTCCTAAAACCTGCCCATAAGAACCATAAAGTGCACTTTAAACAGAACACTAATATACACCAGTCACTCAGCTTCTTCAGAGTCCTTCAGGATCTTCTTCACAAAAATGTTTGCCTCCGCTGGGGAGCTGAACTTGTGGACCTTATCTTTGTATGTCAACACCAACGTAGACGGGGAGAGAACACCATGTCTCACTCCAAGTTGACGCAGCTGGTTGCGGACAGTGTCGAACTGCTTACGTTGCCTGGGTACCTCCGTAGCAACATCAACAAACAGTTTCACCCGCTGGTTCTTGTAGAGGATATCCTTCTTTGACTTCGCAGCTCTAAGTACCAGCTCTTTCTGCTTGTACTTGAGAAATTTCAGGATTACCGTTCTCGGTGGTGTGCCACAGTCCCTCTTTGGTCCGACGCGGTGGGCTCTCTCCAGGACCAAGGGTGAGCGTAAGGGGTTGAGATCCAGCGCGTCCGGCAGCCAGTTCTCCAAAAAGCCACGCGTGTCAGAGCCCTCGCAGTTTTCAGGGAGACCCACCGACCTGAGGTTGTTCAGGCGTGATCTCATTTCCATATCGACCACTTTCTCCTCCAGATGTCTGTTTCTTTTTTGTAAGCTGTCGATCACCACTTAAGTCCACCTGTTCATCCTCCACGGAGGACTGACGCACTTTTACCTGAGACATTCGCTCCGTACATTCAGACATCTCCTTCTTTGTTTCGTCGATTGCTTTCAATACACCATCAAATCTCCCCGTAAACTCTGCTTTCAGATTACGTAGCTCTCCCAGTATTTCATCTTTAGCCATGTGTAGTTGTTCGTCTCTGCTGGGTACAGTTGACACGGAGGTGTCCAGATCATTGTCGCTAGCAATGTTGGCATCCTTGCTAATGGTGTTAGCTTCTTTGCTAGCTGACTGTTCGACACCATGCGGTCCAACGACTATTAATTTAGACTGTACAGATTTTGCCTTTTCTTTACCCGTTTTTCCGCCAAAAGGCATTTTTGCATCAGTTTTGCAGTTTCAAGATGCTTTTGGGTGTAAATATGAAGATTAGCAGGACTGTTACAGGGAGCAGGAACGGACGTGACCTTCTAGCTTGCGGCCATAACAGGAAGTCCAGTTAGGAGTTTTAATAATGAGGAATCAATCAGTACGATGTGCGCCACTATGAAGATCCTTCCTTCACAAACGGCCGTGCTCAGCTGGGATCAGTCATGTGGAACATGTCATCGTGTTTGCAGGAACAAGTAAACAATATTCCAGTCATACCAGTGTGCCTGTGAAAATGCTGCTTTGCTGTGAGAATGAACCGGACACTACGACCCTGGATAAGATCGTCCTTGTTTGCTGTGCATTTGCAAATGTATGCTAAATTGTTGTTGCCAAGACGAGCACTGAAGCCAGCATGAGTTGATGAAAACTCAGGTTACTTTCTTTTATTTGTCATTTACTCGTGATGTTTGACACCACGGACATCTGTCTGAGTCTGACAGCTTATTTGTTTTTTTTTTTACAAATCAGACACACACTCATCACTGTTTTCTATCTTATAAATAAATGATTGAAACCACATTAAATATCGTCCTCTTACATGTGTTTATTGACAGCTCACAAATGTTTTCTTAACTAGCAGCATAAGTTAACTGTGTAAAAGGCAAAATAACACTTCTCTAACATTAACAGAACATAATGACAAATATTACCATGTTACAAACTGATTGTGAAGACTAAATAGCGGGGCTGCGCAGCGCCTCCCGCCTGCAGCAACTCCCACGAGTTTATTGATTTACAGCATCAGAGGACGTTAATCTAACGTTCATCTAGTAGGTAGTGGTCATGCTTTATATGTAAACAAACCTGTCATGAATGACGATGGTGTGTCCATTACGTTTCCCTTGTAACTCATATAACAGTCAGATGTCATTATGTCGTCATGCAGTGAGCGCAGATGCGATTGTTTCAACAAGTTAAGTGAACATAATTATTGAAATAGTAATATGGTGTGTTTAGCATTGGTTTATGAAACGAGTACAATTATGGGCTAAGCCCAATAAATAAATTTAACTAACTTTGGAATATACACTGCCTGGCCCAAAAAAAATTCGCCACCTGGATTTAACTAATCAAATAGGTACGAGCCTCCTATTGGATAATTACTGCATGGGCGATTATCTTTCTGCTGGCAACAAGTTATTTAACCCCAACTGGTGCAATGAGTTGCTTCTCATTTCCTAAACAACCATGTCGAAAGACACATCCGTGGTCGTGAAAAAGATGTTAGTCTGTTTGAGAAGGGTCAAATCATTGGCATCAAGAGGTGAAAACATCTAAAGAGATTGCAGAAACTACTTAAATTGGGTTAAGAACTGTCCAACGCATTATTAAAAACTGGAAGGATAGTGGGGATCCATCATCTTCAAGGAAGAAATGTGGCCGAAAAAATCCTGAATGATCGTGATCGGCGACGTGCGGTGAGATCAAATCAAAGAAAAACAACAGTAGAACTCAGGGCTATGTTTAATACTGGAAGTAAGAGCATTTCCACACGCACAATGCAAAGGGAACTCAAGGGATTGGGACTGAACAGCTGTGTAGCCGTAAGAAAACCACTAATCAGTGAGGCTAACCGGAAAAAAGGCTTCAATTTGCTAGGGAGCATAAAGATTGGACTGTGGAGCAATGGAAGAAGGTCATGTGGTCTGATGAGTCCAGATTTACCCTGATCCAGAGTGATGGGCGAATCAGGGTAAGAAGAGAGGCAGGTGAAGTGATGCAGCATCATGCCTAGTGCCTACTGTACAAGCCTGTGGGGGCGGTGTTATGATCTGGGGTTGCTGCAGTTGGTCAGGTCTAGGTTCAGCAACAGTATGTGCTCAAAGCATGAGGTCAACTGATACCTGAATATATTGAATGACCAGGTTATTCCATCAATGGATGTTTCTTCCCTGATGGCACAGGCATATTCCAAGATGACAATGCCAGGATACATCAAGCTCAAATTGTGAAAGATGGTTCAGGGAGCATGACACATCATTTTCACACATGGATTGGCCACCACAGAGTCCAGACCTGAACCCCATTGAGAATCTTTGGGATGTGCTAGAGATGGCTTTGCGCAGCGGTCAGACTCTACCATGATCAATGCAAGATCTTGGTGAAAAATTAATGCAACACTGGATGGAAATAAATCTTTTGACAATGCAGAAGCTTATCGAAACAATGCCACAGCGAATGCGTGCCGTAATCAAAGCTAAAGGCGGTCCAACAAAGTATTAGAGTGAATTACCTTTTTTTTTTGGTGGTGACTTTTTTTTTGGGCCAGACAGTGTATATAAACATATACAGTATATAGATATACTTTATTAATCCCAATTAGTGTGCCAATTGGGAAATTAATTCTCTGCATTTAACCCGTCTCAGGTTTAACCTGAGAGCAGTGGGCTGCTATTTAAAGCTCCCATAAGGCTATATAGACTCTTTTTTTGTGTGTGTGTGATTTGCAAACCATGAACATCAGATCCATTTTAAGAAGAAAGAGAAAAGCTCAGGTGAGAGAAAACAACTTGAGACAGTTTTACAATGATATCATATGTCATATAACTTTGGATAATAATAATTTGCTCTGGTTGATGTTTGAATGAAGGATAAAAAGAGAGAGATGGTAGTTAGAAAGAAAAATGCCAGCATGAGCATTTTAGAACACACTTACCCTAGTTTGTGTACTTTCTTTTGAAGTTGAGGTTAAATGATGTTGTCATGTTTAAATGTTGTACAAATAGCAATAGCACAAACACCTTACCTGGTGATATTTTGGTTTCAGCCCACCATAATATGCAGATATGGCCTTTTACAAGTTTTACCTCCAGAACAAAGGTACAAATAACCTTATAATTCTGTGGAATGTATTTGTGTGTCAGTTTTTACAATCATATTTTTTGTGGTTCTGGTTGATCTTTGTGTGTTAGTACAAAGAGGGAAAGATAAAAGCAATGAGAACAACACAGAGGTGGAACAAGAACCAGGTTAAAAAAAAGAGGAAGAAGATGGGATTATATTTTAGCACATATTTACTATGGGTGAAGTAGTATTTTCAAAAACAGTTTTTTATATATATATTTTTGGTTAAATTTATGAATATATATGGGTTAGCCTACACCTGGTTTTGTAAATGCTGTCCTGAATGACTCATGGTTTATAACTGGTACTGTGAATTCTGCTCAGTGTGTCCTTGTTTAGTCCTGAGCTATGTATTGGTATTGTTCTTTGAGTAAGATGTGTGACACCAAGAGTGAGTTTTAACTTTAATGGTTATCTATTAATACATCACAATGAAAACATAATGTATGATTATTAAAGGCCTCCTTCCACTGAAAACCCGTTTTATTTGCTCCTTCTGAAATACGGGGGGGTTCTGAAATAAAAGAGTTGATGAAAGCAAGCGTATTCAGGTATTCATCAGAGGCGGCATCTAGTGATATCTATGTTGCATTAACACCACAGCTGTCTCGTTTAGCATTAGCTAGCATAAAAACGATATGCAATGCCTCATTTTTGGGAGCATACGTGAAATAAAGTGTCAGATTAATGAGTGTTCACCATAATTTACAGTGTTTTTGTTGTTGGTGATTGAATCCAGTGTTTTCTCCACCGTGGCAGCAAGTTATTCCCCCTTTGCTCTGTGTGTCCGATATTCCTTCCGATACAAACACACTGTCATCAGTGGACGGAGCGCGAGCAGCAGAAATGTTCACTTTTGTCACAGACGGAAGAAATCTTCATGAAATAAATGTCTGTGATCTTCTTCACTTGTTGCCACAATTAAAGTTTCCCTCTGATGCTCCAACAACCAGGAATGCGACGGTCCTTCCAGATTTCCTCCATGAAAAAAGTCTGATTCTCATCTGTTCTAATTATGTACAGAAACGCTTCCCAGGTAATGGTGGACGGTCTAGTTGTGACGTTTGGCCGGATTCGTCTATAGGTTTTTTTTTAAAAGTTTATTTCAATATTAACATCTTTAACACTGCCCAGTAAATTAGAAAAAAATGAGCTCGCTGCAATTCCCCCACCCCTCAGCATCTCCCTAACTTGTGCGAGTTATTAAAGATCCTGACAAATTGAATAATGAACAATGAATGCTCAAGCAGCTGTAATAAACACGGAACAACTTGAAACACTCGGCCTTTAACCAAACCAGTGTAACAAATGTAGGCCTAATAATAATAATAGGCCTCAAATAGGCTATTTTTCCCACTGTTTATTTAAATATTAATTTTTATGTTCGAATCTTGGGTTTTTATTAATATTCAAACATATATTCAAATTTAGAATATTCGTTGACAGCCCTAGTCTCTTGGTGAATGGACAATATAAATTGGCTCTGCCTTGCCTTGTTGGAAAAGCATAGTTATGACCTTTTTTCTGCTCAGAAAGTAGGACCCGTATGAAATCTGGTTGTTCACCAGGTTTGCCTAAATAAAAGATTTAGATATGACTCATCAATATGTTACTGCAAGCAAAAGGTGTGATGGTGCAGGGGCAGGTAATGAAAATTGCTTGGAACATACTCTTGTTCTGATGCTAGTTTGTTTCAGCCTTTATCCAATGCCATGTACAGGGGCTGGTAAAACCAGAGGTGATTTGTATTACAGTCGAGACAGTTGGCAAGGTAGAGTGAATACACTAACTCGCAGAGGGGAGGGGGAGCTTGCAGGAAAACTGAAATTCGATGGGACTAGCAGTGTTAAGTAGCCACGGTCTTGACTTGCAGTACATTAGAATCCCTCTCCTCCTCAGTTTTCAGTTGCAGCCACTCGGTCTGGATTTCACTGCTGAATGTGTGCTGTTCTACTTAGTCTGAGTGATGTCATATAAAAAAAACTCAGTCTACACTTGAAAATAAACAGACTGCTGCAAAAATGAAAAAATGAAACTCATGGCAGAACTCAAAAAGAAGTTTCCTTTATCAGTATTACATTATTGAGATTAGAAAATAGATTTTTGCCATATTTAGGGGAAAAATATCTAAATTCCCAGTTGCATTTATATTGAATCTGATTTTTTATTTAGCAAAGGAGAAATAAATATTTCCCATTAGAGAACAATTGATTTTGCACTGATTTCCATTGATAATTTTGTCCTTATTTTGTTCTCAACGAGCACTGCTATGAATTGACTAAAGATTTTCAACTAGAGGTTGTTTGTTTTTTAACCAATGAAATGATTGGAACTGATTTGAAACAACAATCATTTTGGTGGTATGAATGAGTCAGAAATTGGAGCAAGATAAGCTTGTATGAACGGGTAGATTTCTTTGAACTCTCCGTGTAACAGACTCGATGACTCCAATGACCCAAAAACTGAATTCCCATTGGTGAGTGACTCATTCAAAATCGGGTTTACAATCACCAAACCTGAGAGAAGGAATGAAGCTGGAGATGATTGTAGGGTGAGAGAAATGTCCATCACAAACCACAGAACCTTAGGAAAACCTCAAATTCTAAAACTAAAAAAAAAAATTAAAATATTGCATGAAATCAATTGTTAAAGGATTTTAAAAAAAAAAAAATGTAGGCTTCCTAAAATAAAATCTTGCATCTGTACTTAATACTTGGTTTGGGCCCTTTTGCATGAATGACTGCCTTAACCCGGCGTGGCATGGATGCTACCAGCTTGTGGCATATCTCAGCTGTTATGAAAGATGAACATGCTTCCATCACAGCCTTGAGCTCTTCTTTATTGTTTGGTCTCTTTCTGTTCAGCTTTCTCTTGACAATACCCCACAGATTTTCGATGGGGTTCAGGTCAGGTGAGTTTGCGGGCCAATCAAGCATGGTAATCCCATGATTGTTGAACCAGGATTTTGTAATTTGGCAGTGTGGGGAGGTGCCAAGTCCTGCTGGAAGATGAAGTCTGCATCCCCATACAGCTGGTCCACTGAAGCAAGCATGAAGTGCTCCAAAATGTCCTGGTAGACGGCTGCATTTATGCTGGACTTGATGAAGCACAGAGGACCAACACCAGCAGCTGACATGGATCCCCAGGTCATCACAGACTGGGAAACTTAACACTGACCATCTTCTCCAGGCTGCTGTCAGCCCTCCGGCTTGTACACTGTTTTCTTCCACACTTCTTCCTTCCACTTAACTGTCCATTAATGTGCTTTGAGACAGCACTCAGAGAACTCCCAGCTTCTTTTGCTATCACTTTTTGTGTCTTTCCCACCGTGTGCAGGGAGTCAATGATGGTTTTCTGCACAACTATCAGATCAGCAGTCTTCCCCATGATTTTGAATTCTTCTAAACCATAACAGGGACTTTTTTAACGGTTTGGGGCACTTATGGAGGTGTTTTGGATTACTTACCTGATTAGAATGTGACACTCTGAGCCTACAATATGGAGCTTTTCACAATATTCTCATTGAGTTTTTGAATTTGAGGTTTTCTGAAGCTGCAAGTCCCGGTTTGCAACATCCAAACAAATAAAAGCTTGAAATATATTGATTTGCATATTATTTATCTATACAATATGTAAATTGCACTTTTAAGTTGAATTGCAGAAATACAATTACTTTTTCTGGATATTCTAATTTTTTGGGAAGTACCTGTATATGCGGGCATATTAAAAGTGTGACTTTCAAGAAGTTCTGAGGGGGAAAGGTGGGAATTTTTCTGCTGTGTGATCATGAAATCCAGCTTGATCTTTCTTTCTCATTTCAGTGTTCCTGCAGAACTGCAGCAGTTGTTGGACATTACAAAGTGGGTTCCCTGTAAATGAAGTCTGGACAAGCACGACCCAGAGCCTTGCCACATAAAAGAGAAACCAGAAAAAATGCTGTCAAATCAAGATGTGATGGAGGCTAGAATGACATCGAGCTACATGGGTCAGATGTAAACAGTGATATGAAGTGTAACACTATCAAAAAATCCCTGAGCTGCTCTGAATATGGAGTAGAGTTTAAAGAGTTTAAGAGTTAAGAAACAATTAATAGAAACATCTTTGAGCTGTTCGAAGACATATTTCAAAACAACGCAAAAAGTACATTTAAAGGAAATGGTTAACACGAAGAAAGTCACAGTTAGATGTGACATTTGTGGTGAAATTTGTAATTATAAAGTAGATCTTAAGGAACACATGAGAATCCACAAAGGAGAGAAACTATTCAGCTGTGGTGAATGTGGACAAAGATTTAGTCCAAAGTCACACTTAAACAGACACATGAGAATCCACACAGGAGAGAAGCCATACAGTTGTGGTGAATGTGTACAAAGATTTAGTCAAAAGTCAGACTTAAACAAACACATGAGAATCCACACAGGAGAGAAGCCATACAGTTGTGGTGAATGTGTACAAAGATTTAGTCAAAAGTCAGACTTAAACAAACACATGAGAATCCACACAGGAGAGAAGCCATACAGCTGTGATGAATGTGGGCAAAGATTTCGTGTAAGGGCAACCATAGACAAACACATGAGAATCCACACAGGAGAGAAACCATTCTGCTGTGGTGAATGTGGACAAAGTTTTAATCAAACAGGACACTTAAACCAACACATGAGAGTCCACACAGGAGAGAAACCATACAGCTGTGATGAATGTGGACAAAGATTTAATCGAAAGGGGAACTTAAACAAACACATGAGAATCCACACAGGAGAGAAACCATTCTGCTGTGATGAATGTGGACAAAGATTTAATCGAAAGGGAAACTTAAACAAACACATGAGAATCCACACAGGAGAGAAACCATTCTGCTGTGGTGAATGTGGACAAAGTTTTAATCAAAAAGGACACTTAAACCAACACATGAGAGTCCACACAGGAGAGAAACCATATAGCTGTGATGAATGTGGACAAAGATTTAATCAAAAGGCACACTTAAACAAACACATGAGAATCCACACAGGAGAGAAACCATTTCCCTGTGAGGTTTGTGGTGAATTATTTAGATGGCGTAATAGTTTAAAGGAACACATGCTTGTCCACACAGAATTGAGACAACAAAGCTGAAGAATTTTGCTGGAAATCTCTAAATAATGTGTCTAGTGTAGATAGACGTGTGTTAGAACTTCAGGGGCGATTTTCCATGAAGGTCTCTCAGGAAAGAATCACCTGGAAAAGTCAAACAAATTTACCCCTTTCTCCTGCAATAAAGCCAGTGTCAGTTTATACTCATTTCCTCTCATTTAAACTGCTATGATCTCCCACATACACAAAACCTCTCATGTGTACTACTATGAGCTCATGCACACATGGGTTTCTCATACATTACTGGTGTCACTCATTAAAATGTGTATAGGATGTGTTGATAATCTTGCTGTTTTCATTCGTAGTTGTAGGAATGTTCTATTTGATAGACATCTTGAATCAGATCTGACTTTTCTGACTCTTTTGGCTGTCACTTTTTTTTTTTTTTACTTGTCCTTTCCAGCATCATAGCAAGCAGAATGGAAATCCGATTGCTTTATTGTGTTGGACAGTTTTGCTTTGCCAAGGGGAGCTTTATGAACACAAGGCTCCCCTTGATATCCTGTTTATTCATTTTATTTCTTTAATAAAACATTTGTTTATAACAGCATTCCATACCATGCTGCTGGGCTTGACAAGGGAGAAATGAAAGTTAGTGGAACAGAAAGAAAGGACTGAGGAAGAGAGAGAGGAGAGAAAACGTGAATCCGCTTAGTTCACTGGTGCATCTGTGCAGAAACCCCGAAACAACATTCCAAGGTCTCTGTTGGAAAACAAAACAAGCAATCCCCTACAGGAGGACCTGCAGGTGGCTTAAGTATCCTCAGATCATACAAACACATGCAGAACTACGCAGAGAAGAGATA
This sequence comes from Atherinomorus stipes, assembly GCA_023101725.1. Classification (NCBI taxonomy): domain Eukaryota; kingdom Metazoa; phylum Chordata; class Actinopteri; order Atheriniformes; family Atherinidae; genus Atherinomorus; species Atherinomorus stipes. The sequence continues at coordinate 29,481 of JALJCO010011406.1, read as the reverse complement.
CAACCTAGTCAGCGCAACGTGAAGCAGCGTCACAGTGTCAACATGCATAATAAAGGGTCTCCATGGTGATGCAGTCATGCAGATGCAGCCTCGTCTCTGTGAGGAGGAAGCCCGCAAAGCTCAAGACCTAGACCCTCAGCAGCCACCCAGAGGCCCAGATCCCAGCCACCTCCCCAAAAGAACAGACATGCATCCCCCAGAGGGCGGCAAAAGGTGGCCCCTGTCGGAGCCCCCCGCGGTCTAGGGCCCAAGCGCCCAGGAGCAGCCCCGCCTAACCCAGGCAGTCCAACCGAAACCCAGGAGGACTAGACCCCCCAGACGACCCCCCCCCCCCGGGCAGGCCAGCCCCCACCCCGACGTCCCCACACACATACCCACAACGCCCATATGCATTTTCCCCACACACATGCACCCACCCTCTCCGCTCTCCGACTTTACCTACCCACACTTACTCCTCCCTCTGCCCTCCACACATACCCCCCACCTCCTGATACCCTCTAACATCCACATGCACTCATGCACCCAATACCCCCATACACTCCCCCCATACATGTCCAGCCCCACCCTTCTCCCTGACCTGTCACACTCCTGCCCTTCTTTTTTTTCAGCCCCTCACAACCATCCCTACCAGACACTCACAAGCATACGCCTCCTTCCCCCCATCCACCCTTTCCTCCAACCACTTACCCACATCTCCTCCCTCTTCCAGCCCAAATTCCTCCCTTCCACATTTCCTCTTTCACACTCTCATTCTTTTGTCCTCACACCTCGCTCTTACCCTTGCCTCCCTGCCTCCTGGGTGGTTGCCCAGGCCGGAGAAGGAGCCGCGAGCTCCAAGCCCCCGGCACACCCCCCCCCCACCCCCAACCCCACCCCACCCACCCTCCATCCCCAACTGCCAGACGCAGCGGGCCAGGCATCCCCCGAGCCAGCAGATCCCCCGCAATGAAGCTGGCCATGACCACTAGTGTGTAAAGCAGACACTTCCCCCTCCCCTCAGTAGCGCCCGGGAGATCGGGGTAGAAAGTAGAGGTCGACCAATAGTGGATTTTTAAAGGCCGATACAATAACGAAAGTTTGGAGCAGAAAAAAGCCGATAGCCGATTAATCGGCCTATTAACCCACCCTTGCGAAAAAAAACCAAAACTATGTTGTGTGTGTGTATATATAGCGTATTTATAAATATACAGGCTATTACAAGATTCTTTAGAAATAAAAACATAGCTATTAGAAAATTAAGAGGTCCTTCACATTTATGTGAGTGATGGCACTCTATGCCATAAAAAATAATAATCACAGAACAACTTGTTAAACAGGCGTATAGTGAAGGAAGTTGAACTGTGGTTTTCTCATCCTCACATAGTCAGACTAACCACTAACCAGCTGTAGGGGAGGGTATGTTTGGATTTTGTCTCTATTTTATCCATTTTAAACAGTCCTGATCTTAATCAACAAAGCTTTTTTTTGGTCTTTAATTACCTTTTTTTTTTAAAGAATAAATTCACAAAATGAATTAATTTGTATTTAAAACATAACTACATTTTTGTCCACCGCAGCAGCAGCAAAGTCACTACAAACTCAGTCATATCTGGACACAAATCGAGGGGGGGGGCTAGTTTGTCTCAGCCAGCACTGAAGTTTCCTAGAATTTGCCCAATTTTAAGATTCATGACAAGCTAAGTACGTAAATGCACGTAAATATCTGATGTTTTCCGTGGTTATTTTCTAGAAAATCCCTCACAGACGTGATGTCGGCGGAATCCTGTTGCAGTCGGATGATTCTTCTATGCACGGTTTTACAAGCGGTCAAATACATGAAAGATGGTTCCAGGACAGATTAAAACTGGTTTGTGTGACTGTAGCAAACCTACAAGACCCGAAAGGAGCGGACTAACAGAACTGCAAGGACTAACTAGACCTGGATTGTTTTAATGACTAATTCGGTATGACGGTGGAGGTAATTAAACATGACGCTGAGGCGGGCCACTACATGATAAATAATTGCCTTTAAATATTCGAAGATAACAAATTGCATGGTTCCAGCCGAGCTTTAAGTAGTCCTCAGTAATCAATAGTGTGGACTTGGACTTTTATTCCGTTTGCATTCAGAAACTCTTTTATCTCAGAGCTGAGTGGGACTTGTCCGTGAGGAAGCAGCGCGTTTATAAAGACATATTCTGCCATGAAAGTGTGAAAGCGGCTACAGACAGCTTTCATTTACCTCGTTTTTAAGCTGTTCGTTGTTAGCTTAACAAGCACTGTGGTCATGTCAAACATGCCGGTTGCTGTTTATGCTGAAATGTGATTCACTTTTCTGTTTGTTGAACAACCGCTACTGATGGTTGAGTTTCAACTCGTGAAGGTTGTATTGCACTGACTGATGTCGCTTCACTCGTTATATTATCCACCTCTCCCGTGTGCTGCCTGCACCCCCCTCCACCTCTCTCCCCGCTCTCTCTGTGTGAAGAGCAGCCCCACCCCTCAGTGATCAGAGAGCAGCGCTTCATGACGCTGTGGACGAAACTGCAGCCATCAGCCACTATCGGAGCCAAGTTCAGCCGATACCGATAGTTTGTAAAACGTCCTGTCGGTGCCGATTAATCAGCCAAACCGAAAATCAGTCGACCTCTAGTAGAAAGGGACCCTGTCTCCCCCCCGCCCCACACACACACACACACACACACACACACACTCGTGGCTGTGAGTAAGATGGGTGTTGTTTGCAGTTAAAACTGAGAGGCAGTACCAAGTCATGTCGGCCCCCCCTCCTTCCACATGCTATATGGCCCGCCTCTCAGAAGTGGTTGTGAGCTGTCGTTATTTAATGTTTGGGTGTCTAAGTGTGGTTAAAACTGGGGAGCAGGCTGTCTCTAGATGCGGCAAACAAAGGCATTTTGGTGCCCCCCCTCACCACGCCCGCTTGACACGCGCCCTCCCCAAGACCCTACGTGTGTGTGTGTGAGGTAGAGCAGGGGGGGAGAGAGGTCTTGGGAAGGGAAACCGTGGGGGGGGGATTCCCCTCTGGAAGATGAGCCGTTACCACCATTAGGTAACGGCTTTCAGGACTTTGTGGTATGACGTGTATTTTAATACAACTGAACGGGAAATCCTGATGTGACATGTCTCAATCTTATGACCGGACACAGAAACTTACGAAATAGCCGTACCTGGTCACGTCTGTCTTGTCTGGGTATGAGGTGTGATGTTTTAGTCGCATGTACGTTTTGAATTTTATACCTTTTTTAAATTTGAGATGTTTATCATGTGTGTATGTGGGACTAGATTTTATGTGTATTTTCAAGTAATTATAACCATATAAACATGTCAGAGGGGTGTACAAGTGTTCAGCATGCATTTTGTCCTTTATAGCCCCTCATAAAGGACCATAAGAGTCCATGAGGGCTTATGATGTAAAGCAGGTCACATAAATAAGAAGAACAAAGAACATCACAACATTTTTTGACTAAAAGAACCTTAAAATCACCTGTAAAGGATCAGGATTGTACTGGTGTCATGTGTTTTTCCCTCTGGTCCTCATCAAAACACATTCTGGGGTAATTGTAGATTTCCCCAGAATGTGTAGACTTTTGGGACAATCAGAGAAACCAGATTACATTACAGAAATTGGATCTACTAGAAATAAAAGCATGCATTAATACCTCCATGCTAGCTAAAGAGAGGAATGGCTGGACTATTGTGATGTTTAAGATGATAAAATCCTCTTTGTGATATTTCTAATGTGTGGAATAAAATTCAGCTCAGTCTTTAAGATAAATTTGACCTGATTTGAATCCCTGTCTGCTCATCATGGCTTTTTTTGTCAAGAGTTTTTGTGTCTGCGTTCTCCACTCTTACTTCATCTAACTTCATGACTTATAAATCAAATATAATCTCTTTATATTTTCCTTTTGTTTCTACTCCTGTATGAAATGTTACTGTTTTGTTTCTAATGTGACCATTTTTCTGTTAGTATTTTTACAAGTGCTTGATAGAAAATATGCAGCATTTAGTTTGACATTAGACCTTATTTTCTTAGAAATATTATGTAACACCTTTATGAAGAGTCACCAGGTTTGAATCAAGAACACGGAGGTGAGAAGAGAAAGTGAGAAGGACTGAGCAGAGTATTGTTAAAAGAATTGGTCAGGAAAAGAAAAATTCAGTAAAGAATAGGATGTGACTTGCTTGCTGTGCAGCTGTGTGCTCTGTATTCTGATTAACACATAATCTGAAAGTCCTTTGTCCAGAGTGTCCTTGCTGATGTTTTCAGTCATTGTATGAACTTTATTTGTGACCAAAAAAAACAATAAAACTATAGACCTTGAAATAGGGGTCTAGAAAAGGCAACAGTTTCCAATTTATTTGTGGGGGATCCTGTTTAATGGGCTCCACGGGGATCAATGGAGAAGTATGGGTAATGGGGGCAGGTCACAAGGTCAGGGTCCACACCCAGAGTGACCCCTTCCCGTCTTCCCAGATCTACTAACAAGTGACTGAACAGGTTTTAATTGGTGTAGTTTAGTCAACTTTCCTCTGGTCAACAGAAAGTGGTCTGCAGGACACCTTGTTGGGATTTCTTGAGATAAAGTCCTGACTAGTCAGTGTCAGACCGTGTCATTGGCCGTTTTGTGTATTTCTACAGGTAAGTCCCATTGAGACACACAGTCTCTTTTGCAAGGGAGATCTGTTTCCCAAACGTACATGTCTTTAGATTGTGGGAGGAAGCCGGAGTACCCGGAGAGAACCCACGCATACACAGGGAGAAGTTGCCACGGTTCCAACCCCTCCCCCAGGGGCGGATCTACCAGGGTGGCATGGGGTGGCAATTGCCAAAACAAAGCCTTGCCACCCCTGCAGGTAACTTGGAAATCGAGATTCAGATCATAGCCATTTGTATTCTTACGAGCGGGAAACTCTGATGTCTGACTGCATTGAATGCAGCATGGGGCAGCGCGGCTGTGGTCATGAGACTGCTTTGTTTTGAAGCGAAAGACGCCAGGACAGAAGGCAGCAGCACGAAATGAAAGGGGTAAGAACTAATTCACTACTTTGTATTAAAGAGGGAATAAGAATGAGAATAAAATAAGATGATGAAGGAGAAAGTGAGAAAAGGGACCATGCAGATGTCAGACAGTGAAAAGAGAGCGTCTGAGCCATCAAACATGTCCAGTCGAGCAGGTCCAGATAGTATAGAGACTCGCTCCACACAAAGTTATATCTGAATAAGAAAAAGAAATCATAATTTTTTTTAAAAACGGTATTTTGCTGTGTGTTTAAACGGTCATTGCCCAATTCTCTTCAAATTAATATTTTTTCATTAATAGGCCCCAGTAATAATGTTTGCTTTAATGTAAATAATTGAAAAATCTTTGAGTAAGAATAAATTAAAAGTTTTAGTAGTATGTGTACAATGTATTTTAAATCAAATGCTCAAGTTCAATTCCAAAATTAAACAAATGTATCTTATTGTTTCCTTATAGGCTAAAACATTATGGAGTGCAAATTAACACAGCCTGATGGTTTGCTAATCAATGGCAATTTCTGTTGATATTCATTGTTAAAATGTCCATCTTGCAAATCCAGGTCAGGGTGTGAGCGGCCAACACAAGCTAAACATGAGAGTTTTCCAAAGACCCAACAAGGAGGAACCAGGAGAAGCTTCCACACTGACTGGCATCAATCCAATCCTCAGCTGGAGAACTCACAGCTAATTCATGGAACTTACTGTTTTGCCTGTTCTGAGTTAATAATAAAAGTAATGTTCAGTACTATGTTTCAGTTAAAATTTATTTCCACACAATGCATTCATGTACTTTGTAGAATAGTTCTGTCTATAGAAGTTCTCAGATACATTTTTATTCAGTTGCTTATTTTATTTTGTACCAATGCTGTTTCAGATGCTGCTACACATACATATATATGTGTATTTACAAACAGTCGTCCTAAAAATTATTCACACCCTCCACTTAAAGAAAAGGCTAACTCAACTGACAATACTAATTCAAATAACAAATTAAAGAAACTAATAGTAAACAAAAATTTACAAAACTATAATTTAGTTTAATAAATTATAGCTTTTCAATTGTTTTGTAAAACAATATTTAAAAAACAACAACTAAGCAATCAAAACTACCCCAGACACATGAAAGCACCTGAACAGAGGACCAACCTACCTGTCAACAGGTGCAGACGTCTTTCTGAACATTACAGAAAAAACCTGATTGCCTCAAAGTGTTGCTCAACAAAATTTCAACTTTGGAGCTTTTTAGTGTCTTTCAGTTGATCTGGATCGTTTGCTGACGGCAGAAGAATCCATAACTATCGCTTACAGTGTTTGAATTTACCGCTACAGTCTTCTTCCTGTACCAAAACTGCGAATTTAGCGTCATATGACGTCACGTCTGCAGGGCAAAACGTTCGTTTTGGTATTTAGTGCTTCATCACCCATTAGTATTTAAAAAATGGACATGCATGTTTGTTTGTTTTTTTAATTCCTGCCTCTAGTCCCTTTATCTTACAATCTTCAAACCTGGGGCGGGGCGTGTCGCCCGGGGGCTTTCGCCCCACCGAAAGAGGGAAGGGAGATCTACATTTCCTCAGTGAAGGAGAAACAGAGATCCTTAATATATAAGGATTCGGAACATGATTCCCAATAGATATCACACACAATGATTTTCAATCTTGAATATAACACGACCATATTAGAGGCACATAATCACTCACCTCAACTCTAGACTTGAAGAAAAATAGACTGACAAATTGCATTGATCCACCCGCATTAACACTAACAATTATTAACAAATAGAATCTTTCAGTCTTCATCACACTACAGCACTTCCTCATTATATTTACTTCTCATACTTTTCATTTTGATATTTTAAACTCATATCTTTTAACAAATATAATCCTTCCTCCTGCCCCCCTTCGCGAATTAGGCCCCCGCAAATTTACATTTTTTATATATTTGACCTCTTTATCACTTTATTTTTAATCCCACCCCTCCGCGCACAAAGTTCATGGGAACAAATAAAAAACAAATACAAATTTATAATCCAAACCCAGCCATTAATGATATTCTACTCTACCACACTCTTTCTTGAATGAATGGAATCTCAAATGTTCTTCAGAGGTTGTAGATTAATTCAAGCACAGTTTCTGATTTTGTGCAACCTTTTTCTGATTTGTGAAAATGAAAAATAAATGGGTTAGTTTTACTGAGGGGACCATGAGATAATCACCCAAAAAAAATTTTTTCATCTATACACATTTTTTTTTTTTTCTCGGGGGGGGTTGGTTATTAAAATTATTTATTTTTTTAAATTTAAAAAAATCCTCATTGTGTTAAAGATCATCTGTGGTGTTGTCGGTGTCCGGCTGCATGCGTTTTATTTGTAGGTCTAGACCACCTTACAGACCAGGTCCGCAAAGAAAAACCACAATACTTGCAATCCCCCCCCCATTGTTTAGCAATGGACAAGCAAAACCCTCCCAAAACTTCGCGAAAGCCTGGTCTCAGATGTTCTAAAGAGGCTGTAGATTAATTTAAGGACAGTTTCTGATTTGTGAAACATTTCTCTGATTTGTGAAAATGAAAAATAGGGTCATTTTATGGCTTTATTCTCCCTCAGACCACCTCAGACGGGGTCCCAATCAAAAACCACAATACTTACACTCTTCAAACCTGGACTGAAATATTCTACAGAGTCTACAGATTTATGAAAACACCATGTTCTTTAGAACATTTGAGACCAGGTTTGAAGATTGTAAGTATTGTGGTTTTTGATTGGGACCCGGCCTAAGGTGGTCTAGATATAAATAAGACCACAAAATGACCCTATTTTTCATTTTCACAAATCAAAGAAATGTTTCACAAATCAGAAACTGTGCTTGAATTAATCTTCAACCTCTGAAGAACATTTGAGACGAGGTTTGAATACTGTAAGTATTGTGTTTTTTGTTTTTCAGAAATTTGTTTATTGCCTTTTTTGTTTAATAGACATATACAAAAAGACAGCAAACAAGAGAAGAACATAGAACAAACACAGACAAACAAACAATGGCCCATATGCACAATTTAACCCTTCAGGATATTAAGACACAAATGCTCTTTTGACAATTGCTGAAATTTCCAGTCCCATGTAGGATAGGAAAAGTTTCCAAGTTTTTTAATCTGTAGCACTTCGGGTAGCCAGCGCTCGAAGAAACGCGTTGGGTCGGTTCCTTCCACTCCTTCAGGTACTCCGAGTATCCTGATGTTCGTCCTACGTCCCCTATTCTCCAATTCGTCCACACGTTCATTCAGAAAGTCCACAGTTTTTTCCAAAACCTCAACCTTGGCTTTGACCGGGTCCGCTACGTCCTCCAGAGCCACAATCCTCTGCTCCGCCTTGGTTAGCCTTTTTTCGTGGCTGTCTAGGGTGTCGCCATGTTTTTTCAGTAACTCTAACACCGGGGCTAGCTTCTCATCCATAGCTTAAGTGACATTAGCGGTCACCTCATGCACCACTTCACGAAGGGCTGCACGGAGGTCGGCATCTGTCCCTTGTTCTGTGCTAGCCTGATGCTCCGCCACGTTATCTGCATTAGCATCTTCTTCAACCATATTAGCTTGCTGTTTATCAGGGGCATCTGAAGCGGAGTCTTTCTTCCGTGACCGTCCCTCCTGTCTCAGAAAATAGTTATTAATGTTCATTTTAAGTTGGTCAGCCACTGTGTGAACGGAGTTGTCGTCTTTCGTAGGGTTAAATAAAAATATCTGTGAATCGCTTTACCAGCACTCCCCGACTCGACCTGCTCTCACGCCGCCATTTTGGAATCCCCCCTATTGTGGTTTTTGATTGGGACCCGGTCTAAGGTTGTCTAGATTCTGAAAAAGCCATGATATGAGACGATTTTTCATTTTCACAAATCAGAGAAATGTTTCACAAATCAGAAACTGTGCTTGAATTAATCTACAGCCTCTTTAGAACATCTGAGACCAGGTTTGAAGAGTGTAAGTATTGTGGTTTTTGGTCAGAAGCAGGTCTAATGTGGTGTAGATGCAAGCAAGTCATAAGTAGAGCCTAATTTGCATTTTCACAAATAGAATAAAGGTTTCACAAATCAGAAATGGTGTTTTGATGATTCCGTAGAGTGCATAGAATCCCAGATAGCAGTGGACTCGGTGGCTGATCCGCCTTCAAGTCCACAGATGCGCCTGACAGAGAACTAATTGACCTCCACCCAACACTCAGATGTGCGTGGGACAGGCGGACTCTCAAACCACGGACCTGCTGCGGATATGGATCAAGTCCAGTTCTCCCAGCGCCACCACGTGGAGTCTCACCGTCACCTCTATGGACCCGCTGCGGATCCTCAGCGGATCAGATTTTCCAAGGCGGGAGTTGGTCTAAAAAAAGAGAAAAAGAGATCACCAAAAAGACGAAGAGGACTTTATGGACCTTGGTCGTCCGTGGACAAATGTAAGTATTACAAATGTGGTTTTCACTTTTATTTGAGGATGAATGACGATGTGAAAGCTTTCATGAATAATTTCTGGATCAACTCGTGTAATTTTATTTGGATGAATGAATGAGGAATATAAAGTTGACGTGAAGTGGCGTGAATGTACTAACGTTGTAGGTAGTTTTTAGTCATTTATCCAGCTTTTGAATAATACCTACCATAGATACTAGAGAAAGGTTACTTTTCAAACCATAATAAGGCTAATCACATAAATATTTCTGATGAAATCTTTTCAGAACCTGATCTCTATACGTTTTAGCTTTTGATAGCAAGATAACGTCATTTTAAAAAAGGACTTTGAGGTTTTGCTTAGTATCCTACTTTAATAGGCTGTTGGATCACATATTAAATGAGTAAAGTACTTTTCTATTGGGATAAAAGCATTATTTTCATCAAAGACTTTCACTGCTACCTCAGCTGTGGTTAAGAGTTGCGAGACTTGGGGATTCAACTTCTTTTCTGGTAGACAACGAGGGACATCTCCACATGAACAATAAAGCTTATTCATCATCACCAGAAAAAACGTTTGTTATTGTCGGCACAGAAGGAATGGTGACAGCTTGTCGACATGGCAATAACCATGCGGTGCTTTGTGTTTGTGTGGTTTTAGATGCTGTCTGGAAGAACCATGGATGTAAAGATGTCAGAAAAGAGGGAATGATGCGCAACAGCCAGCAGCGTTCAGTTTGGCTGCGGACAGAAGTCGCCCAAGGAGATCTGCACCAGAAATATCCTGTAACTGTTGTCAACGGAGCTCAAATCTGAGGTCTACAGGAGCCAGTCCCCATTCAGTCCACACTCTGACCTTTGACCTACAGGCCAGCAGAGACTTTTGATGGCAGTTTTGAGCATAAGAAAATGAGTTATTAATCACAGAAATGTATTACATATATCGTTGTGTGTAACAAATGAGTAAACATGTAATTATTGATTGCTAAATCAAGGGTTGCTGACAATATATGAAGTCAGAATGAAGGAGACTGCTAAACACAGGGAGAGCTGGTTTCAAGTTCCTACCCCCGCCCTGCGAATGGGGTAGCATAAAGGAGAGTATTGAAGCAGATAATAGAAATATGATTGAAATAATGAAATGATGTGTGATAAATGTAATCAATTGTCTGAAATGTAAGAAGAATACAAAAGTCAGAGTGACTAAGCATAACCCGAGGTAGGATTTGAAAAACAACAGCTGAAGTCTGTTAAAACAGTGAGTAACCAGCAAAAAGAGGAACTTGGACACTCCCTAGCTCTCTGCAGCGCCAAAGAAAGGGGAACTTGGAAACTCCCTAACTTTTAGCAGTAAACAACACATGACATTAAGTCATCGTTCTGGAAGGATCCATTGTTCAAGCCAATCAAATGGACCAGACCGGGCCTTGTGATCACCCTTCAACCAAGGTGATAAAAGATCCCTCTAAAGTGCTATTATAGCAGATACGTTCCGTGGATCTGAAGAGGCAAGATGCATCCTTACCATCTGAAGGAATCGGACAGAAAGCTTATTTTTCAGTTGGATTTTTAACACCAGATCTGGACGTGATCTCAACCAACTTTCAACTGAAAAGGATTTTAGCTTCTGGACTGATAGCATTGGCCTTGTGCTTTTAACAGTGGCAGTTTGGACCCTCAGGACGGAGGGTCCAGGACAGCTGTCACTGGGGCACACAAGTGGATTCGAGGTCCGATCCGAGGCCACGGACACTGGACTTTGAACCACTCTCCTAAATTTTTAACGGGTTATCAGCTTTGAGTTTCCAAAGGACTTTCAACATTTAAAGGTAGACTGAGAGATAATTAGGCTTAATTTGTGAGACATTTTACACAGAATGGAGAAGTTAAGATGTTAGACTATGATGAGATCATTTTGATTAGTTTGGGAATTGTTGGATTTTCTTTGATTATTGGACTTTTAATTACCGGATTTAATTTCAGTTATCCCATTTTTGATTGTTTTACTGAATCGGAACCCACAATTAGATTAAGGTGTTGGAGACAGATGATTATCTCATTTATATTGGGTTTTATAAATTGTTATTTGATTGTTCTTCTGATGATTTTAAGCTGTTTATTCCTTGTCATCCCCTGCTAAATTGCTTTAATAAATTTAACCTGCATGAAGAATAATTAGTGATTATTTCACGGTGTCACAGTTCGATGGTTGCTACCCTCATTGAGGGAAGTGAAGTGGTCTAGGTAATTTCCTGCCTATTTCTAACAACTTTAAATGGTCCTAACAGGTTGGTTTTAGCCTATTAACATGTCCCAGCATCCTGTACTTTCCTGGATGTTAAATATTCCGGATCTGAACAAGTGCTCGGAAAACGTTTAGGGGATAAGCTTTCGATAAGATAAGGTAGCTGATGAGGGGGTCCGGGGGAAAAGGGTTGTTCACCCGTGAGAGACTCGCAGCTGTAGAGGGGCAGACCTTATCGAATTAAGGAAGTTAGTTGTCCGGACGAATTGTCCCCGCCACCAGCTTAGATTTGGCTTATGAGTCAACCCACTGAGGTTAATAACCCTTTGGGGACTTCTGGCTGATTAAACCCGTTACTGGAGAGCTGGTTTTCCCGATTTATACCATCCACAGATCGAGGGTTTTCAGATACTGTTCATGTTCACTGTTATACTGTACTGAACTCTTTATAAATATAAAGTTTTAAAACTATACATTGTTCCACAGTCTCATTTAATGTAGATTATTTAGCATAATATTGTTACCTGAAGGGCAGGGGCATGCGTGCGGGAAGGTGTTTTAACTAGGGGGGGCTGCCAAATGAATGAATGAATGACGTAATTTTCCCCCATGCGCGTGATTCGCCAGATCATGTCATTTGTTGACGAGAGTCGAATCATGTTTTGTTTTTTCCCACTTATTGATCAATGATCTCATTTGCGTCTTTTCCTGCTCCAGAGAAAGAGCTCTAACACCTCATTAAATAAATCTCATTTTTCACTTGACATAAGACAACAGGAAAGTCTCTGTGAACTTTCTTTTTTTCTATATCACTGATTAGGCTGTTAAATGTGTCCGCTCGTTTAAATCCATTAAAATCTTTAACAAAAAGAAAATTTGGAGGTATGTTGGTGTGAAACAATTCATTAATTAGATTTTTATCTTTCAGTTAACACTGCAGGCATTAACCTAATATTTTTTTATTTGTTTCTCTTCTTTTGCTTAACAGTTCAAAGTCGGGAAAGATAATTAAAACGGTGTAACAGCCGGGTCGCGCGGTGCACGGTCCAAATGTCAAACATATTGAATTCCAAATGAAAAACCTTCACTGAATAAATAAATTAAAAATAACAAAAATAGGCTCATGACGAAGTACAAAGTTATATCCATGTAAACGGAAAATAAAAGTTAGAAAGTGCGCAGCAAAATGGCGATGAACAGGAGGTGCGCTCCTCCTTGTTAACAATAAAGCCGACAGGAGAATCTCCTCTGGATGGAGGAGTGGAGGTGGAGGGGATGATCAGAACATCACAGTCATGATTATTCTACAACTTGCTGGAATGGTTCAGCATCTCCTCCTGACATCTCCTCTTGACATCTCCACAGTTCAGGAGCCTCTTCACGTGCGCGCTCAACAGCTGACACAGCCAGACAGTGGTCCAGTTCAGGACAAAGATTAAAGCGCTGCTCTAAGGAGTCTGATATCAGCCGCAGGCTTCATGATTCAGGAAATTATGGTTCTTAAAAACGCGTTCTTTCTTGATACAATCTGAATAATCCTCCAGCAGCACCAGCGCATCCATCTGGAGCTTTACGCATTACGCACAGGAGCAGACGCAGTGTTCATGTGTTTATGTTTATGACTGTTTCCACCTTCACAGACTGATGTTGTAAATCAGTTGAAGAAACTACAAGATGATGATGATGATGTGACAGTTGAGGGTCCTTCATCATGTCTCTGGCTACTTGGTCATGGAGACATCTCTGGCTGAATGGTCAGCGCGCGCGACTCACCGGCAGACTGCTGTTTAAACCCGCCTGTCTGGCGCATTTTGCCTTATACCAAACTTATAGTAACAGAATTATTCGGCTGCTAACAGACCTGGAACATGAATTATTTAAAGAACAAATGAATATTTGGTAAAAAAAAAAAAAAAAAAAAATCAAACGTTTAGCCTCCTCCACAGGATGGTCTGATCTTTGCTTGGTAACAACATGTTGAGACTATTTGACTTAGAGACTCACAGTCGAAGCTCAGTCCTGGAAACGAATCGTGACGATTTGGGGACACACCTAATATTATTTTTAAGTAGGCCTCCCGTCAATGCTTGCCCCCTTCCCGCGCCATTGGGCAGGGGTTAAAAATCCAGCCAAATAACTGGACCCGCGGCTGAATCACAGGATCATGAAAAGATCCGCCGTGTATCCAGGACGAAGGTGCAGCGACAGCTTGAGGTCCGCCTAACATCATAACTTCCAATCAGAACGCGGAGCCATCCCGCTGTGGAAGTGGACTCCTATATGACTCCGGGAGGCTGATCCGGGGCGAATGTGACAGTGCAGCTGCCGCAGATCCGCGGCACCTTCCATTTGCTATCTGGGATGATTCAGTCCAGGTTTGATGAGTCTAGGTGTTGTAGATTTAGATCAGGACCTGTTGTAATATAGTCTGTGTTCTCGCAAATTCAGTGGAATCGCCCTTTATGTATATAGCGAATCGGAAGCTGTGAATTGGAAGCTAACTTCAGCATCATCACGCAAATGTGGCAGTTGACGGTCCTGTCACTATGCCTCCAACTGATCATGTGCCCTGGCTACTTGGCCATAGGGACGTCCCTTTGGCTGAATGGTCAGTGTGCATGACTTTCACCTACCAGAGTCACATTTTGCACCATTTTACTGTCAAACTATATGTAAAATACTTAAAGGCATGGATAATCCACATTGTATTAGTTGGATACTGCTAATTTGTTTGTTAAATCCTATATTTTTTGGTCATGGGCACAACTGAGATGGTTTGAGTGAATTTTTGTTCAGGCTGATGTGGACCCATTTGGGCACTAGATGTCACTAAAGAGGAATATGAATGAAACCCCGAGTACTGAACCTTTTCCTGAACCAATGGGCTGGAAAGTGTCATTGCTTCATGAAGCTTCATTTGGCCATCACTACTCATGCTCCATGTTTGTGTGGCAGGATGAGATTGTGTGTACATGTATAGCCAATCAGTGGTCAGCAGTGACTTATATAAGACAGGTAAGATCTTGCTCACTGTCTCCTGACATCAAGCAACTCACCTGACTTGTTGATCACGTGACTTCCAGCGGTCACGGAAGGTATGTGCCTCATGTCTTTATGTTCAGTATTGGGCCAGAGGCTTTGTGCTTGTAGTTGGTCTTTCATGTAGACCTATAGACCCATCTATAAAGAGAAACTTCACTTTTATAATTTACAGCTGAGGAATGCAAGGAATTCGTATTTTTCTGACATCACTAAAAACGGTCATAATGCTCGGGCCTTATTTGCTACAGTCGACAGGCTAACAAACCCTCCTGTGTCAGTAGCACCTGAATTTTATTCCACCAAAGCCTGCAATGACTTTGCCAAATTTTTCACAGACAAAATCCAAATTATTAGACAAGCTGTTGGTTCAACAACAGCAGGTTCAGGTCTTGTATCGTGTCCACCAAGTCTAAACACCATGACACAGTTTTATCCCATTACTAGCAAAGAACTGGAGGATATCTTGCATCAACTGAACTCCTCCTCTTGCTGTTTGGACATCCTGCCCACTGGTTTTTTAAAAAAGGTCTCAAAGTCCTTGGAGTCAGATCTGCTTCAGATTGTGAACTCCTCTCTAACGTCAGGTGTTTTCCCAGAGTCACTGAAAACAGCTGTGATCAAACCTCTGCTAAAAAAGGATAATCTAGACAAGACACAGATGAGCAACTACAGGCAGATCTCCAATCTTCCATTTTTAAGTAAGATCATTGAAAAATCAGCTTTTCACCAGCTAAATGACTTTTTAAGAGAAAACAACCGTTATGATGTCTTCCAGTCAGGTTTTAGACAGCACCACAGCACCGAGACTGCTCTGACCAAAGTCATGAATGACATATGTCTGAATACTGACACTGGAAAAATGTCAGCGTTGGTTTTACTGGATCTCAGCGCTGCATTTGATACGGTTGACCACATCATATTACTCCAACGACTGGAGAAGTGGGTGGGTCTCTCTAGTTCTGTACTAAACTGGTTCAAAACATACTTGGAGAACAGGAAGTACTTTGTGTCAGTAGGCAATTTTACATCTGAGCAGACAAAAATGACCTGTGGAGTTCCCCAGGGCTCTATCCTGGGGCCTCTTCTGTTTAACATCTACATGCTCCCACTGGCCCAGGTTATAAAGAACAACAATATTAGTTACCATAGCTACGCAGATGACACACAGCTATATATTACAGTATCACCAGGAGACCGGGGCCCTGTACAGGCTCTTGGTAAATGTATTGAGGAGATTAATGACTGGATGTGCCTCAACTTTCTTCAGCTGAACAAAAACAAAACTGAGGTGATTGTTTTTGGAGCCAAAGAGAAACGACATCAGGTTGTCACAGAACTTCAGTCCATCCACATAAAAACCACCAATCAGGCCAGAAATCTGGGTGTAGTGATGGACTCAGACCTAAACTTTGAAAAACACATCAAAGCGATCACTAAATCAGCCTACTATCACCTGAAGAACATCTCAAGGATAAAAGATCTGATGTCTCAGGAAAATCTGGAAAAACTAGTCCATGCATTCATCTTCAGTCGGCTTGACTACTGTAACAGCGTCTTTACTGGTCTACCTAAAAAATCAGTTAAACAACTGCAGCTCATTCAGAACTCTGCTGCCCGAGTTCTCACAAAGACCAGAAAAGTGGACCACATCAGTCCAGTTCTCAGGTCTTTACACTGGCTGCCGGTCCATCAGAGAATAGACTTTAAAGTTCTGCTGCTGGTCTATAAAGCTCTGAATGGTTCAGGCCCAAAATACATCAGTGACCTCTTGACCCAGTATGAACCTACAAGACCCCTCAGGTCATCTGGATCCGGCCTTTTATCAGTTCCCAGAGTCAGAACCAGACATGGAGAAGCTGCGTTCAGCTTCTATGCTCCACATGTCTGGAACAAACTCCCAGAAAGTCTCAGATCAGCTGAAACACTTAGTTTATTTAAATCCAGGCTGAAGACCCACCTGTTCTCAGCTGCTTTTACGTAGATTTTATTCAAAAGTTAAAATCCGCATGTCTCTGTATTCTCTCTTTTTAATCTTAAATGCTTTTAATTTTGAATCATGCTTCTAATTGTTTTTTTTTCTCTCTCCCTTTTGCTTATAATGTTTTATGTAAAGCACTTTGAATTGTTCTGTACATGAAATGTGCTATACAAATAAACTTGCCTTGCCTTGCCTTGCCTAGATCTTCGGTTGCGATTGCCAGCCTAAACCACACGCTGGAATCAACGTGGTATGGACGCTGGATCCCCCCATCTTCGTGTTGAATGGTGGTAGCCATTAATCAACTCCATTTGTAGGTTACTAGCTTGGCTGTGCTAGTGCTGTCAATGAGAACGCCCCTCCTGACAAACCCTTTGCAGTGATCGTAAGCGTCGTCATTCTTAAGCATATTCTCATCTTGTTTGGAAGCTCATGTTTTGTGTCTGTTGAAAGGGCGAATCGAAGCAGTGAAGACGAGCAGCGGCATCTGGGTGCTGTGGTCCACATCACTGGCAGTGCTGCAGCAGTCTTCTGCTCTGAGGGCACTGCTGCTTTGCTTACCCTTTATGTATGTCAAGTCTCTGTTTACCAGTTCCTGAGTGAACTGCACCTTGTCCCTCTTTCATTGAGGACTGTTTTCTCACGGCATTATTCTGTTCATCCGCTGAGGGTGGGTGTATGTCCAGGCGTCAAAGATTTGTCCTGGTAAGATGTCTCACTACACCGGTGCCGTGTGAATTAGCCTTATGTTCTGTTACCTGTCAGATCAGGTAGCTTAACGGTTGGACAGTTGCCCTTTTGTCGTTCTTGTGCATTTTTCATTCATGGCAATTTTATATTGTTTTGTTAATTCTATTTCTCTTTTGATTTGATTGCTGTGAGCGTGATCCAGTGGAGGTGGTGCCTTCCAGGGTTGGAATCCCTCTTTCGGTTTGGTGTGAACCCTCTTCTGCATGCTTGTTGTGTCCTCACGTGTGCTGTGGTGTGTGCGTGTGTGTGGATGTTTGCACGTGTGCCAGGGGTGACTTCATGGGATTTCTCCACCTGTGTCCAGCCCACCTGAACCCGGTAAGCTCCAGCAGCCACCGTTTTAAATTGTGGAGTTTTAATTGTCTTTTTAAATAAACATTTTGTATTGTGGAAACCTCGTCTCAAGCCTCATCAGTACATATGAACCTGATGCCTTCTGCGTAAGGTTAATCTCTGGGTGAAAGTCCCAGAGTGGCGTTGTCGGAGTTTTATAAATAAAAGCTAAGTTAGCCTTTTTACGTGCCCTTGCCACACGATGTATGAAGTGTGCCAAACTTGGGCCCTGACTGGTGTTGAAGATGGTGGTATGCTGTGTTGGGGCCCTAAAGCACAGATAATACCCTGCATCATTTGTAAAAACATCTGGCTTTGCATCCTTTGCTGTTCAAGCATCAAGTGAAAATGCCTTTCCTTTGCTTGTTGCTGCACTTTTAAAAAACATTTTAAAAAAACCCACTTGACTCTTGTTCCATTCTTTTGAGTTCGTCCTCTTCAAGTCTCCTTATTTCTTCCAGGGTAGATTTCAAATGTTTTTTCAAGGTTGTCACTCTTTGTTTTCCTCTTTCTTTTGTGAGCACCTGGTATGGTAAACTTGGGTTGCACATTTTCTTTTTCCAGCTGAGAAGATGAGGCAGTTAAACCATCGTCTTCAGTGGTGGGATTGTCTGCACAGAAATACAATAGTGACACCATTAAAATTTGCCTTTTTAAACAATTGATCACAACTGCATGACAAAATATATCCAGCAAATCTTTACATGCGGTGTTATTTTTATACATAAATGTTACAACTTTGCTCAAGGGTTTTTCAGGCACACATACAGTATGATAAAACCAGAAACATTACAGGTATTTTTTCGGCATCAGTAAACAATCAATAACTTATGATTTGATTAATCCAATTCCTGCTCGGTGGAGCTTGACTTGTTCGGTACCGGAGATGGTGATGTCTGTGCCTCATCTTCAAAGGACTCCATGACATATTTTGGGCTGCTTGTGGGCCGTGTGCCAAGAATGACATCAATATTGTCATACCAAGGAAACTTCTTTCTCGTCAACTGAGCTCCCACTTCTTCTCAGCATATCACAAATCTTGATATACTGTTGGTGTAGTTTTTTTACTTTTATGCGGCACTGGTCAACTGTCCGAGCATATCCCAGAGCCTCCATTTTACAGCTTACTACTTTAAAAACCACATCATTTTTGTGTGTACTTACAAGGAGCTGGGATATGCTGTCATCAGACCAAATATTGATTAAAGCTTTTACTTCGTCATCACTCCACGTCTGACCATGAGCCATTTTTAAAAGTACTGCAGTCCGAGTCCAATGTGTCTTTGTTATCATAGCGTTTACCCACAATGCCATACTAAACAAAATACAGGAAGCAGTGGTTTGTAGGCTACTTCCTTGATTTGGTTCACTTAAAACGAACCAAGACCAGGTGATGATTATAACAGGTGGAGCTCGCTCCCTCTTGACTTAGGAAGCCGAATTACAACCATCAAAATGAATAACCTACCTCGCTTGTTATATTTATTTCAGTCATTACCAGTTAAAATTCCTGACTCACAGTTCAAAATATGTCAGTCAGTCAGTCATTTTCTGTACCGCTTATCCAGTTCAGGGTCGCGGGGGTTGCTGGAGCCTATTCCAGCTATTATCAGGCGAGAGGCGGGGTACACCCTGGACAGGTCGCCAGTCTGTTAGTTCAAAATATGGGATAAGCAAATTTCAAGATTTATATGGGAGGGAAAAAAAAAACACGATTTAGATACAATACACTGCGGTTGCCGAGGGAGGAGGGGGGATTGGCCCTTCCATGTCTGAGGGATTTCTATGTAGCAGCACAATTAAGACCTTTAATTCTTTGGTGTGACCCTGAGTATGAAGCCAACAGGAAAAATATTGAACTATCTTTATCAAATAGACCTTTGCAATCCTTGTTGGGCTGCCCTTCTGTTATCAAGGATCTACCTGATCTTCAGAATCAATGGATTTGTTTTTCTTTGAATCTGTGGCTAGATTTTGTAAAGAAGTATCAGATCCAGAAAGAAATAAAAATATTGAGATGGCCAGCATACGACCCAGATTTTAAGCCAGCATCCCTGGATTTAAAATATAGACAGTGGATATGGTATGGAATTACATCATACTCTCTAATAGTAAAGGAAGTGAAATTAATGGACTTTCAGACTATGTCTAGAAAATATGGTCTAGAAAGACAAGATTTGTACAGACATACACAAATACATCATTACTATCAAACAGAGGTGAAAGATCACGGTGCAGAGGAGCAATCTGGGGTCACACAAATGTTCATGAGAGCTTATAATTCAAAATCCTCCAAACGAAATATTGGGAATTTATACTCGAGTATCTCACAGATGAAAACCCATTCAACGGATTATATTAAACAAAAATGGGAAAGAGAGTTGGAAATTACAATCTCCCCAGAAGAATGGTCTGCTATAATAAGCACCCAGATGTCAACCACGTACTCACAGTGTTGGAGAATTGTTTGTTGGAAGAACCTGGTGAGGTTTTTCATAACCCCCAAAATAAAATCAAGACAATCCGGCCGTCAGGTCCAATGCTGGAGACAATGTGGCCAATTGATGGCAGACCACACTCATATTTTCTGGACCTGCCCCGTCTTGCAACCTTTCTGGACCCAAGTACATGCAACAACAAGGAGGATTTTGGGATTTGACTTTGATCTCACTTGTCTTTCATTCTATTTGGGGAATATACCAAGGGGTCTGCATAACAGAGATAGATACTTATTAAAGATCCTTATGGTAGCAAGTAAGAAAGCAATAACCAGATGCTGGCTTTTGAGAGAACCTCCCACCTTACATCTATGGAAAAATATAATGAATGACAAATACAATATGGAAAGTTTAACTTTCTCCTTGAGATTACAGAAGGAAAAGGGAAAAGACTACTGGACTAAATGGATCACAAACCTAGATGAAGCTGTGTGTGACGGTTGAAACTGTTGATTTTGGACAAGTTTATCACCCTGTGGTGGGCACTCATGTAAATTAACCAATATGATTGATTGTTTCTGTACGACCTCCTGTTTGCATTAAGAAAAAGGAAAAAATAAAGTTTAAAAAAAAAAAAACGAACCAAGACCCATCCACGTTTGTAGGCGGACCGACTTTGGTTGTTTGTTCCGGATCAGAGTCCGTTTGCGCATTCACAACTCCCCCAAACGAGACCGACTTTCAAGCAAATGGACTCTCATTCGAATCAAAAAAAGCTTTGTGAATGCACCCTAAGTTCTACCGGGATGACGACAGACAAATGGCAGTGGCAGCAGGAAGAGATTCTGGCGCCTTGTCTTATACTCGCCATATTTAAACAGCACATACGTTTCCTGATTAGCAACTTGCTGCCAGTGTGGCACCGGAAGGAACTGGAATGTGGCGATTGGGACACAGAGATCCCAAGTGTTGGGAAGACCCAACCCGCCAGGTACACTGGAAATGATGAAGAACCAACTAAAATGTTTATGAAATTTTAAAAAATCCAGGTTTTAGCAGCTATTTAAGAATGAACACATTGAATTTTCACAATATGACACTGAAAGTGCCAGTTAAAAACAAACATATCTATATTTTAAAAAATTAATTTAACCTTTATTAATACAGGTGGTGTTTCCCATTGAGACACAGTCTCAATAGAAGAAAATCCAAAATCTGAAAAGTAAAATAAAAACGTGGTTCTTCAAAGATAACAAATTTCATATAATAAGCATTTACAGTGGGTACAGAAAGTATGACCCCTTTAAACTTTTCACTCTTTGTTTCATTGCAGCCATTTGCCAAAATCAAAAAAGTTAATTTTATTTCTCATTATTGTACACTCAGCACCCCATCTTGCCAGAAAAAAAAAAAAGTAGAAATTTTTACAAATTTATTGGCCATAGAACATTTGCAGCTCTGGGCGACTTTTATTTATGGGAGTTGAGGTGAAAAATTGGCTCTTTGGACTAAAAACGTTGCAGACTCCGACTTGTCATCTACACATATCATTTGACTTATTGTATATTTTATTATTCTATATCTTAATCATCAAAAACATCTTTGATATTTGTAATTGCTCCAAAGGTTTTTTGGTTGGACCAGAGAAAGCCATGCTCCAACTGATGTCTTTGTTATATTTCTTGTCACAGCAATAAGCAAATCTTCTATCACTGGACATAACAAACGCCACTGTGAAAACCTAAGAGAAGAAAACTACATTGCATCGGGACATAAAATCACATGAAACCAAAATATACAATAAAATAAAATACAATGACCGTATGCGCCTTCTGACCCAACATTAAGGAGTGGTTAATCCCTTTATAGAGTGTTTCTTCACCAGAGATTTTGCCATGTCCATGCAGTCTCCTTCTAGTTCTTCCCCTCCTTTTCCCTCGGAAGTACATGCCCCCATAATCCAGGTAAAGGCATGCCAACGGTGTAACGCATGTAATTTTCTCTTTTACCACAGGAGGTCAGTGGCGGAACACAGAATAAAGGTTTTACAGATAATGTTTACAAATAATGGCAAAAAACAAAACAAAACATTCCTGAGACAGCTACAATAGTATAATATAGTCAAATAATGTGAATGTGTGCCATAACATGAACATCAAAATGAGTGTTGTGAATGTGGTGTTACGTACTTGTCTTTGACAAGTTATCAGGCTTTTAAGAACACCTGCTACTAGTCCCAAACATCTGACACCTTATTTTTTCTAACTGGTTCATCTGGCAGTGTCTTGGAGGATAGTATTGTGAGAACGATCTGTGATTCTTTGACACATGCGTTTCCTTTTCAGCAGTTTGGCTCCTCAATGACAAGCAGAACAGTTGCTGTATCAGCGGCGGTGGCGTGGTGGTTAGCACTGCAGTCTCACAGTAAGGTTGCTGGTTTGATCCTTGGCTGGGGAGGGGTTGGAACCGTGGCAAATTCTCCCTGTGTATGCGTGGGTTCTCTCCGGGTACTCCGGCTTCCTCCCACAATCTAAAGACATGTACGTTTGGGAAACAGATCTCCCTTGTGTGGCATACAGAGCCATCAGTGGGTTGATATATATACCTACATTATTATTTGCTGGTTTAACATAATTTCCATTTTGTACAGTTTATGTTCAGAATGTGGTGAAAGTTTTCTGTGTGTTTCCTGATAACAAAAAGTTGGTTTATTGTTTGAAAAATGTAGTGATTTGACAGTATGCAGTTACTAACTCCGACCAGCAGAGGGCGCGTTCGCTACACTGTGTGTTCAGGGTCAAAGGGAAGTCTCGTGGGATTACATTCAAAGAATGAGAACACACATGTGAATAGGAAGTTGTTGTATGTGTGTGGCGAACTGTGCTGATTAAAGACATTTTTTTGCTCTTTGCAGGTAAGCGGTGAGAGTTGAAACTGTGTAAGGAATGATATATATGTTAGTTTACGAACCCGGTTGGATTTTCTGTGGCATCATTTACAAGAGTCAGCCAGCGTTATGTACTGAAAATGGCTAGCTAATGGTTAGCGCTGGTTGCTAGCTACCGCGAGCGCGGGACTAGGAAGTAAACGATGAGCCCGTACCGCTCGGGGAGTAGTTCATAAATGTGAATAAATAACTTAAAATAGAGACATGATTGGTATTAATGTTGCTTTGATTAGTTTGATAACGTTTGGTACATATGATTAGCTTACTGTGTATGTGAGAAACAAGTAACTTGAATGCAAACGAAACTGATCTGGAGTACTGATGCAAGACATGATTTATTGTTTGTATGTTGGTGAAGAAGTTCATAATTTAGTCATAAGTTAAAATATGGGATTACATTAAAAGAATGAGAACACACATGTGAATAGGAAGTTGTTGTATGTGTGTGGCGAACTGTGCTGATTAAAGACATTTTTTTGCTCTTTGCAGAACAAAATAAAAGATTTCAAAAATTAAATGTGTAGTGGAGGACAGCTGCACTCTGTACCACGCTACATATTTTGGTAGCAGAGGATGGTTGATTCAGCCCACGGCCCAATCGCATAGAAGCGTAGACGGACAGAGCAGAGGACCACCATGGAGGAAGCAAGGGACGAAGTGAGCCGGATACTGTTGACGCTGGAGGAGAAAGAGCTCATCTCCCTGTGTGAGCATCTAAAGTGCAGCGCACCGGTTGGGGGTTTTGCCAGCAAAACAAGACGCACCCTCATCAGGTTGGCGGAGACAACGTTGGATGAAATCGAGGAGGGGGAAGAGTCTTCAGAGTTGTTTCAGCAGTATTTGAAGCATGTACTGTCCCACCTGGCCTCTCTTAAGCCGACATTGGGAGAAACTGAGGCTGAGATTCTAGTTCAAGAGACAAGTGAATTAGAAAAGTTGAAAATGCAATATCAGAAGTTACAGCAGCAGATGGAAGAGGAAATCGGAGCGTTGGAGGAAAAGATCAAGCAGAAAACACAAGCAGCAGGAGACACTACGCCTGCCATCGTGACCACACAAGAAGCAGATACAAAGAATGTTACCACAACACCAAGCAGACTACCTGAGGTGACGCTGAGGCGGGAGTTCCGGATTATTGGACAGATTGGTGAAGCTGGTCAAAAGGACAAATTGTCCTACACAAGCCTCCTAAACCAGATTGAGTCTGCACAGCGAAAAGGACATGGAGAAGCGGAGATCATTGAAGCAGTCACACGTGCTGTGAGCCCAGGTCTTCATCTGCGTGAGATGTTGGAAATAAAGCGGAACCTGACACTGTCCACCCTCAAGACCATACTCAAGGGTCACTACAAAGTGGACTCCTCCTCTGACCTACTGCATCGCCTCATGAACATGACACAAGATCCAAAGGAGTCAGCCCAGAACTTTTTATTCAGAGCAATAGAACTGAAAGAGAAGCTAATGAGAAAATCCAGTGATGATGATGCAGGTGAGGATAGTGAGCAGTTTAGTCCAGAGCTAATTCAGAGAAAATTCCTCCGCTCCATAGAGACTGGTCTTTACAGTGATGCAGTTAAGTTCCAGCTCAAGCCATATCTCAGTAACCGTACTGTCACAGATGAGGTGTTAATTGAACGCATAAATGAGGCTGCAAATTTAGAACAGGAAAGACAGCAAAAACTGAAAAAGACAGTTATAAACAAGACCCCAAAAGTCAGTGAAGTGCAGGCAGAGGTGTATCCATCAGACCCCTCAGCGGCAGCAGTTGACTCTGTGACTCGTGAACCAGGGGGTAAAAGTAAGAAATGTCAAGGACTCAAGACGGAGATGGATCCAATAGAAACACTCAAAGCTGAAGTGCTAGAAATTAAAAAGTTGGTACTACAGACAGTGGAGGCCACACAAGCAAGACTGACAGAGAAAACATTCACAGCCAGCCGGAGTCGACCCAGAGGTTGTAGGGCATGTCAGGAAGCCCAGATAGGTGACTCCTGCAGACATTGCTTTAAGTGTGGACAAGAGGGGCATCTCTCCAGAGGATGTCGACGGACTAGAGAACTGCAGGGAAACGGGACGGGGCTGCCGAGCCGGGACCCTCGGTAGCCTGTGAATCATCTGGTCTCAACATGCAGCAACTTGTCCCCCCTCCCACACCACCACAAACCTCATCAGTTAACTACCTCCCACCACGGCGCAAGGAAAGACTCATCAAGTTGATTGCAAAGAGACACACTGTCCACTGTACACTAGATACAGTTCCAGTAGTAGCATTATGGGACTCAGGTGCTCAGGCAACCATCATTAATGAAGAATGGAGAAAGCTGCACTTACCACACAGCACGGTGCGACCTCTCAGTGAACTGTTAGGCTCAGATATTTTATTGGGAGTGGCAGCCAACCAGACTGAGATCCCCTTCATTGGCTGGGTGGAAGTAGAATTTAGGCTAGGGAAGGAATCAGCCATGACGAAGCCATTGCTAGTACCTATTTTAGTGTCAAGTGATGCACACGTAGCAGCAGAGCCCATAATTGGCTACAATGTGATAGAAGAAATAACAGGAGAGGGTAGCCAGACAACAAAGACAGAGACCATCCACACTGTGTGTCAAGCCTTCCAGATAACAGTCAAGACAGCACAAGCAGTGCTTCAGATTATTCACGCCCCTATTAGTGAGGAAGATGTAGGAATTGTACACACAGGAAAAAGAACACTCACTCTAGGTGCTGAACAAGTCACCACAGTGTATGTCAACGTTAATTCTGGGGCTCAGTATCATGGCCAAGACCTGCTTCTGGTCCCAAGTGAAGAGCCAACATTGCCAGTGGGTGTAGTGATAGAGGAGGGTCTAGTCAGGGTTCCCAGAAAAAGGTCAGGTTATATACCAATCCCCATCGCCAACACAAACAAACACAGTGTAACCCTGACACAGCGTGCTGTTTTGGGTCACCTGCAGACAGTGAAGACTGCTTATGCAACCAACGTTGAGCAGATCAACGTAGGAGAGAGGGTAAAGCCACCAACTCCCTCAGCATCCGCCCCAGGCAGTGACAATTCAAAGAAAACAAAACCTGTATGGTGGGACCCTCCGGTCGACCTCAGTCACCTAAACGAGGAGCAAAGGAGGATCGCCAAACAGCTGCTGAGAGAGGAATGTCACGCATTCGCATACGATGATGATGATATCGGCTCAATCCCCTCACTGAAACTCCATATCACACTGCACGACACCACCCCAGTAAGAAAAACGTACATGTCCGTCCCAAAGCCACTACACCAGGAGGTGAAAGAGTATATCCAGGACTTATTGAATCGGGGGTTGGATTACTCCTTCACGCTCTCCGTATGCCTCACCAGTCGTGTGTGTACGAAAGAAGGATGGGACTTTAAGACTGTGTTGTGACTACAGAGAACTGAACAAGAAGTCAGTCCCTGATCGTCATCCCATACCCCGAATCCAAGACATGCTTGACTCCCTCACTGGCAGCTCCTGGTTCTCTGTACTGGACCAGGGGAAGGCCTACCACCAGGGGTACCTGGACAAGGAAAGCCAGCCCCTGACAGCTTTCATAACCCCCTGGGGCCTGTACCAGTGGGTCCGAATCCCATTCGGGTTGAGTGCAGCGCCGGCAGAATTCCAGAGGAACATGGAAGACTGTTTGCATGGTTTGAGAGATGTCATGTGTCAACCGTATCTAGATGACAATCTAGTCCATAGCCCAAGTTTTGAAGACCACATTGAACACCTGAGAACTGTGTTACAGAGGTATCAGGAACACGGAGTTAAACTCAGTCCCCGCAAGTGTGAGGTGTTGAAGAGGTCAGTGAGGGTTTCTGGGACGGTTGGTGTCTGGACAAGGCTACACGATGGACCCATCTGAGGTGGCCCCAGTCCAAGCCTTAAAGGAGAAAGTGCCTGCAACAGTGGGAGAGCTGAGAAGAGTAATGGGATTCCTCTCGTACTACCGGACATACATCCCAAACTTCTCCAGAATAGCCCAGCCTCTCTACCAGCTGCTGTCAATAACATCTGATCAACGGAGTGGAGAGAAGGTCAGAGCCACAACCAGGAAGAAAGGTAACCTCCCACCTAACACTCCTATACAATGGACAAATAACCACCAAAAAACATTGAACTCTCTCATAGACAAGCTGATAGAGCCTCCCATTCTGGGGTACCCAGAGCTGACCCAACCATTCGTCCTCCACACAGACGCATCCCAGGAGGGATTGGGAGCTGTACTTTATCAGAGACAGAACGGCAAGATGGTAGTTATAGGCTATGGTTCCAGGACTCTAACGCCACCCGAAAAGAACTATTACATGCACTCGGGAAAGTTAGAGTTCTTAGCGCTAAAATGGGCAATATGTGAACGTTTCCGAGATTACCTTTACCACGCCCCACATTTCATAGTATATACAGACAACAATCCCTTAACCTACATCCTTTCAACAGCGAAGCTAAATGCCACCGGTCATAGATGGGTGGGCGAGCTATCTGAGTTTGACTTTTCCATTAAGTATAGGCCGGGAAAGAGTAATGCAGATGCGGATGGCCTATCCCGCATGCCGTTAGACATAAACACGTTCATGACACAGTGTACAGAGGAGGTGGGTCAGGAAGTGTTCAGTGCAGCAGTGCAGGGAGTCAGAGTGCAGGGAGACACCCCTCCAGTCTGGGTAGCTGCAGTCCCCATAGAAACACTAGATTTAGTGAGAGATGCAAGGGCACACCCCCAAACCAACTCCTTGACACCAGAGCAGATACGAGACAGTCAGGAAAAAGATCCCGTCATAGGCCAAGTCCTGCAGTACAAGAGGAACAATCAGCACCCGTCCAGGAGAGCTCTCAAAGCAGAACCAGCAGACGTCAGAGTGTTAATGAGACAGTGGGGAAAATTGTATGTCAATGAGGATGGAATCCTCTTCAGGAAAGCTGGAGATAAACAACAGCTTATCCTCCCAAAAGAGCATCATCAAACAGTATTCCATGAGCTTCACAGAGAGATGGGACATCTCGGTGTCGAGAGGACTTTAAACCTAATTCAAGATCGATTTTATTGGGCACGAATGTACTCTGACATAGAACACTTTGTCACTCAAGAGTGTGAATGTCTCATGACAAAGCGACCTCACAAAGCAACCAGGGCTCCCATGACAACCATTGTCACAACACGCCCTGGCGAGCTGGTGTGTATTGACTTTTTACACTTAGAGACATGCAAACAGGGGTTCGAGTACATTCTTGTTGTGATCGATCATTTTACTGGTTTCGTCCAAGCCTATGCCACGAAAAACAAATCTGCCAAAACTGTGGTGGACAAACTATTCAATGACTTTGCACTGCGTGTCGGATTTCCTGAGAGAATTCATCACGACATGGGGAGAGAGTTTGACAACCAGCTTATGGACCAACTCCAGAGGAGCTGTGACGTGCGTGGGTCCCACACAACATGTTACCACCCCCAAGGTAACGGGAAATGTGAAAGATTCAATAGGACTATCTTATCAATGCTCCGAACCCTCACAAATGAACAGAAGGCTAACTGGAAGAGCTCATTGACAAAACTGGTGCATGCGTATAACTGCACCCGCAGTGGGGTCACAGGGTTTTCTCCCCTACTACTTGCTCTATGGAAGGTCACCTCGCTTGCCAGTGGACCTGCTTTTCAACCTACAGCCTAGGGAGGCAAAAGAGACTTACACTGAATATGTACAGAACTGGCAAATCGGATGCGGCAAGCCTACGAGATCGCATCTAAAACAGCGGCCCGGGAAGCTCTACGAGGCAAGAAAGGCTACGATAAAAAGAGCACATGGAGCCGACCTGCAGCCTGGTGGACGAGTACTCATGGTAACCTGTCAGAGAGGGGCGGCCCTGTAAACTTGCGGTCCTACTGGGAATCTAAAGTGCATGTGGTGGTGAAGAGAAGGAGCAATGATAGCCCTGTGTATGAAATAGCACCAGAGGGAGGAGGTAAAAAGTCGTATGTTGCACAGAAACCTCCCTACCCCCTCCCATGTGACAGTCTGCCCTTGGGAAAGCCAGAACCCATCCCTGCAAACATGAGAGGAAAAATACAAATACGGACAAAAACAAGACAACACCAAATCCAACGAACCAGAGGAAGACTCAGACAGCGAAAGCAGTGATGAAGTTGAGCTGGTGTGTCGTTTCCCATACGACCTAGAACTAAGTTCGGAGAACTGCAGACTTGAACCCAGAAGCAGAGTCATTCACACCAGCTCTGACGACGCAAGATGGAACCCCAGATCTGGAAGATGCTACTGTTGCCC
>JALJCO010011404.1:0-25832 GCA_023101725.1 Atherinomorus stipes | reverse complement strand
CTTAAAGGGATACAACACCCACAGACTGATGTGCCTTCATTTTCGATTCACCCTCATGCTGAGCAAGACTCCGAAGCTCTTTTTTAATATCTCAAATGCAGCTGGAAATCCGGGGGAGGGGGTTTCGTTATCTGCCGACACTCAAATAATGGGGTTTACCGGTGCCTGAGACAAAAAGGTCCATAAAAGTTCACAAAAACTTGGCAGTATTCCTCCATACTGCTCGTCCAATGTAATCCAAGTGTCCTGAGTGGGTAGTGTCCATAATTTACTCGAAACTACATCATATAGTATATTTTTATAGCCTAAGCAGTAGAATACTGCACTTCCTATATGCGCGTACATATTCCTATATACTACGGAAGCCGCGGAAGACGAGATCTTTCTTTCTTTCTTTCTTTCTTTCTTTCTTTCTTTCTTTCTTTCTTTCTTTCTTTCTTTCTTTCTTTCTTTCAAATCAATAACCAACCCCCCTTGTGTCTGTCCGCAGCTCGGGCACTCTTAGCACAATGTAAACAGCGAATTTCTTCTTCTACACTTGCATTATCAGCAGAGTAGGCGATGAACGCTGCGGCTTCCACAGTGTCGTGAACTCGCATGAACGCGCATATAGGAAGTACAATGTAGTACTGTTTAGGCTATAAAAATATACTAAATGATGTCTTTTCGAGTAAATTATGGACACTACCCACTCAGGACACTTGGATTACATTGGATGAGGCAGTATGGAGGAATATTGACAAGTTTTTGTGGACTTTAATGGACCTTTTCGTTTCAGGCACCGGTGAATCCCATTATATGAATGTCGGTGGATAACTAAACCCCCCCCCCCGATCTCTGGCTGCATTTGAGAAATCAAAAAGTGCTCCAGAGTCTTGCTCAGCATGAGGATGAGTAGAAAATGAAGGCTCATCATTCTGGGGCTGTTGCATCCCTTTAAATTTCTTCCTGGGAACCCACTTTAGCCGCTTTAGTTCCTGCATTCAAAACAAGGGCTGCAGAGGAAATGACCCTGTAAAAGATCTTGGTTCTTGGAACAGATAGACTGAACCCACTTCAATGTGCCAGCTCCTCCACACAATATTTCATTTCCTCCAACGATGAGCAAGCACAGAGTGGAATCAAGCAAATGAGAAACAAGTGCACCAATTAGAGGATGTGAAAACTGCCCAAGTTGGAAACTCATTGCAGTAGTATAAATGAAAGCTTCCTAAAAAGTAATTACTTTATTTCTACAAAGCGTTAACAAGAAGTAGATTCCAAAATAGTGAAAGAGGCAGAAGTGTAGAGTTACATCAAAGCACTTTCATGTCATGAAGGGATAATCATTGAATCCAAACGCACCTATCATTAGGATTAAGTAGAAAGGGTTCAATCAGAATGAAAATCTCCAGACTAATACTCATGAGTCTTACCTGCAGTAGGCTATGAGGTACCAGATGGCCCCAAAGAAGAGCCATGTGACAGCATAGGCCATGACAAAGACGAAGAGCGAGCAGCGCCAGTTCAGATCCACCAGCGTGGTGAAGATGTCAGTCAGGTAGCGGTAAGTCTCCCTCATGTTACCGTGCTGAACATTGCAGCGGCCGTTCTTCTCCACATAGCGCTGTCTCTTACGCCGAGCTCGGGCTGGTGGAAGGACCAAGCAGCGGGGGAGACAATGTGGGGATGAATGGGACAAGTTTCACAGTTAAATAGAAATATTCAGGCTGAATAATGGGATCTTTTAAAAAAAAATCCTGAAGCCTCCTTTTATTCTAACATTCAACACAATCTTCTTGCATGTTTCAGTTTCATAACCCAAGACCCAGGAAACCCTTTCAAAAACGCTTAGCAAACACACGCAAGGGCAGCCTTTGAGAGAAGATTCGCCGTTTGAAGCTACAAATCTGAGTGCACTCAGAAGATGGGATAGTCAGATGAATGGAGGATAAACAAAAGGACTAGCCAAGGGACAGAACTGCTCAGAGAGCAAAGAAGGGAAAATAAAAATGAAAACAGACAGATGAGAAGAGAAGAACAGATGCAGTGTGACAGCACAACATCAAACACCCTTAGAATAAAAG
Source organism: Atherinomorus stipes (assembly GCA_023101725.1). Classification (NCBI taxonomy): domain Eukaryota; kingdom Metazoa; phylum Chordata; class Actinopteri; order Atheriniformes; family Atherinidae; genus Atherinomorus; species Atherinomorus stipes. The sequence goes on along the minus strand of JALJCO010011404.1, from coordinate 23,766 downwards.
CTATAACGATGGACTTAAGTTACTGTGCAGGCCAGAGGCAGCTGATGATTTCTGCTGTTTTTAAGGAGCCTTTATTTAGCCTGCAGAGGATGCATCCAGATGTGGTATTTTTTTCTGACTTGAATTTATATTGTTTAATATTAATAACATAACTTTTCTATTTTTAAAAAAATGCTTTATATGCTGATATTTTGTAGCATATGATGAAAAAAAAGATGGGTAACTGAGGAACGCAGCACTGCAGCAGACTTGCTGAGATGGAGAAAGGTGCAGTCAATATACAGATGTGGACTGGAGAGAGAAAACGTTTATCTCCAGAGAAAAGGCCAAACAACGTACAAAAAGAGTCAGCAGTGATGTGTACGTAATGTTGAGCTTACATAAGGGTCCAGAGAGAAGCCATAACATTTCACCAACTCTTTCATTTTTGATGAAACAGGTCCACCGTTCTGAAATGGAGGGCGATAGAGGACAGTCACTCACCCCACCCGAATCGCCCCCTCTCCTTCTCCGTCCCCTGGGTCTTCTTCCTGGGCTCATTGGCTTTGGCCTCCCGCTCGGCCAGCTTGGCCTGAAACGACCTGTTAACCTTCACCGTGGTGGGAGGGGAAGGTACCGTCTCTGTGGTGACGACGTGGCCCAGCTCCTCTGATAGGTTGAAGACTCCTGTGGAGGCGGTGGTCTCTGTGGCCACCTCCACTTCTCCCCCTTCCCCCTTTTCCTCCACGGGGAGTGCAAGGGAGTCAGGACGGGAGGGGAAGACAGAGTTTTCCAGCGCCATGGCTGATGTGTGTGTTTGTGTATGTGTGAAGTGTATTAAAGTGTTATTGATATCCTCCTTATGGTAGACTGCATCCAGTGGCTATTGATTGAACCATTTGTTTGCTCTTCTGAAGCCTGAAATAAAGGAGGAGAACACAATGGTCAAATTAAATCACGGAATTGATTTGCTGTTCTTGCTGACCAATGGTTTTCTGAAAAGAAATGTTTATAAAAAGTTATGTTGCTTTACTTTAAAAAAAAAAAGATTCTTGGGGATTTTTATGCATATATTTATACCATAGGTGCGTCAGTTTGCTTTAAAATGGGATTTCTCAAAAACTAAATAAAGAGGAAAATTCCAATGTTGAAAAAATGTTTCTTTGAAAGACAACCTGATTCTGGAAACAGCTGGACATTAGTGAGCAGGTTTTATAAAATGCCTTAGTATGTGTCTCTGTGTGGTCCTTGCACGTGTTGTGTAAATACACTTACAGCTATTTTTGATGTAAATTTACACCATACACCTTCTGAGATTTCTTACATAAGTCCCATAGAGGACACAATTAAATATGCACAGTGAGGCATGGTGTGTATGAAATATTTGCACAGTAAAATGGAGGTTCTCTGTAGCCCTGGATGTTGCGCGTCCATTTGGGCAGCTGGCGGATGGACGCAAGAGGAGACTGACAGTGGCAATCAAGATGACGCACTACGCCTGATGGATGAGCAGAGATAGCCTCTGTAAAGGGGTGTCTGTGAGTCAGCCAGTGGGCTACAGAAACCAAACGTTCAAGCTTGTGCATTTATGGCAAGACAACAGAGAATGAGATTAAAAAAAGGAAAGCGAAGAAGAAAACCTACCTTCTCAGTGTAGCAACTTGTAGCTAGATGTCTAAGCCCTGGGTCGTGCTGATGTTTAATCACAACAAAAACGAATATCGGATCCAAGAACGAGCCGGTATTTTGCCGACCTTGGTTCGATGACACCCATTTCTGGTGTTTACCAGCGACGCAGCATCAGTCCACTCCTGTTCGCTTTGCCAGAAAAATAAAGCACCTCAAGCCGATTACTCAGCGATCGCAGACAACGGGAATAAATATATCACAATCCGTCCACTTAGTCATCAGGTTTCACGAAAAGGCTAAACCGGTTCAAGAAGGGCGATTACGCAGGGCGCCTGGAGAACATGTGTCTGGCAATGGACGTGCGAAATGGTGGCAACAGGATAACCCGGCAGCGCGAAAAGCTCCATCATTTTTACGTCTGATCGAGTCGGTCAGGTGTGGAGCCTCTAAGCGGTGGAGGATGCTGTCATCAGTCCAGCCCCTGTCAGCTCTGCTCGCCTCAGACGCCTCTCATTTAAAAAAAAGAAAGAAAAGAAAGGGAGAAAAACAGAGGAGACAGCCGTCTCCCTCCTCCCTGCTGACTGCAAGACCCTCAGCATCTGTAGAGTTCACGGAAACACTGCATGGGCCTTTTGTGATGCAGTTTTTTTTTAAGTAGGTTATAATAAAATGAAAACCTAGAGTTAAATGTTTGGTAAAAGTTAAAAAGAAAAAGAAAAAAAATCTTCATTATTGCTTGTCGTCGCCTCATCATATAGTCTTAATGAATAGGGCTACGTTTTTTTCTGTAACCTTTAGTATTGTTATTATTTTAATGTTTTCGAACCAGTAAAACTACATAAAATAATGGAGACAAAGAAATGAACTGCTGCACATGTATCTATTGTTTCATCAATGATATCAATTACCAGATAATAATTAGCGTTAAATATTAGCTGCTATCCAGCCGCCAGCCTCTAGATGGCGGTACATTTCTTTGCCGAAGCCGGTGAACAAGCGTCCCTTTTTCCAAGATGTCGGTGTTCGGGCCAGTGGTGAAAATTCATCCCGTCGTTCTCGCTTCAATTTCCGACTCATACGAGCGAAGAAATGAGGGGGCTAGTCGAGTGATTGGAACCCTTTTGGGTAAACGGAAAGCTGAAACTTTTACTTACTGCTGGGTCAGCTTATATAATAATAACGGTGGTTGTTAGCATGAGGCTAACGTTAGCTTACCTACCAGCGCATGCTGGTTCAGTTTGGTTCATCTGGCTAGCATTAGCTACGAAACGGCTAACCGCATCACCTGTAACAGCTGTTTTTTTTAGTGTGTGTGTGTTCAAATGTCAGTTTCATCTTTAGCACTAATTATCATCTTTTGAAATCTTAGCTTTTTTGGTGTTCAGTCTTCAACCCCTTGCATTTGATCGGATGCTCAGTTTGAATTGAACGTTGACATTAGCTGATGTCTATTTTAGCTTCCTGGATTAGCGAATGCTCGCTAAACAGTCTCATCATAAACTTCTCTTTTGATCTCAGGTACAATTGACAAGCACTCTATTGAGGTGACCAACTGCTTTTCTGTTCCTCACAATGAGTCTGAAGATGAGGTATGTTAATCGCATTTACTCTTATGAAATTATAAGTAAAGACAGCATCAGTTTGTTTTCCCCTTTAGTTTCCAACTACTCTACAGTCCCATTATGTGTTTTTAATAACATTTCATTGGTGATAGGGCCATATTTCAGTTTTCAAGTTCTTTTTATTTTCTTTCAATTGGTTCAGATGTTTATAAACAAAATTTTAAAGGCTAAAACCCCTGCTGTAAAGCACTTTGTGTGTCCAATGGGTACTGTAAAGGGCTATATAAATAAATAAACTTAAACTTAAAGTCCAGTGGAGACATAGAGCATCTTGATCTGGACTCAACCTATCTTTGTTGGACCAAGGTGTTTCAATTTGGTCTGGATTGAATAACAGAGGTTTCACTTGTTTACTTTTTAATTCAAATAAGTTAAGCCAAAGAAAATGAACAGAACTTAAGTATTAAAATGTTATATATGTAGCAATATATTAAATTTGGGGGCATTTTGTAACACTTAGAGTACACTGACTCCGATGCGTTGTGTGCATGTGCACGTTTAAAACATTCAGGGAATGAAAACTACAAAATGTGAGAATATTGATTAAAATATTAACATTAATTAACTCACTGATGGTCAGAAGATGCTGAAAACTTTTCACTTAATAATTATTCTTCCCACAAAAGGGTGTTTGTAAAGATGTGACAATGTGTAATTATTTTCACCTTGAACAACAGGTGGCTGTGGACATGGAGTTTGCCAAGAACATGTATGAGCTTCATAAGAGAGTTTCACCCACAGAAGTCATCATCGGATGGTGCGTCAGTCTTTCATATACATCATTTAAAAGATTGTAGAGAAGGGACTCGATTTTAAACCGAGTGACACCTTTCCCAACAGGTACGCAACTGGCTTTGATATCACCGAACACTCTGTGCTCATTCATGAGTACTACAGTCGTGAAGCCACCAACCCCATCCACCTGACGGTGGACACAGCGCTGCAGAGTGGCAAAATGAACATCCGCGCCTACGTCAGGTTGGCTCATCCTTTTTATAGTGATGTTTGAGTGATTAGTTGCAGACTTAAAGTGCCCCTCTTGAGTGTGTCTGTGTGTCTCCTACACAGTGCACAGATGGGCGTGCCAGGAAAGACAGTTGGTGTTATGTTCACCCCACTGACTGTCAAGTATGTCTACTATGACACTGAGAGGATTGGAGGTAAGAGTGCAGAGAATTAAAGATTTTTTTATATTGGCAGCCTATGTCAAAATCAAAATGTGATATCGGAAAATATTATCGGTTTTTCCTTTTAATTTTTTAAAGATCCAACAAAAACTCTTCACCACGCATCACTAGGGGTGTATAAAATAGCTATACACTGAAATATCACAATATTTTGTGTTGCAATATCGTATCGCAATTAAAAAAGTATTATATCGATGTTTTCACTAATGAAATCTCGCAAGATCTTGTTCCATTACAAAATCTTGGTCTATTTGTGCAGCATGTAGGAAGTCGCTGTCATTCTGGAAGAACTTCCTATCCCTCATTGGGGATGGGTACCGAATTTGATACTTTTATTGGTACCTACCTAACTCCGTTGGTACTACCGAGTACTTATTTACGTGAAACCAAACAGTACCATGTTTCGGTACCTAAATGCATCTTTTTTACTGTAAGGGAGTGAAAGAGTTGGTGATTTCTATGCCGGATGTGAACGTCGCATCGCACGCATGACATCAGTCGCTGTGGCCCACGTGTACCGTTGGGTACCGGAAATTGGTACTGTATCGATTGAAATGTAAACGGTACCCATCCCTACCCAGCATTCCTTAGAGTCACGTGACTTCAGTGCAGCCGCTACTACAGACTGACTTGTTTTAAATTCGCTTATAATATAATATGAAGGTTTTATGTTGGGAAAGTTACCAAGTTGTCAAAAACATTATAATTAGCCACATGTTGGCTGGTTGCATTGATCAGTTTTCGTTGATATCGGATATCAGAAATTAAGAGAGTGACAATAGCTGTATATCAGATATCGGTAAAAAAGCCAATATCAAACATCCTTACAGAGAGTAAATGAAAATCATTGAAAACAAGTGCTTTGTGGGCAGTGTCTTTTTAAGTTGTAGGATGGAAAAATAAAAATTGTAGTGTCATAGCACAACCAGGTGTGCATTACTTTATTTCTGCGTTTCAGTGGACCTTCTACAGAGAACACGTGTGGCCCCCAGTCGCACCAAGGGCCTGACATCTGACCTGTCCCAGGTGGGTGGCGCTGCATCCAGGGTACAGGACATGCTGACAACCGTGCTTGCATACATTGATGACGTGCTGGTGAGTATTCAAACTAGACCGAGGCAAAGTTTCTATATGTACCATGTGTCATGTGTTGGTCATGTGTGTTATTAACCCCTCAGCTAAACATGATTTTAAACAATCAAGTTGATAAAAATTGCTTCTTAAATCTTAAGAAAATGTGCAGTGTGGTCTGTTTTGAGATGCTGTGTTTGCAGACATTGTCACGGACCCCAGACTTGCTGAAATGTCAAATCATAAACACACATTGCATATTTAATCTGTGACCTTGTAGCTTTGAAATAAACTCTCTTAAGTTATGTAACTCTCATTCTCATAGTGGATATGTTGGCATGACATGAGCATGCTCGTGAGAGCAATTCAACCAGACTGTTATAAACTAGCAGCAGTACAACTGTTAATTGCAGCTGCGAGTTTGTAAAACTTCCAGGTAAAAAACTGATGTTGGTGATGATCTCCATCACAAAATCAGCTCTGTCAGCTCTAGTCACGCCCTCGACTTTGGGTATTGGAATAGATGATGAACTGTCTTAACATCAGCAAAGTGAAGCAAAAAATCTAGAATTTAGCTTGGCAGCACAAGATGATGTTGCTTTCTTCAAAGTGAAGAGCAAGACCCTTTGAAACCTGAAACATGCTTGCCAGTCCAACTTATCAGCGTTTCCTGAGATGTAAACATGTAAAATACCTGTGACATGTTTTTGTAAAGGTGGCACTGAATGAGAGTACAGCAGCTTCTGTTTGCCATCATGAATATTGTTCTCACTGGCTTGTTTTTGGGCGTTGTGTAGAGTGACTCCTTTGGCTTATTCTAATTAGAAGTCCCACACAGAAAATTCATGAAGCGTTCAACAGTTTTGACTATACATTTCAATTAAAGATGTTCTTGGCCTGGCATCACCTAAATAATTTTTTCACACATTTACATTAAGAAATAAATTTTTTCACACATTAACATTGTAAATTATCAATTTGGGTTTACCCGGATTTTTAAATAAAGTTGTTCTTCTGATCATATTGCCATGACATAATTTTCTACCACTTGGTTGTGTCATTACAGAACATTTGAAATGATGCAACCAAACACTGATGATAGATGCAAACATAATTGTTTTTGATCTGTTGCAGTCTGGAAAAGTGACGGCCGACAACAGCGTGGGCCGTTTCCTCACAGACTTGGTCAACAAGGTGCCTACCATCTCAGCCGAGGACTTTGAGAACATGCTCAACTCCAACATCAATGTAAGTGCTCAAAAGTTTTAATGCGCAGTTGTGTCAAAAAGCGTGAGCTGCACCCTCCTAGCCTGGTACACCAGCCTGACTAACGCCATGTATGAGATACACGGCAAGTCAGTCTTGATTCCCTCCGCTGGAGACTGATTTCCAATGCGAGACAAGAGGCGGGACCAACAGGAGGCCAGTGAACCGGAGAGAACCAATCAGAAGTGACTGTAGCTGGCGTAGCTCGGCACTCTGTTGCTATGATGCTATGGCGACGCCGGAAGTCAGCGTTTACACGTTGTTTTTCCCTCTCTATTTAATGTAGTTTTCTCGTGTATATTAACATAGAATGTTTGGTTTTATTATTATAAATACTCTGTTACATGTCAGCATTGTTTATTGCTGAACTACTAATATGAGAAAGCGTTTGTGTCGCAGGTCATGTGACTATGACCCGGAAGCTGTTATTTACGCACCAAAACAGAGCAGAAACAGCAGTGGAGACGTCTGAGGAGTTTAACGTTCATCTGTCAATAATTCTACTGCTGCGCTGTGATTGGTCCGGTCAATTATTTACCAGGGTGGAAATCACTTCCCAATGGAGGGAACCCAGACTGACTTGCCGTGTATCTCATACATGGCGTTAGTCAGGCTGGTGTACCAGGCTAGCACCCTCCAGCTTGTTTCTGACACATAAGAATGCTTATTAATTACATGAGGTATTTGATTAGACTGCTCTTATTTCATTGAACTGTTGTAATAGGTTTGTAGTGATTGTAGATCACCTTGAACATGACTAATTCTAACATGTAAACTCTGTTTCTTTGCTGTAGGACCTGTTGATGGTGACCTACCTGTCTAACCTGACACAAGCACAGATTGCTCTGAATGAGAAGCTGGTGCTGCTCTGAGGAGAACTCATAAAAGTGATATTTAAATTTTCTTTTTTTCTTTTGACTGTAATGAATAAAGATGTTAAAACAGTCATACATTTGTGCATTTTTACTTAGATTCCAGCCACTATCCTTGGTAACATTCCAGCAATAATGCAATAAATTCCCTCTTAACATCACCAGAGAGAGATATTGCATATGCAGTCTTGCTTTTTGAAGTTATCTTCCCTCTTGACAGCTTTTTTCTGTATGAGCCACAGAAATTAAGCTTTTCCCCTCTTTTTTTCATATTTTCTTAATGTGACATTTGACAGAATGCAGAAGCCAGAACTGATTTTAAAAGCTCATTTCTTTAATACAAGTTAGGTAGATTTCGTCTAAAAGATAAATATACATTCAATTCAGAAGCAAAAGTGAATGATTCAAGTTGCAAATCCTTTGTGACAGGCAATGCCCGGCCTGAGATGCATGAAAACTTTAGTGCAAAGAGTGGGCATGAAAGTCACTTCATAAAGCCTATCCAGTAGCAAGTATCGATATACAATATCAGAAAATTAGCTGCTGTGCGATTTATTATTGCTGGATTACTGCAGTCACGGGACGGTTACGGTTTAGTTTCAGAGTCGGAGCTCTTTCCAGCTTTGCTTTGTGGATTGAGGACCTTCTCCACCGCGGCGTAGCTCCGCACCACGTACTCGTACACGGAGTCTCCGGTTGACTTCGTGATGGCCGCAGCCTGCTCCGGGTAGTACAGGGCCGTGCTGACTGTCATCAGACCTGCCGGGTACACGAGCTTCTTAATCCTCGAGCCTCTGGCGAGAAACAACCCGAGGACTCCGGTGAAGCCTATAATTCCTGCGCGCGCGTAGAAGTCGTTTGGAGGGTTCTGCAAATAGCCGTAGGTGTTGCTCCCGAACTGGACGACCTTCTGAACTTTGGGTTTAATTTTGGCGTAGGTGCCCTGACACCAAGCAGCGTATGGCTCCACAAACTTCCTCACGGTGGCGACACTCTCCTCCAGTCGACCTGCTTCAGGCTCCACCAGGCAAAACTTCTGCGGTGGAGCGGTGTACAGAGACAGGTCATCCCGGTTTAACGAAGCCGCGACCTCTTTCTCTCCGTCACCGGCGGTTCCAGCCGCTAAAACGGTGAAGGGCAGCAATCCCATGGCTCCCGGCATGGCAGTGTCTGTCACCTTCAGCATGATCGTGGAGGTCCATACATTTGCTACGGTGTCCGTCGAGGGACATGACTTGTGACACCGCCTCCCTGATGCTCAAGGCTTTTATGGACGCGAACAATGTTGAAGGTTTTGGAAAGTTAGACATGAAATTTGAGTGTATTTACTCTAACATGTTACACACCAGTAGACGGATTGCCGTTTTTAAGGGATTAATAAAAAAAAAAGGCTCATATAATAATGGTGGTTGACCAAACAACGTTGTAAAGCAGCCAGGGGTGCTCAAGTCCCCAAACTTGCAGGATAGTAGCGCTCGAGGACTGGACTTGGGTACCTCCTTTAAGTGATTTTTCTTCATCTTTACGTTTTGTTTTTTTAACCCCTCGATATTTTTGGGGGGTCCTATTTACACTAAGTCCATCTTTAAAATGCTGCACACAAATAGTAGCCTTAAAAAAGACCAAGAAAAAAAAAAAGCCCTGAAGTAAATACGTGTGAATGAAACATGAATACTAAATTTATTATTGTAAAAAGAAAATGACAAAAACTGTGAAAAGTGTGTAATTTAGGTCACTATATGAGAAGGATATATCTTCACTGTATCCATGAACTACAATTATTTCCTATTAATCCTTAAAGACTAATGATTTAAGATTGCTGTATAATTCAGTGTGAAAAAAAAATCATCCGACGGATGTTGCAAAATGATATATTATAATAAATATTATGATGATGCCCCGACGTTGACGGTTGCCGTAGCAACCTGAAAGTCTCGCGTCTCCAGGGAAACGCAAAGCGTCAACAGCAAGTCTAGTTAGCAGCTGGCTAGTAGGCTACTTTGTTCCGTTTGATAAAATTTTGCTGTAAAGTTGTAGTTATACTGTAGTTTATAATTTGATGTTGCTGGAGTTTCAATGTGGTGGAAGCTTTCCTTTGATAAAGATTAAAGCTTTTCTGAATGGACTATCTTGGAGTATCATCTGCCCAGAGCCTACAGGCTCTGTCTGCCCTGTTGTCCGCTCAGAATGAGGAAGAAGAGGATGAAGACTGTAAAGTAAGATATTTACATAAACAGATAAAGAGAAACTATGCATGAATATCAAGCCAGAGATTCTCTTGATTTGTCTCTGGTTGATCAGTGAGAAATGTCTGGTTGATATCATCAAATGAAATAATAACACCAGTTTAATTAAATAGAATGGGACACGTGGATGGATGGGTCCTGGACAAATTGGGCCCCCACCCAAAAAAGATAAAGAAGGTAATGATTGTGTTTCTCCCAAATAATTCTTATGAACAGTAACAGTAAAACAGACTAATTTAGCATGTGTTGCGGTTGATTTAGTATCAAGTGCCTACACAAAGAAGAACAGTAAAGATATCTGGAGTGAGGAAGAGGTGGCTGAGGGCTCGCAATATGATGACCAGGCTGACCTGCGGCCTCAACCTGAGTAAGGCAGTCTGGTAGACAGACACACACATGGGGGAAAAGGGGTCAAACAATGGGACCTCACTGAGACTTGCCTTTCCACTAAGCTTAAGCTGAAGCATATATTTTAGTCAAATGGCCAATATTTTCTGCTCTGGATGATGATGTAGTTTTCATGTGTAATTTATAATGTCTGCGTGCAGGTATGAAGTGATCCTGAAGCAGAGTGTGGGAACAGAGGACTTGTTCCTGGGTTTAAGCAGAAAAGACCCATCCTCCATGTGTTGTGAAGCCATGCTGGTAATTTATCCAGGGCTACACGAGTGTTTCAATTATCATTAAAATAAGGAAAAACAAAATGCAGAGAAATAAAAATCAGGCGTGAGTGTCCCATTGTTAAGAGTTAAAGACTTAAAAGAAGTTTTATGATTTAGTGGAGAGTAAAGAAATGTTTATGAGTACTGACAGTGTATGTGTTCAGAAAATTAGGTTTAAGTTCAATTAAGATACCACAGATCTTCCTGTTTCAGCCCTCAATGAAAAATCCAGGAAGAACATTTGAACATATCTGAGTAGTTTTCTTCTTTTCTAATTCATTGTCTTACAAGTGAAGTGCCATAAAAAAGGAAGTGTGTTTGCTTTTTGAATCAAAGATTAAAATGTTGGTAGTGTATAATATAAAAGAATGTTGACTCCCCCCACTCTCAGGTGAAAATCAAACTACCAGACACTAAAGCAACTGATGTCATCCTGGATGTAAAGGAGAACTTCCTTGATCTACGAACACCGAAATAGTAAGAGATGCTTTGAAAACGTCCTCTTTAATTTTTAATCCCATCCTGACTGAGCAGCTGCATTTTCAGACATTTCTCTTTAATCAGACTTTCACATCTTGATCTGAGCTACAGTATGACTACTGTTTCATGCAGCTCTTAACATCCTCCTCTGTCATGCACATATTTACTGTACCTCTTCTTGCTCCCCATCTCTTTCACCTGTCTTTTATCCTTTCTTCAGCAAACTGGGGCTCCACCTGCCTCATCCCATCCACAGCCAGGAAGGAAAGGCCCAATTTTTCAGTGAGAGGGAGGAGCTGGAGGTGACTCTACTGATGAACCGACCCATGGACTTTATCAACACGTGAGAAAGGAACCAGTCCAGAAGATATCAGAGGAACAACTGTTAAGATTACACACTTCCCTGTCTATGGATTAAAATAAAAGATGTATAGAAACCATCCTTTTGAACCCTGTTTAGTTTCTGAATGTTATTTGATGTTCTTATAATGATTCTATGACAAAGATTTAGAATAAAGTTATCAGTAATTATCTGATCAGCTGTTTGCATGTTGTTTCTTTGCATCTAGTACAAAGAAATCTAGTTCCAATCAGCCTGACGTTTAGTCATATCTAAGTATCATATGAACAGAAAGTATTGTTAATACTATATCTCTGTGTGAAAATGATTCTTTTAGCAGACAATAAAAACTTCACAAGGCAGAGGATTTAAACTCACTTTTTCAGACTGATATATATTAATAGATCCTACTACTAAAGAATATTTGTAAACTAGTAATGACCCTATAATTTTTCTGTAGATACTAAAAACAAGCTAACAACATTTTTTAAGTAAAATACAATCCTGGTCAGTCACCAGTTTGAATCAATCTTTATCTCTACACACCTTTAACTTAATATCATGCAGCATGTGATATCACAATGGTAAACGTTTCTTAAAATGAGATGACAGTTTTAGCCCTCATGAATTTCATGTGTTCTTGTATGTACTGTATATTTGTATGTGTTTGTATACATTTGTATCAAGATTTTTTTTATAATGTAAAGTACTTTACGATGCTTTTGCTTTATAAAGTTTGATTTGATTTTATAAAAATTGATATGCAACTTTGCAGGGTTTTTTTTACATTGTAAAAAATGGTTTGACAATTATCAGTAGCTGAGTGGAGAAAAACATTTTTTCTAAATAGTAGAACTGTCATTCACAACTTTTGGTACACATTAAGTGGCGTGAGCATTAAGTTGTCAATAATACTTTAGAAGTCCTACTCAGAATGAATGTTTTCTTCAGTCTAAATGTACTTTGCAGATGATATGGTGTACTGTTCAAGAAACAAAAACAGCATGTTAAGTTGCCAGTCCCAACACAGTGACATTGATGATTAAGCAATGATAATGTAATGTTAGCATCTATGAGAGTGCCATAAATCAGAAAAAGCTGGAACAGTTTTGAAAAATAAGAAAGCAAGATGCACTGATTCTTACACTTGACTTTTGTTTGCTGAGTGTAAGAAACAAAGCTATTTCACCTTTTTTGTCCCATTGGCTTTATTTAATTTGTTAGTATGCATCCATTGTTTGCATTTTGGGCCTGCAAGGCATTTTAAAAAAACAAACAAAGAAGTTGGGAGTTGTATCGGAGTTCTTTGCATACTTCATTTACACTTCTTTAATACAGAAAAAACAAACTGACATGTAGAAGTGCGCCAAACAGTATGCTGTCTTCAAGACCTTTTCCAGGGATGTTCTTTAAGGTGAAAATGAGGATAAAGTGTTGGGGTGCCTTTAGTTTGTTGCATGATATTGGTAAGTAAGTTTTAAAAAAACACAAAAATAGGATTCAAATACAGATGTCTCACAAAACCAGCATTAGAGTTTGAGTTGAGGGGGAGTTAGAGAAATTAATATCTGAAGACATTCCTGTGGAATATAACATACATCATGCATTTAAAAAAATAAAAATAAAAACAAGACAATGGAAAAACCACATGGGTGCAGAAAAAGCAGGTACAGGTACTGAGCTGGTCTGCCTGTAGTCCTAATTTGCCCCCAATACAGAATGTGTGGAGAGTTTTTAAAGGAAAAATGTGACAATAACAACCTCATAGTACTAAAATCTTGTATTTTCAGAAATACAAATCTGACATGCCCCCCCCCCCCCCCCCCCCCCCCATACTGACCCAACCTTTAAGTTTTTTCCCCTGCTAATAGGCTACGAAAGTACTCAACCAGGATGTATTGCAAAGAAAATCTCGTACAAAATGTTAAATCATGCTTTCTGAAATCCTATTAATCCTATCCAAGTTCATTTGCTTTAAAGAGCAGAATATCAAGATTTTCAGCGATATGAAAAGATACAATAATTTTATTGTGGCTAGACAGTGCAAAACTGGATCTACTCAGAGGCCAGATGTTTGTGCATATTGTGTGAGGTAGTTTACTTACAACACATCTATAAAGCTATGTGGTATGCAAAGACTAAAATCAGCTTAAATGCTGGTATTTAGGATAAGCAAAAATATTAGTACATATTATTCTCTGACAAGGTACAGTCGTGCCTTCAAGGTCCAAGACTCACTTTAATTAGAATCTAAAACGTAAAGCACAAATGCAGATGCAGGAGTTATGTGGCTCACGAAGAGGTCACAATAATAAACAAACAAACATAAAACTTGTCAGAGCCCAAAGATAAAAAAAAAAAATGTGATAGAGCAATGAATACCTACTTAGCAAAGTGATCAGACTGTGGATGGGGTGGGTGGTCTTTTTTTGTACTTTTTAGCTTTTACTGATGGTGTGATCATTTTCATCAACTTGAAACAACTGCATTTTAACTGTGTAAGTAGGCTACTGGCTTAAAATGAAAAATACAAAAAACAAAACATGGCATTTTCCATCATTGGATAAACATAAACATTAATACTGACTCACTGCTAGAAAACAATTAGCCTCTCATTTCACCTGTTATTAAGGCGCATCTCTGGAGCATCCCTGGGTGTGCAATGTGCCACACCCCCGGGCACCGTTACCGCAGCAGCGACGGTGGTGTGATCACGTGACGCCTGCATTTCCGACACAACAATACAACACCGTATCGGTCTGCAATCTCACTCCCGCACTCCCGCTCTCCCCCTCCACGCCTCACTCTCGGTATGGCGGACGGAGAGAGGTCCCCGTTATTATCAGATCTGGGAGATGGTGCTCTTGGCAGCGGTAACGGCGGGGTTTCTCCCGGTGCATCGCAGTACGGTGTACCCAACAAACCAGAGGGTGAGTATCCATGGAGCTCTCTCCTCCACCCGACTCCAGCCTCAGTTAGCCTAGCGTACACTAGCATCCACTGACAGGGCATTCTGGTTAGCCTGCTAGCTCATTTCTGACAGTGACAAGTAGTCGGCCAGTCATGATTGTACCTGTACAGAGTATGATGTGAGCAAACTGGGTTTTTATTCATGAGCACCTTGTGTTTAAAAATAATACCTTTTTATAGTAGTGACAAGAAGCTCTCAGATGTTCTAACTGGCTAACCTAGCAACCCTTGTATTAGCCTTGTTGCTAGCTCTGCTTGGCACCGGCAAACTAGTCGCAAAACTTAACCGTTACGATACATAAATGTTATATTAAACTGTATGTTATCTGCAGGTCTTAATTTAAATTAGTACGTGCATTTTTAACATTTCAATGATGCCCATTGTACTCTCAGGCTAGATAACTGTAACCCTTTGCTAACTAGCATCCGAGAAACACCTGATTTGATTGACATGTTAGAAAGCCACTGAAGAAGCTTGTAAGGATGCTGTAATAGGAAGCTTAGGCCAATAGCCGCTCTTTTGATAAGTGACTAAATCTATTAGTGGGGAAGATGTGATATGTTGCTAAAAAAAAAAAAAAAAGTTTGTTTTTAAAATCTATCCTAAAAGTAGACCAGACAGCCCTACATATGATTTCTAAGTAAAGCTGTCCAACACACTGTGACTTAACCCGGTGTCCCACAAATACCTGGACTCTGATGTGTTGAAACTAACCCCGCTCAGCATTCCTGGGGTGTTTTTCTTCTAAAGCTCCTTTCTGTTGAACTCGAGACAAAATCTTATTATCTTGTTTACTGTAATAGGTTACTTGTCATGGGAATTTAGTCTTTTTCCAATCCACTGCGCAACTCCCGTGACTCTGTTTCCGCAACAATCCTTCATTTGTCACTGCTCTTACTATGTTTGTATTCATTATTTGTTCCTCTCCTCCCTGTTTAGGCTTCCCTCCTTTCCCTAGCCCTACTCAGCCCTCAGTGCTCCTAGGGGAGGACCCTCCACCCTATTCTCCTCTCACCTCCCCAGAGAGTGGCAGTGCCCCTGTTATCAGCTGCAGGGTGTGTCAGAGCCTGATCTCTGTGGAGGGCAAGATCCACCAGCATGTGGTGAAGTGTGGGGTTTGCAATGAAGCTACGGTAAGATTACAGAGCAATCTGTAGGATCAAATGCACAGCAGCTCTTACTGGCAACATTTCAAGAACAAAAGCATAAACACATTTCATTAGGCACATCAGTTAAATGATATATAAGGACAACTTGACTTTTCTGCCTTAAAGAAAACCTGAAAAATCCCAAAGCACTTTTTGAAATGCTTCTTTTCTGAATGGTTGCTCTTTTAAATGTCATTGTGTTGCCAGGGCTCTGGGCTGCAACCATTACATGGTAGTTTGGATCCTTTTTTCAGGTGTTACAACTAAATTTTCCAACTGCATGCCAGTGCAACTTCAAAATATGTTGTTTTGAATCTTATTGAAAACTTGGATAGAGTGAGAAATGAAATGTGTGCTTTTCCTGTAACTTACGGTTGCTAGGTCTTATTAAACTGTCAGATTAAGTTTTAAAAGCAAAAGATCATTCAATGTTTTTTCCATCAAAGTGGTTCCAGTGCCTGTTTGGAACTAGATCCCAACTTAGAACCAGTTCTTTCTGTTCTGATGGCTGATGCACTGGCTCCAGCACCAAAAAGGCTGGTGCTGCACTCACACCAACTCCTTTCTGGGCCAGAGCAAAGATTTGCTTGTCTCAGGGGCTGGAGGCAGGGTTAAGGAGACCAACCAGACTCTTAAGGAGAAGAAAAAAAGTCCTAAGCCAGTTTAATGTTTTAGTCTGCTTAATTCAAAACAGAACAGCACAAAAAACACTAATAAAAACTGTCAAAACGGATGTGAGGTTAAAGCAGCAGTGGAAGAAAGTGAGCTCAGTGTTTGTTTCATTTTCTGTGTATGACCAGTCACATCTATGAATGCTGCTCAGCCTGCTGTATAAAACATAATATTAACAGAAAACTAAACTTCCACTCTGATTAGTGTCCATAAGAAGAAAAAAGCAGAAAATCGACAATGAATCTGTTGGTGTAAAACATAAAATTAAAAATCTGGGATACATTCTGAACAAAGTGGTGCTATCTGGTTTACCTTGAGTTAGAAATGCCTGATTTGATTGCTTTTTTTGCTCAGATGAGTCCAATGTCATTTTAACTTGGAGAAAAGGTCCATTTCCTTATTTCATGTCATGAAGATTTATCATATAACCTCCACAGAAAATTTGAGATTGGGCTACATGCACAACTCCAGTACTTACTGAATCTAAGGCAGCTCCTTTGTTCTCTGTCTTTAATTACTGGACAAATTTGATTAATCATCGTGTGCATTTTTAAAAAAATTGATATCATACAGAAATCCAAGCACACCTGAATTAATCAGTTTGTCCAGAAATGAAAGACAGGAAACAAAGGAGCTGGCTTAAAGGGACTTGAGGCAAGATTAAGAAACGAAACTCGCAACTGGCGCTTCAGGTAACTGCAGCTACAAGCCAAACCGTCACGGGAGCGTGCACAAACTGAAGCTATAATGTTGTTTACTAACTTTTTTCTTCGTAGTTACACTTTTTAGTGTCTCTCAGTTGATCTGTATTGTTTGCTGACGGCAGAAGAATCCATAACTATCGCTTACAGTGTTTGAAATTACCGCGACCGTCTTCTTCCTGTATCAAAACTGCGGATGTAGCGTCATTTGACGTCACGTCTGCAGGGCAGCGAGGGAAATTCGGAAACTGAATTGCAGCACATTTTGCAGCACACAGCCTGTTCAAGGCAACGGAGAGAAACATGGGTGGAAATGTTCTTTTTGGTATTTAGCACTTCATCACCCATTAGTATTAAAAAAAAAATGGACATGCATGTTTGTTTTTTTTTTTAAATTCCTGCCTCTAGTCTCTTTAAGTTCAGGAAGTACTGGAGTTGTGCATATAGCCCATTTATAATGAGCTTGCCAGTATTACATGAGCTGAAGGGCTGATGTAAAATAGGGCCAGGTGTACTAGCAAAACAACTATGTTCAGAAATTCAAGCACACTCAATAGATCTTGTTATAATTATGTTGTAATTACATTCAAATTATTTGACAATGATATGTTGAAGTTTTTTGATTGCTGCCTCCGTTTTAAAGACTTGTGAGTCGTGACAAGACTCAAGAAACAGAAGCTCTGCAGAATCTTTTAATTATTAACTTTTTAATCATGTCTTTGATCACAGGGGAAGAAAAAAAAAGAGGTCACGATGATTGGGACAATTTGACAGTCGCGTCACCGATAAAGTTATTAATTTCACCAGCAATCACTGCTGCATTCACAGGTTGATGAGGTTGCGAGTGTGTCAGTAGCGGTGCACATCAGCATGCAGATGGAAGAAAAAATGTGAGATGTGGCCAGATGTACTAGTCAGAAATACAAACGTTGCAGATGGAGCTAACATATGTAGATGACCAGGGTTCAGGTGTGAACCATTGATCACCTTTTTATAAGACATACTGACAGATTCACACTGAAATTAGTCTCGTCTGCAGAGATGCTTTAAATTTGTGTGGATGAGTTTGAATAGAAAGCAAAATGTCACATGAATAACTGGGACAGTAATCACCCCCCCCCCCCCCCAGTAGGGTCTTTACTACTCTGCGTGTTTAACATGAAACATATTATGGCAAGTATTTGTCCAGTATAGCTTTCCCTCTGATGCATGGGTGTGGTCATGGTTAATTTCACTTTTGCAGATTTATGGCAAAACAATTTTTTCAGCTAATTGTTATTATCATGAGGCTGTCACTTAGCAGCAGCAGCAACACAACTCAGATGGCAGAAGAGTTTATCACGTACAGAAGTGTCAGATACAAAGTAGCAGGACTTATCTACTTACAGAGAACATTGATGTGGAAGAAATTGTTTCTCTACATGTTCAACATTTTCTTTCATTTGATAAAGAAACCACATTCAGGAAGATGCACGCCATTTGTTATAAAACTTGATCATTGTAGCAATTTTGTTCATTTTGTATTAGATTGCATGGTGAAGTATTAATGGGAGAACTGTAAATTAACTTTAGTGAACACAAAGTTAAACAAATCTCTAGTTTAATCTCATAACTCTTAAGGAGTGGCATTCAGGAGGAAGTGGCAGAGGGGTTGGCAGGGTTAAGGCCCGTTTATGTTCTACACCAGCCATTCCCAAACTTCAGAACACCAAGGCCCACCTTGAAATGTGAAAAAGCTCTGCAACCCACCCAAACCTTAAATCACAACTGTGAGCAACACATGAGACTAGAATAAATTCCCAACTTTTAATCAAAACTGTGATGTACATTCATTCAAAACAGAATAAATTCTCAAAGTTTTTATAACAAGTGCATTCTAGACTGAATAAATCCTCAAATTTTTCATTACTTTCTGTTTTTCTTTTTACACCCATTAGCCACCGCTCCATTTTTCCCACCACTACACAAGATGAAGTATTCATTCAATTATGACCGTGATGACCAGAGAGCGATGATTGTGTAAAGTTCCAACATTAATGTGAGGGGTCAGTGACAATCAATAGGTTTGGGTTATTACTTCTAAATATTTTTTAAAATTGTTTAATAAATATTTTACAATTAAAATCGCATTTGCAAAGATTAATCTATATTTTTATGACCTCTCAAGGCCCACCTGTAGTACCATCACGGCTCTACACCTTTGGTTCCCAAACTTTTTGAGCCATGACCCCCAAAATAGCATACATTTGTGTTTGCAACCCCCTGTAGCGACTGAGTGTATAATTGTGTGATATATTTAATGGCACACCCTGTGGCCATCCTCTTAATGTGAGGCTAAGAAAGATATGAACGATTCCTTCATAAACAAGGAATCGATTTTAGTGGATTATATTTAGGGATTAACCAATAGGGTTGATACTGATATTTTCTCCTCAGCCAAGACGATACAACCTGCCGCTATTTGGGGCTGATTCTTCATTTGACTCCCAAATTAATAAATGTTAAAATTCTCTTCATATGAAAAAAGAACAAAGCACTTCAAATGGATATATAAAAAAGAAAATTTGCACCTGTAAACAAATATTAAATTGAAACATTGAGTGAACTTTGGGACTTGAGTCCCAAACTTGGCTCCTTGGCATTGCTCTGAGGCTTTTTGTATGTGTACATCCTGATTTATACCTCCAGTTTAATATTTCTTTGTTCAAACTGCAGTGTAATCCTCTTAAAATCACATCTCTAATCCATTCATAATCCTTACAACTCAGTATTAAGTATATCTGTCCACTGCATGGGTGAGAAAAAGGCATTTTAATTAGTTTTAATTTTGAAACTCATTATTAACATAGCAACTGATAAAACCCCTACATGACTCCATGAAATAAACTGTTGAATGTATTTTGAATCATAATTTGTTTACTCTAACAAATTTACCACAAGAAAAAGGAGTTTGATTTGGTGGAGGATTTGATTTCGACACAATACCAGCTTATTATTAGAACTTACAGT
Source organism: Atherinomorus stipes (assembly GCA_023101725.1). NCBI lineage: Eukaryota > Metazoa > Chordata > Actinopteri > Atheriniformes > Atherinidae > Atherinomorus > Atherinomorus stipes. The sequence continues at coordinate 3,911 of JALJCO010011404.1, read as the reverse complement.
ATGTTCAGCTGTGCAAGTCACTTCTACTTGGTAAAAGCTTTCCCTTTATATTTCTCCATCTTTTCCCTCCTCCACTAGATTTGACCATTTTTTAGCCAGACTAAACACAATCTAACCAAGCAACTTTTGGAGGTAAAGAGGGCATTCTTTGCACAATGGGATTCTTGTCCCAGCATGCAACACAACAAGATGTGCCTTCATGTTCTTTATTAAACCAGGCAAAAGTTTAGATTTCCATATATTTAGGTAGGCCATGAAGTAATTATTTTCAAGAAGAAAGGAGCCTAATTAATGATAATTTATAGAAATTATTTTAGGGGTTTTAATGTTACCAGGAGGAAGGTATTGGGGAAACATTTGTAGGACATCTAAATTGAAAAGTTAGTTTGAGCCCTTTTACTTCACAGATGTGTAAGCCTTTGTTTGCAGGGGGGCTTTAACTGGCCTTCATTGTGCTTTTGCTTCCCACGAATGCATTTCTGATTGCAAAGAGCGAACGCATAATGCTTGAAGTCTCATTTCCAATCATAGCTCTCTTATTGCCATTTCACAGGCTGTGTACTTTGTTTTCGTTTTTTAATTATGTCTTTTGAGGTATTAACCTGCAATTTGTGTACAGCCACTTCAAATTTCTCCCAGAATACCTTCCTCCCTCCTGAACCATTTGTTCATCCTCGTCCATCAAGTATAATTGGCTCGTTATCTCCTCCTATTCTAATCCGTTGTTCTGCTGTCTTCTTATCTCTTCCTCCTGTGTGTTTCTGTCTCCCTCTGCAGCCCATTAAAAATGCCCCAGCAGGAAAGAAGTATGTTCGCTGCCCCTGCAACTGTCTTCTCATCTGCAAAGTCACTTCTCAGAGGATTGCCTGTCCCCCGACCATATTGGTGAGGAATTATTTGTGTTTGTCTGCGAGTGTGTGCAATGCTGCGAGACTGCAGTTACACTATGTCTCGCTCTAAGAGAGGAAACGAGGTGCAGTGGGAACAGCGGTCCCTCAATTAAGGCTTTGCTCCCAGCACAGTTTACATGCAGAGCTCAGCGAGCTGGATGAGGAAATAAAAACCTCATTAGAACAGCCACGTTATCATGGTATTCACTGCTGCGTGTCATCAGTGTGATGACAAGTGTGGGTGTGGGTATGACGCTGTACATAGACTTGCTTCAGTCCATAACTTGTTTAAAGACTGGGGTCATGTTGAGTTGTCTGCTGCTTGTAAAAAGTTATACAATTCATTCAGAATCAACCAGGTACAGATACAGACACTACATACGTAATATGTGCATATCACTATGTGTATCTTGTGTGCCTGTGCTCATTTTTGCAACTGCTACCTCACTTGACCAGGACACACTCATATGAGAGATCTTAAATCTGTTTTAAAAACTAAATGAGGAAAAACAACCAATCAGTTTCTAAGCAAATTCATTTGGATTATCATTTCAAATCAGCTCATAATCCTCTTTGAAACAAAACGGGTGAAAGTTAACTGAATAAAGAGCAAGATCTGACCTGCTTCATATAAATGGAAATTTTACACATTTGGGGAGATACAACTTGTAACCTCAATTACTGGTCTTCTGCTCTCCTTTTCCTTCCATATGTTGTATATTTGCTTTCCTTCCATTTGAGGGTCCTCTGAGCTTTATACAGTGCTGTAATTTGTTGTTGCGCTTCCTTTCATATCTTTAAGCTGGATCAGTGTATTGGTCTTTCTGGTGTTTGCTCCACTTTTAATCATTTCCATTGCATGGTGCACTTAACCGTTTACTTGAACACACCATTAGGGTGCCTAAATGGTATGGTTTCATTCAGATTTCTGCTCTTGTACTTTGCACACTTCTTTGAATTGGTTTTAGCCCGGTCCATTACTTGGTAAGTAATAATTTTTTGAGGTGTTATGTTTTATTTAACTTTTTGTTTAGTTAGTTATTGTTGACATTTCATTGTAACTGTTAAAACGCATACATTTCCAAAATTAAAATGAATAGTCTTTGTTTTGGTTGAGTTTTTTTTTTTTAGTTTTTTTTTTTTTTTTTTGTAAAGTTAAATTAATGTAAATTTTAAATATTTGCTTTCACAAATGGTGCAAGTTGTGACTGTAAAAAAACATTTAAAAAAAGAAACTTGAGTGGCGAAAATCTCGCTTCTTCCCCAACCCGAGTTTGTAGATGAAACAGCAGCAGCTCATGTCTAGAGATGCACCAATGATCTGATGCCCAGATCGGATATCGGTTCCAATATTGACTGATAAGCTGGATCAATCGGATATTGGATGAATGAGGTCAATTCAATATTCTGATCCAGTCATATCTTTTTATATTGACATCATACACAGCAGCAATACAGTTACAGCGATCCAGTCACTTCAATTCTCTGTTTGCAACCCCAGTTACGTCATCACGCAGAGCAGAGAAGTGTTATTTATTTTTTGTTGCTTCTAATATTTGTTAATGAATAATACTAAGTGCATTTACATCTATGTTAATTTCTTACCTTTTTTTTTTTTTTTTTTTTTTAACAAGGCTAAATGATTATGTCAAGCCTGGTGACTTCACTCACCTGGCAAGGTATACAGTTCATTCATTCGCTGTATTTAACCGGGCTTGTCAGTTCTACTTAGGTGTGGGTAAATATACCCCAAATGCTGCTATACAGGGTGATATGGGTTGGATAACTCCATGGCAACACCAGTGGTCCGGTATTTTTAAAAACTGGCAGAGACTGTGGTATGCCTGATAGCCGTTTAGGAAAAGAGTTTTTCAATGGGCAGCTCAACAGACAAATGTGAAAAACTATGTGCATAAGATAAAAACATTTTTTAGTTCAATAGATTTGTCTCGCCTTGCCCGTACAGATATAGTTTTTGCAAGTAATGATCTCAAATGTTTTGTCAAATTGCTGTGTCAAAAGCAGATGAGAAAACATGGCTACAGCTAATAAATAAACTAGATCAGAACAAATTACGCACCTACTGTCTATTCAAGGGAACATTTGAAACAGAGCCTTATGTACAAAATACATTATCAAGACAACTTAGAAGTGCCTTTACTAAATTCAGATGTGGAGTAGCTTCTTTAGCAATATAAACTGGAAGATATGTGAATACCCCAGTGGAGAGACACCAGTGCTCTTTATGTCAGACTGACTCTGTTGAATCAGAGGCTCATGTTCTTTTACACTGTGATATTTATAGAGATATTCGTGATGATCTTTTTAAAATGCTATCTAAGTTTATTGTTAATTTTAATTGTCTTGATGATGTAAGTAAATTATGTCTAATTTTAGCTCGTAAACATTGTATTAATGACTGTGCCAAAGCCTGCCACCTCATGAAATAGAAGACTGCTTTTTATGAGTTCTAACTTATAAAGTAGCTGTTTATGTTTGGTTTTTATGGTACTATAATGTATCTGTGTGTTCATGTACATGGTTATTTGTGGGTTTCTATTAGGGCTGAAAGATATATGGCATTATCATATCTATATTGAGATATGAACATTCAAGATATTAATATCGAAAAAGTAACTATATAAAAGATATAGATTTCCCCTGCGCTTGACCTGCATATAAAGCTCTGGAAGTCACAAACAAAACTGCGCTTTCCACAAAAGTGCTTGGTTTTCAACGAACCCGTAGTCATATCGTATCGTATCGATATTGAGATGTCTGGCATGAATATCGAGACATGAAATTTGTCCATATCGTTCAGCCCTAGTTTCTATGCGTGCCCATATGGTATGCATATGGTTATGCATACATGTACATTATTTTTTGTGTTTATCTCAATGTTTTGTTTTTGTCCTTTCTTTTTTTTTTTATTGGTGTCTCATTACTCTTTCTGAGGGGTCCCCAACCTTTTTTATCCGTTAACAGGAGGGGGTGCAACAATGTTTTGAATGCATATTGTCA
>JALJCO010011402.1:0-121718 GCA_023101725.1 Atherinomorus stipes | reverse complement strand
GTTAGAGAATAATAGGAGCCAATCACTAATCGCGGGTGGGACTTTTGAAGGATGGGCGGCGTTTTGGCCGGAGGTTTTCTTTGCACATTCGACAAGTCGTTCACAGACTGTACACCGCTCGTACTAGCTGTCGCCGCCGCCGCCATGTTGTTTGACTGAAGCTTTTTGAGCTTGATAACATGTTTTGATAACTCGATCCTCTATGCGTGGTGGCTCTGGTGTCGCTCTGAGTTGCGTCACGGGTTGCGTCATTCGGTTCAACGTGAGTGGCTGAAGTAGCGTGTCAGTCAAGATGACGGACAGATCTTCTATCCAATCACATGCAAGAGTTTTAGAAAAAAAAGACTAATTTGAAATGACATCGGGTTAACTCCCTCCCCAGATGGTATTGCAAATACCAGGTGGCGGGAGTCAGGTTACCTGCGCACAGCCAAGAGAGACAAATGCGCCTTTTTCCCCCCCCTTTTTTTAAAATGCTGATAACTGTAAAACTGTAAACAGGCCATGGTTTATTTCACTGTAACCTTGTGGACACGGAGATGCTGTCATGTTCAGGTAGTTCAGCAGTTTAAAAGCTGCACAGTGGCTTTTGTTTAGGAAGTTACCGGATATTTTACACTGAACCTGTGTCTGACTTCCTGTCTGGTTCGATCTGAACTACTGATATTGACTCGGTGTCGGTGCGTGGAGCGTCAAAAATGGCGCTGGCGCGTATCTGTAGTGCAGCGGCGCAGCATGCCAGAGCGACGACGGACCGCTCACGCGCCGCGGCGTGATCAATATGTTTCAAACCATTGATTACATGGGCGCGATCTGGTGCGCATGGCTGGGGTAACAGTATAAACTGAGGAAACTGTTACCTAAAAACACATTCTCCTCTTTTAGTCTCTAACTCAGGGGTCAGCAACCGTTGTGTCATGGAGTGCCGGTTTGAAATTTTCTTAAGTGCTACTGCTATCAACTAGAATGCAGAGTTAATGACACGGAATGCAAAAATATTTCCAACATATCTGCAGTTTTATTCCATCCATACAGAGCACGTCCAGTGATATTTATCAAGATTGTTTCTAATTAAAAAAGCTTCTTTCAAAAACACATCGCATTGGGAAGAGAGGTAAAAACTCAGACCTCAGTACAACTGTTTTGTATCTGTATGTTATTACAAAGCAGCCATAACATCACCATATGTGCAGTATAGCACATATGGCCACACAAATCAGGCCATGCAAAACATATGATAATTCCCATAATAGTGAAAGGTGCCAGTGTTTATGGGTGCCCCCAAAGCATAGTGTCAAAGGTTACTTACCTCTGCTTTAACCGTTCTGCCACATTATTTTAAATTTCCAAATGTTAAGCAGCTGCTGTGAAGAGCTCATCTTTGCTGATCTTTGTGACTAAGTTGTGAAATATTTATAAAGCTCTTAAATTTATATCATCTGGCATTTCTAGCTGTAATATAACAAACAACATAATTAAACTTTGAGGCCTTGGTAAAGGACATCTGACAACGCAATTCTCTTGCATGACTCTCTTTTGTGTTTTACTTAGGGATGCACGATATTGGAATTTTGGCTGATATCCAATATGCCGATATTTTAAAACTCATGTGGCCGATAACCGATATCGATACCAGTTATTAAAACTGAAAAAATGAGCAGTCATTGCAAAAAGCAGTTTTATCTGTTTCCGCCACTTTGAAAAATCCACTGAAATATCGCAATATTTTCATGTGCAGATGTCAAATTGATATTTAAAAACACTATCAATCTATTTTGCTTTGAAAATGTTGCGAGATTTCATTGTTCTGTTACAAATTCTCGCGATATTTCGTGAATTCTCACGAAATTTCATTCGTAAAAAAAGATCGATGCCGCTTTTTTAAATGTCAATATGATAACATATGAAAATAGTGCAAAATTATCATGAATTCTCGCAAGATTTTGTGATAGAACGGTGACATTTCACAAGATTTTGTTGGTAAAATAGATTGATACTGTGTATTTAAATGTCAATATGATATCAGCATATGAAAATATTGCGATATTTCAGTGTATCAATATTGTTTCCACCCCTAGTCTTAAAGTTTTAAAGTCTGTAAAAAAGACATTTTTGAAGAAGAAGTTTTGGGTTTTTTTAGACTTTAGAAACAGCGGGCTGTTCGGTTAAATATCGGTGGAGTGTCCAATGTCTGATACTCAGTTTTAAGGCCAATATAGGCCAGTACTGATAGGGGGCCGGGCCGATTATGTGCATCCCAAGTTTTACTCTTACATTTTTTTTTTTAATTAAATTGTATATCTTGCTTAAAGCTCAGTTCATTTTTGATTCATTTCACTTTACACTTCATGTGCAGCACTTACCTTACAATACTTTTTTCACCATTAAGTGAAACTGTTATGTGACGCAGCAGTCAGTATGTTAGTAAATGTCACATCGGTGACATAATTATACGTCATTCAAGTAAATGTCACTGCATCCAGTAGTGATACAAATGGGCATATTTTCACCACAAGTTACCTTGTCATGCTTGTTTTTTTCTTTTCATTAGTGTTTCTTAATGTCTCTCACCTGCTGTGTCTTTTCTTGTTCAAGTCAGCAGTCTTCACATGATTTATTGTGCTGCTGGACTCATTCTGTTGCCTAGATTTCGTAATCTTTGTAATCCCCTTTTGACTGACTATAATCTATGTACTTGTATCCAACCAGGCTTGGACTTAGTTTGCCTTTTCTGACAAAATTCAGACAGTCAGGCAGTCAATGCTGCAATGCCAGGGGGAGGATATGTGTCATAACTGTTTCCACTCAGGAAACAAACACCATGACACATTTTTTTTCAAATCAGTCCTAAAAACAAAGATGAAAATCATTTGCCACATGAAACCCACCACTTGCTGTACTTGTTCCCTACCGACAGGGTTTTTCAATAACGTCTCATGATGCGTGGCCTCAGATATTTTTCATGTTGTAAACATGTTTTTAGTTGTTCTCCCTCAGACCATAAAAACGGCTGTTATTAAGCCACTCCTGAAAAAGACCAACTTTAGCGGGATTTTGCACAACGTAAATGATGTGAAATGTGAGCTCACACTCAAGTGTAGGGTAACCAACCTTGCCACATGTCCATCTTTAGACTTATCACCAAGGGGCAAACTGCTGGACAAAAGTGAAGCTACTTCCTGGTTACCCAAAAATAGTTTCTCTCTTCATCCTCTAGGGCAGAGGTGTCCAAATTCTTTACATTAAAGGGCCAAAAATGACTCTGGGTGGATGGTCGCGGGCTTGAAACTATAAATTCATGTTGCAGTGTAAGAAATTAAATATGCTTTGCCCAGAGTGTAATTGTTCAAAGTAAGACCTCATAAAAAGTAATGTGGAACATGAATGAACACCGCTTTTTATTGTTCATTATTTATTTTTCACAATACTTTCTATGAGGTTTTATTTTGGACAGCATCCTCTCACTTAATCTCTTCATGGGCTTCCAGATCTGAATTAATAGACAAACCACAGTGCCACCCTGCCCACAATGTAATGCAGTGTTCATTTGTGGTCAGGAAGGGAAATTCAACGATTGATTATCAGAAGAACTTTTCCCATTGCTGGGAAAATCATAATTTTCTTTTTAAAAAAAAAAAAGGAGAAGAAAATGCACAGCGGGCCAAAAATAATCACTCATGGGCCAACTTTGGCCCCCGGGCCCCAAATTGGACAGCCCTGCTCTAGGGGCTGGCTCCAAAACCGAGTAAATCCCCTTTGACTCCCATGTTAAAGAGGCCAACTTCACAGCAGAAATAAACATGTTTACATGGTTCAAAACATCATTTTAGGTTTATTAGGTCAAGTTTACCTTCATGTATATATGTATATAACTCATCCATTTATGTTTAGTCCTAAAATTACACATGAGGGGCGTGTCCTTTTGATTGACAGGCAGCAGACCGGGTGCTGATTTTTAACTGTGGAGGCTAATAGTTACTTTATGCTCCCAGAGAGGCCTCAGCCTGTAGCAGAGTTGCACAACGGTGGTTTTTACCTAGTTAACAGCAAGTTTGAGCATGTCTTACCTTCAAACCACCTATCTTTGTTCATTCCTTCCAACTTCGGATTAGCTCGGTTAGCATTTAGCTTGGCTGTCAATCATTTGACCTGTGGCTCAAAGCGGCCCAGTCTTTGCCCATTTTAGTATTTTCTGGGCGTGATGACGAAAGAGACACAGCAAGATGGTGATGGTGGGAAACGCCCAACTGGCTTCACGCTTAGCTCTTCAGACATAACGGGATACTATGTCCATTTTTTTTTTCCTTCAGTCTTTGCTCATCACTCATGAGCAGCTATAGGCTGATATCAAACTTCCCTTTTTTTTTTTTTATAAGATGATAGAAAAAGCTGTCTTTCAATAATCACCCAACTTCCTGACGACAACTTGTTTTAATGTCTATTTTTTGGGGGGCTACATCACAGCACTGAGTGCTCCAGTCAAACACTCAGAGAGCAGCTACATTTCAGTCCTGGTACTACTGGACACCGTTGACCAGAACATCTTACTGAACCAGCTTTTCCATTTGCTGCCTTTTATCAAAACAGCTGTTAATTTCTCACTTCATAACTTTTATTTCTAACATTTCATTCTATTTTTCCTTTTTTCTTTATTTTACTTATTTATTGTGTTTCTTTTCAAAGTATTTCAATGTAATCTGTAGTGCTTGTTCTGTATTCTGCTGTAATGCTTTAAATGTTTTACGTAAAGCACTTTTAGTTGTCTTGTATATGAAGTGTGCTATACAAATATACTTGCCTTGCCTACATGATCACAATGGTAAAGCTCTCTTGTCACAGCTCCTGGATGGTCCAAGGATACCACTTGTTACGTGAATATAGAAACTCAAAGGAAGCATCTGCAACTGCACAGCCACATGAGGCTGTGCTGCACATGTAATCCAGTAGTTCTTCCTTTTAAATACATTCATGAGCATTTTTTTTTTTTTTTTCATGAGCATTAGAAGTGTGGTGGACTGTGCATCACACGATGAGCCTGTAAAATGTCACGTTTTGGCAGCTGTGCAAAATTGCTGTCAGCAACCCTACTTCCACAAGCTCGCAGTGTTTGGTTGAAATCTCATAATTGCAACACTGCTTTAGCCTTACTTATGCCTGCTGCGCACGAGAGCTTTCTGCTGAGCTAAAAGTCATTAGAGGCCATTTGCTCAACAGATAGTCGCCATGTGTGCCTGATTTTTGGTGAGTTTTCTGCCTCACGAAGCCTTGAAGTGAAAATCAAACAAGTTTGTTTTTTGCCTCGCCAGGCGAAAAACTCACCGTGTGTGCTCAACTTGAGCTCTGCTGAGGGCAGAAGTTCTCGCGACCAATCAAAACACTTCCGCAGATCACATGATTTCAAGATGGCAGCCCCCTGTCATCACACTAGAAGACTTGATTTATATTTTGTAAAAAGATCCAAAGACTGAAGGCAGAAAAGTTGATCTTTTTGTGAGACTGAATTGTGTTGTTGTATTTAATTTTCATTTTTGTTTTATTAAAGGGACTAGAGACAGGAATTTAAAAAAACAAACATGTATGTCCTTTTTTTTCTGTGATGAAGCACTAGATACCCAAAAAAAAGAGCCCACCCACGTCTCTCTCCGTTGCCTTGAACAGGCTGTGTGCTGAAAAATGCACTGCAATTCGGTGGCCGAATTTCCCGCGCTGCCCTGCGGATGTGACATCAAATGATGCTACATCCGCATCCCCAACAGTTTTGATACAGGAAGAAGATGGTTGCAGTAAATTCAAACACTCTAGGCGATAGTTATGGATTCTTCTGTCCTCAGCAAACGATCCAGATCAACTGAAAGACACTAAAGTGTAACTACAAAGAAAAAGCGTAGTAGACAACATTATAGTTTCAGTTTGTGCAGGCTCCTATGACGGCTTGGCTCCTGGCTGCAGTTACCTGAAGCGCCAGTTGCGGCAGTCACGAGTTTCATTTCTTTATCTTGCCTCTAGTCCCCACGACATACTCTACTATAGTATAATCATACCAGTTCGTGGCAGTAATGCATCTTTGAGTTCGTCAACCTCCATTAAACTCGAAAGAAGAAGTCATGTAAGAAAAATGAATGAAACATAGACAAAGATGGATGTTTGGATGGATGTTTTTGAAGTCTGACAAAACATCATATAAGCAGGTATAATCTGGCCGTATTTCCACCAATTTATTCTCTAAAATGTAACGTCGCCACGAGCTGCCATCTTGAAATAATGTGATCTGCGGGCGCATTTTGACTGGCCTCTAAAACTTCTTCCCTCAGCAGAGCTCAGGTTAAGCGCACACAGTTTTTCACCTTGTGAGGCAAAAGATATCAAACTTGTTTGATTTTCACCTCAAGGCCTTGTGAGGCAGAAAACTCACCAAAAATCAGGCGCACATGGCAACTATGTGCTGAGCAAACGGCCTCTAATTCAGCAGAAAGCTCTCGTGTGCGGCAGGCATTAGTGATGCTTAGCATGCAAGTTTAACAAAATCAAAGGTCAATGACAGAGAAACTTTTGACTTTATTAAAAATGGTTTCTATTGGTATCTAATCACTTTGCCTTAGCGACCGTTGCGCCATTTATGTTTACTACACTTGCAGTGGATCAATATATATGGCAGCTGTCATTTGTGTCACCATTTTTACGACAGTGTCTGAGTGGACAAACAACTGTGTGAGGTGAGCTTTAAAACTGCAGAACCAGCTTTAATAGGCGCTAGAGCACCGCTCAGGATAAGTAATGCTTTAAAAGAAACTGAGGATGGTACAAATTTACAATTTTGAAGGTGTTACCTGTAGTGGAGTCATCACTGCACCCGAGGACTCTGGATCCACTCAGATGCTTATGTCTGGAAGACTTTTGGCCATTGGTGACCAGTGTCCATTCAGCACCAGTGTGCTTTCCAATTTTAAGTATTTTCTTTGACAATCTTTATGGTGAGATGTCAGGACATCTTGCCTTTTCAAAGGGTATTTATACTGTATTCAATTACTCGAATGCACTGATATTATCCCAAATACGCATATGTCAGTCCTCTACCAAGTAGTCTTGTATTTTTAATTTAAGCTCAGAGCTGTTTTCTTTTTAATCCAGCAACTCTGCTTTATTTGGGTTTCATGACTGTTGTTTCTTATGTCTAGATATTAACATTTATATGTATTTTACTAATAAATGAGAGAAATTGTTGAACATAAAAGTTTTAACTTTGAATCATGAAGATAAAAGAAAAAATGAAAGCATCAAATGATGGGTTAGACAGCTGTAGGTGATGCTCAGAGCATTTAGAGTTGTGAAGACAAACCTTTAATCTGTTAGTGCAGTGGCAAAATATAGTGCAGCATGCAAAATTCTTATCTGATAAGAAGCTATTAACTATTAATTGTGGCTGGTAGCTATTCTGGATGTAAATCCCGCTTCTCCCCACTGACTCCTTTTTGTTTCTTTAGTTTTCACTTTCTGTTTTGTTGAAAACCTTAATTTTCAAGGCAGATTGCTATGAGCTTTCCATCCTGACATTTTGACATTTTCCTCAATTGATAATTCCACTTTTTTTCCTTCCCTTTGATCTGAAAAAGAAGTGTAGTCACAGACAGATGCCATGGATGCTCAGTCAGACTGGGATTCTGTGTGTGTTTGTCTTATGGACATATTTTCTTTTGGTGAGGGCCCTGGTCTGTGGGACTATTGTCATGGAGACAATATCTTTGATCTTTGGTATTTAAGCATAGTTGTGCAAACCCAATTGTTCTGACGGTACACTAGGATCAAAATAAAATGGAGTGTCATAGAGGTATCTTTTCATATGTCATTAGTAGGGATGTGATGATACACTTGACTCACGAGACTAGATGATGCATGATATTGGGTCCATGAGACAAGACGATATTTTCACATTACTTTTGAGAAAATTAAAATGACAAAATGTGGCTTTAAAAAAATGTCTTTATATAACAGTCACAAAACAATGCAGGTGCATTCAGATATGCTTTATTCTTTGCATCCTTGCATGGCTAAAGCATGAGCCTTTACAGTTGAACTCCTTTCTACAAATTAAATCCACAACTTAAATACCCCCCCCCCCCCCCCCCCCCAAGTCCAAACAATGTGTGCAAAACTGCAACCAAAATACTACTGTCAGTACAGAGTCAAAAAAGTGCAAACAGAGACTTTGGTGTTCAATAACAGTCCACAACAGGCTTTTAAACCGTGCTTTTTAACAGTACTTTAAATTTCTGAAAGAGAGTGAAGAGTGTGGACAAAAGACTTTAGTCCCTACTTTACATTAATAGGCATTAATATCTGACAGTAAGCCAGGGTGAGATCAGCCAATGACATCTTTGAGCATTTAATTTCTAGGTTCACGGAGCAGAGGTGCATGTAACTCTGCTGACGGGGGGACAGACGGCTGCTGCGTGAGGATGAGCCTCTGTGTTTCTTACGAAGGGCGGGGCCTGCGGCAGCACCCGCTGTTAAAGAAGAGTTAACAATATGTACTTTCACAGGGCTCCAGACTAACTTTTCACATGTAGCGCCGGTGCTACCTACCTTTTTATTTGGTAGCGCCACCACAAATTATGTAGTGCCACCTTTTCTTCGTATAACATGGTATTAATACATGTTAATGTATTAATACATGTTAATGTATTAATTCCCCGTGTCAACTTTTTAAAGATGTTTTCTGCCATCAAATTCAAAGTTGGCTGATATTTTCCATAAAATATAAGCACTGTCGGTCAAGAATGGACCAATTGTATGAAACCCTTAAATATCAGTTGACAAATATGGTGAGAGCAGACTTGTAGATCAAGCTGGCCCATGTAATCCCGGAGAAAATGCCACGTATTGTGCGACATGTCGTGACACTTTCAGAAGTACCTGTCTGAGAGAACAAATGCCCTCTATGGTGAAAATCAACAAATCATCCCACTGGTTCTGGTGAGAAGACAAACACCCTTTCTTCATTGTGAAAGTGGCCACAGCTGAAACTCAAGCGTGAGGATTGATGAGGCCACATAAAAGCACAGACAGCAGCTATCCAGAGGGAGTGGATTGACCAGATCTGCACAGAACATTGGCCAAATATCACAAAGCCACTGGTGTTTCATACAGATGCATCGTTACTTCTGTAGCCAGGAAGCTCAACAAACCACCATCTAGTCAGGCCAGTTAGTCTGAAAAATGAGTTTTTCATGTGTTAGCTGTGGAGGAAAGATCTGCTGCTAAAGAAAGATAAACCTTATAATTGTAGTTCACAACAGCTTGGTTCTTAATCTGGAAGGTTTGACCTTGTTTTTGACAACACTGTTCACAGCATTAATTTTTAAGTAAGGAAGCACAGATGTTCACCGATACCTTTTACAGGTTATGTTTTTAATCACAGCTCATTAATGTGATTAACACCTGTTTTTATGACACTGCTTTGAGAATGGTTTATTTATAAGATCTTATTTATAAGACTTTTAGAACATTGCTGTTGTGAAGCCAAGCAACACAGACAGCAAAGAAATCTGATCATCTGAAAAAGTTTCAGTTGGATAACCATTACTGCTTCACTGTTAAGATGCCTCCTGCTGTTTGTGACACGCCTGCTTCACACTCGTCATAAAACTGCTTCATGTCGTTTTACTACCAATCTAAGCGTTGGATTGTTCTTATTTGCAAATGAGCTACATTTTATAACCTTGTGTGAAATGGCAACACGGAATATTGTACATCCACATGCATACGATCCCATTTCGGACCAGAGAGGATTTTTCTGAAGAACCCAAGCGTCTCATCCCGCGGCACGGGCAGGTGTGTCACCTGCCTGCAGGCTGAGACGGTGTCTGTGTTTTAGGCTACCAGTGGCTGCAGATATAGTTCCTGTTTACTTAAAATGACAAAAATCTGCAGGCTATATGCATTGCTGGGACAATTAAAGGGACTTCAGGCAAGATTAAGAAATGAGACTCGCGACTGGCGCCGCAGGCAACTGCAGCTACGAGCCAAGCCGCCACGGGAGCGTGCTCAAACTGAAGCTACAACGTTGTTTACTACGCTGATAAAGTCTTTCTTTGTAGTTACACTTTTTTGTGTCTTTCAGTTGATCTGAATCGTTAGCTGACGGCAGAAGAATCCATAACATCCCTTGCAGTGTTTGAATTTACCGCAACCGTCTCCTTCCTGTATCAAAATTGTTGGGGATGCAGATGCAGCATCATTTGACGTCACATCCATAGGACTGTGAGGGAAATTCGGCCACCAAATCGCAGCGCATTATGCAGCACACAGCCTGTTCAAGGCAATGGAGAAAGATGTGGATGGGCTCGTTCTTTTTGTTTTTTAGCACTTCATCACCCATTAGTATTAGAAAAAACTGGACATGCTTGTTTATTCTTTCGCAATTCCTGCCTCTAGTCCCTTGAATTTGCTGATACGAAGACGTAGTGCTGTTTGATTTTCTTAGTTTCAGTCAACGAAGTACACTTAATCATGGACTATGTTGCTAATGATGCTAACATTGAGTTGTTGTTCAGCTTACTGGTGCAGCTTCAAATGCAGGAGACTTGCTCCTTATTGCTGGGGGTACATTGTTCTTTTTAATGACATTTTTCCTGTTAATCCACATTCAATTAAGCTTTTGTTTAAAAAGTCATCTGTAAAGTGCCTCACAGAGATATCATGCTTTTGGTAGGAAGGTTGTTTACAAAATAAAGGCCATCCATTTGTGACAAAGTGTCAACCTTAGGAGGTGTAAAAATAGGAAAATCTCCTTGGCATCCAAATATATATTTCCTGGAGGAATACATAATAATGATGATGATTATGATAAACAGTGTGTGTGTTTGGGGGGGGGGGACTAGCAGAGCTCAGGAGACGCTAAGTTTCACCAGGTATTAAGTGCTCTGGTGGGGCAGAGCTCTGCAAGGGATGAGGAGGAACTTCATGTCATTGGAAGTGTTATGTATAAGCAGCCGTTTTGGCAGCCTTTTTGGTTGCAACGGGAGAACCGGATATTCCTTGAATATGCATTAATGAGTCAAAGCAATGCGCGGGGCATGCTTTTGGGGGATGGAATAAAATAACATGATTAAAAGGAAAAAAGTAAATTTAGCTTGTTACTTAACCCTAACTCCAACCATGTTCTTATTGAAACGTAAAGCAAACCATGTGTTTTCCTCCATCACTTGTAAACTTCATGTTTCAGAACATCCTTCGACTTCATAGACAGGACTGGGTCATATTTCTGCCATCTTTTAAATCCCTACTGGTCGTTGTATTACAAAGCAGCATGCTGCACAGTGATTATGACCTTATTTGATGGTGCGTGTCTTCCTGCAGCACTGCTTTAACTGAGTGTCTCCAGAAACTGGCAGCAGGTTTGGGAATTGATTTTCAGTCCATCTTAATCCTGAAGAGATCCATGGAGTCATAAAAATGATGCCAATATTTGGGTGAATCCTTGGAAACCACAATCTGTACTCTATTTTGTCATTAATTTATTTTCCAGGTCAGGTTGTGTGAAGTACTTAACAGCCAGTATCCCTGTTTACATGGACACAAGTGTTTGGATTAAAAGCCATGTTGAAATGAAAATGCTTCATGCAATCATACAGATTCTGATCCAATCAGGTTCAATAGAATTAAAATTTTACTCCTATCAAGACAGATGGATTAGTGATTGTTGGCGGCATGCAGAAAAACATGCATTCCTAAAAATTAGTAGAAACGATCCTGACCTTCATTACCTGTCGCATGTCAGCATAATGCCATCCCACATATGGCATGACCAAAACAGAGATGGATACAAATACATTGCTTGAGATTTTATAAGAGTTTAAGATGATTAAGAAGGAGAAATTGAAAGATGGGAATAAATGTGCACATGCCCTGTGGTGTTTGCTTGCATCACATGTTTAGGTAATGTGAAGAGTCCAAGTTTTTGTTTATTTTTGAAAGATAATTGTCAGATTAATCCTTTTGTTTTCCCCCATTTTAAATTAAATAAGCTCCTGCCCCTGTGGTAGGACACCTTTATAAGGTGTTATCACTTAGACTGCATCCTTATTCCTGAATCAAATGCATATCATGTAAATATGATTAATCCTTCAAGTTTCTAGTTTAGAATTGGAAAATGGTCATAGAAATGATAATCCGGAGAAAACACTCCATTATTAATTGTGCAGCAAGTGTGTGTGTAGTCAGGGAAGAACCCTAAACTTGCCTTAGAAGTCATCATTACTCAGTTAATCAATTCTGAGCTATAAAATAACCACTGTGGGAGTGCTAAAATGATCATGTAGGCTCTTTTGGATAAAGTGAATAGTCTTGTTGGAGCATTCTGGATCAGTTAACAGTGGATTGGCTTTATTGGCAAAGGCATGAATAGGGTGAGTTACAACCCAAGTTGGCCTTTAAATGCTGCACATTTTCACTCTAACACACATTCTGGTTTCAAGCTTTTTGCAGATTCTCCATAGGCCTTAACCACCACAGCTGAATATCTGACCTCAGTAAAACCACGTCTTAACCTGCATGAATACAGGTGTACATCACAGGGTTTAACAAGTAAGAGAGGTCAAAAATATCAATATTTCATCTTGTTCAGATCATATCTGCAGTTGGAGTAGGTGTGATTTTATTATAATTGGAAAACACAGCATTTTAATTTAAAGGGACTATAGGCAGCAATTTAAAAACAAACATGCATGTCCATTTTTTTTTAATACTAATGGGTGATGAAGCGCTAAATACCAAAAAGAACGTTTCCACCCACATCTCTCTCCGTTGCCTTGAACAGGCTGTGTGCTGCAAAATGCGCTGCATTTCAGTGGCCGAATTTCCCGCGCTGCCCTGCGGGTGTGACGTCAAATGACCTACATCCGCGGTTTTGATACAGGAAGAAGACGGTCGCGGTAAATTTAAACACTGGAAGTGATAGTTATGGATTCTTCTGCCGTCAGCAAACGATCCAGATCAACTGAAAGACACTAAAAAAATGCAACTTGCACATTTGCACATTGGCATATTTAAATTACTGTGTGGAAGTCTGGGGAACACCTTCAAATCCTCACTTTGGCTGCTCTGGACACTTAGAAAAACTCACACCACACACAGAGTTGTTTGTCTATTCAGTCACCATAGTAAAAATGGTGGCACAAATATGGTAGCTGTCATGTAAGTGGACCCACAGCAAGCAGATATAAATGGCTCATTCTAAGAGAAGGAAACGCAAGTTGTTTTAGAAGAGCCATTGCATACCAATAGAAACACAGGTTTTAATGATGCATTACATTTTTCTGTCATTGACCTCTGATATTTGTTTTTACATGCTGCACCTTTAAAGACACACAACGGAACTTTTAGCAGTTTTCTCAGTGACGCGCCCCCTATTGGCGACTAAACTAGCAACCATCTTGTATCATACCTGCACCGTGATTCACTCCAGCCAGTAAAAGACAGTTTTATCTTGACTCTTGTTCTGTCCCTTCCTCTCTTCCTTTTCCCCTCTTCCTCCTGTAATGTTTCCTTACCGAATCCGACATGAACGTGAGTGGCGCGGTGCTGCAGCCAATAGTCTGCTGCAACGTCACAGTCGCGTCCCGGATGGGAATCTTACATAGTGCTGTTTCTGAGCCCCGGGACGCCTCTGGGCAGTGACCGCTCGAAAATGTGCAAAATGAATGTTGGTGTGCCGAAAAAACGAGTCAGAAACGCAGATTTTTAAGGTCTAAAAGTTCTGTTGTGTGTCTTTAAATCAACCCATTACATCTTGGGATTAAATCCATCCTTTGACCCTTCTATCCATTTCTTTTTTATAGATCATTCTTAAGTTAATTTAATGGGAGGCTTTGGGTCATTTGCTTGTTGTAGCTGGGGAGTTTCGATAAGTGAACTCACATTTTCCTAAAGCATTATGGATTCTATGATAGTGACTTGACCAGGCCCTGATGTAACAAAGCAGCCCCAAACCATGACATTTACACTACTGTGCTTCACAGCTGGTTTGGCTTTGATGCCATCCTTGGTTTACAAACATGCAAGCTGTAATTGTTTGAAAGTAATTACATTTCAAAGCATCTGTTTGAAGGACTTTGATGCAGAAGTCCTGGTCTTTGTTTCAGTGTTTGCTGGCAAACTTCGGTCTATCATTGACCTCCTCATTTCTTCATGAAGCCAGTGTTTCTTCCTTGCATAAATCCCACGAGTATCAAGTTTGTGCTCTTTCTGATGGTAGACTACTTTGTGGCAAAAGATTGTTTTGGATAACTTCATAAGATTGTAGGAAACTTCTTGTGTTCAGCTTTTAGGTTGTACTTGCAAAGACAACCTGATTACTTCAACTTCTCATGTAACTTGGTTTCAAGGCAGTTAGATTGCTGATTTCGTGCTTTTTATTTTTAGATCTGCAGTGTTCTTTCTTGAGGCATCAGCTCTGACTGTTGTGATGCTGCAACCGAAGCGAACCAAACAAAATTTCTGGGGTTTCAATGAGACATTTCCTTCAAAATACCCAGCAACAGTATGATTTTTCTGAACGACTGGTAGGTAGGATGGAGGCACAAAATGTCAAGGCCAACTGTATATGGGATGTCCAAACTCTCCCCTCACATTAATTTATAAACATTTCCTAAAGGTGTTCTAATTTTCTTACATTGCTGTGATTGTTCAGTCCGCAGCTTATATTATACATAATTTAACACAATAGCATCTTCTCTAAATTTCATGGTGATGTTGACTTTGGACCTACAGACTCTATTTCAGCCATGAAGATTAAATATGTATTATTCCTGTTAAAATACCATGGAAGAATCTGGAGGTTTTTATGTTTAGCCATGAATACATCCACAAAATATAGTCAGTGAATCTTCCAACAGTCTCTTTTCTTGCAAACACAGAAATATTTCTGCCCCTAAAAGTATTAGCAGAAGGCTTGACAAAGGCACTACCATGCGGTGCCCATATTGCTGTCATGGAGAGCTATTTGTGGCATGTCCATGATCTAAAAGTTTACACAAGCCTAATGAAGCCCTTGGGTTATGAGATATGTGCAGTGGTAATAAGGGGAGAAGAATCATTGATCGTCTGATGGTCCTTGATGAAAACTCTATTACCTTGTAGTTCAACATAATTCTTGAGACGAAGCCCGTATTTCCATTTCGGCTGTGTTCCCTTGTGGCTGAGAAAAATGTCACGATGCTTGTAGCACCAGTTGAGCGAAGCTCCCCGAGCTCTGTGACCTATATAGAAAAGCAGCTAATTTGAATGTTAAAACTACATTGGAGGGTGGTCACAACAATCAGACACATTAGAGTATACAGTTCTATACTGAAGTACTGTGTTACATTGGAAAACTGGCATAATTACTTAGTGGTATGCTGCTAAAGCTGTTTGCTGTTCTGATAAATTGAAATAACATTAGTTGCACTGACACGTGAAATTCAGTTTAATTTTTTCAATATCGGAACATAATAATAATTATATTGCTTTTTTAGTCTTAATTTGATGTGGGAAATGCAACCTGGAATGAACAGCTGCACATCATATTTTACATTATCATTATTTATGTAACAAAAGCTAAAATGCTTAAATGCTTAAACAGTGAAAAATCACCCCAGTATTTAATAGCTTTAGATGCAATGACTTGGAGTAATAGTTTTCTGCATGATGCAATCACTGGTATGATGTTATATCTCCTTTACTTTTTTGCTTGAGTTTATTGAGGTCAGTGGATTTGTTTATGCACAGCTGTCTTCAGGTCCCACCGCAACATTTCCACCAGGCTGAGGTCTGGACACCTTGATTCTTCGTCATTCTACTGTTGATCAGCTGCTTTGTTTGGGATTATTGTCCTGTTGCATGACACAATTCCAGCAATGCTTCAGCTGTCAAACACACGACCTCATCAGATCCCTATCGGTCCTGTGGCTGCAACCACCATGCTTGTCAGTTCATGCTGTGTTTGTAATATGCTGCATCAGCTTTTTTAGCAAATGTGTAGCTCTGCATTGTAACAAAACGTTCTCCACTTTCATCTCGTCTGTCCAAAGGAAATTGTTCCAGAAGTCCATTGGTGTACTTGAATGCAACCCTAAGGTGTGCTTTCATCATGTTCTTTTTGGAGAAAAGACTTTGTCCTTCAACCGTTTCAAACAAGAAACTTGTCCAACCTATTTCTAACCATACTTTCGAGTTTTAAGAACATTTTCTTAGTCCCAAATGGGCAATTGGTTTCACAGCCATTTGAACACAAACTAAAAAACAAGTAGGGATGCGCAATAACAGAAATTCCCACCTATCCCGATAACCGATAATTTTCTGCTTCTCATGGCCAATACAATACCAATTAATTCATATTTTCATACAATCTGCAGTTTGTGCCCTGCATGCAGCAAAGAAAAACTGATATTTAAGTCTGGCTGATCTATAACAGCAAACAAAAAGTTTTGGCAATTTAAATTACTTTTTTCAAGTAATCACACAAATATGTGGTTATTTGCTGTAAATAACATCAGCAAAAGACACAATTCCATTCAAACAACCAATTCCATTTCTTGAAAACTGTTAAGACCTGTGCTTTAATCTGTAAATGTCTTTGTGGAGTCAAGTCAAATTATTTTTTAGATACAAAATGATATTTCAGTCATAATACAAATCATTTTCACTGTATGCAGCCCACCGATATCGATAAAGCCGATATCAGCCAATACTGATATCAGGCCGATGTTATTGTGCATCACTAAAAATGGCCAAAAGATGTGACATGAAAAGACAGCAAACACACCAACCTGATAGCCCCTCCCATGCTGATGGGCTGCAATATTGGCTTTTGTGTTTTTTTTTGTTTTTTTTCCTTACCAATATCCGATATTGTCCAACTCTTAATTTCCAATATCTGATATCAACCAATATCGATCTTTGCAGACAACTTTGAGGTTGTATCTCATGTTTTGAGAAATCCCATTATATTCTGCTCCAAGAGCAAAGATCCCCAAATATCCTTAACTCAGCCAGAGGAGTTCATTTTGGACATCTGGCTGCCAGATATCGGGTACGAGCAGATATTAGCCAACATGTGGCTAATTCTAATGTTCCTGACAACTTGGTAACTTAACCAGCGACTTAAAACCAGACATATTATAAGCAGCTTCAAAGCAAGTCAGTCTGTAGCAGCAGCAGCTGCACTGCAGTCACATGACTCTGAAAGGGATGCTGGGATATGAAGTTCTTCCAGGATAAATCAAATCAAACTTTATTTATAAAGCGCTTTTCCTGCCAAAGGCAACCCAAAGTTCTTTGCAAGACAATAAAAAACAAATGCATTTTAAGATAAAAACAAGCCTTCACACACCCAAGCACAAAACACAGCACACATGACTATAAACATTTGCACACACACACACGCATGAATAATCTGTCTCTCAGAATGATGGATTCTAAAGCCTTTGGAAATGACTTTCTAACTTTCCTCAGACTGATGGGCAGCAACAATTGCTTCTCTGCCGATGTCTTTCCTCCTAGGCATTATATTAACACACACCTGAATGCTGCAGAGCAATAAACAGCCAAATGCTTACACTAACAATCATAAGTCAGTCAAGTGCATTTGTTTTTGTAAAATAAATGTGTAATAAGTCACGTGTTGTCCATCTGTGGCCACATTTGTGTAATTTCATTTTTTTTTTGGATCATTTGAGAGCATCAGCCTCGTGGTACATCCTTTTAAATATGCTGACTATAATGTGTAGATAGTATTACATTTATTTATGCACATCATGCGTCTGCCATTGCCATTATGTTCAGAGGAGCAGAGGACTGCAAATATCACATGATAGTTGCTCTGAGTTAAAGAGCAGTCAGTGATGTGTAAAATCATACATTGTATTCTGTGATATCTCCTATATGAGCTTGTTCTTTCACAGTGTAAGTAATGAGACTGTGTATGAAGCGAAAGAATAGGGATCGGTAGAACAGGCCAAACAAGATGACTGATAGAGCCTGACCAGTGAATGTGCAAGCCAATATCACAAATCAAGTCAGTGTATATGATGGATGAGGGCTAACAAGAAATTACAGTGAGGAAAATACCAGAGGTGATGTAGAGACGGTGTCACTGTTATAGAGTTTGTCCACCAGAGAGCACTTCTGTTTTCAGCTGTCAGTTCCCATTAAGCATCTGTGAGGCAGCATATGGTCATGTTCAGTTTGTTACAATTAATTTAGTGTCATGGCTACACTTAAACATGTGTCATGCATGAGGAGGAGTGTATACAAATCATCGTTGAGCTATTTCTGATGCTTTTTCCAGGGTTTTTTAGACCGCTGTAAAATTTCAGAGCTGTGGCACTGCTTTGGGGTGACAGATGAAATCATCTCACCAAGGATTTTTTTTTCTTTTTTTTTTTTTTGCCAATTTTTACTGTGTTCCATGATGTAGAATAAAAGCAAGACATAAAAAGGTTAAATGATTAACAGATTAAGATCTTCTCAGCAAGATGTTGTTTCATGTATGAGTCAGTACTGGTGCTGTTCGTCTTTATTAACACTTTTCAGTGTTAATAAAGTTCTTAAACAGTTCTTTGTCTGTCAGTAAATTTATTTCTTGATTTTATTGTTTTGTAAATGCGTATGTGATGTGAAACCTTCAGCTGTGATGCCCATATGCCAATTGCCCATATAGATGATAAAATATGTTTGTCAGAGCGGTTTGCATTTTCTGAAACGGATGTAAAATCCATAAAAACACCAGATCTGATGACTGTGCAAAGTTAAAAGGCCAGTAATGCAGAAAAATACCAATAAAAATCAATATTTTGATTTGGTTCAAAGCAGGAATTTTCCATTTTCAATAAAGTGTTTGTGCAGTAGTGATTGAAGACATGCAATGCAAGGTCACCCCTAAGTAAACAGTTATTAATCTAAAATAACAATTTTAAAAAAAGATACCTCTGAATGGTAGTTCCTTTACCTTTTGGATTTGATGACCACTAATTGTATAAATCAAATAATTTCTTCTTCAAAAATAACCTTATTTTAAATGGTCTCTTTAACATGTGCCATCTTTTCCTGATGTGTACACCTACCTGCACCTCTGCCCCTCTTTTTATTGCTTTCTATTTAATCCCTAAAGAATACATGATATTGAATTTTTGGCTGATATCTGATATGCTGATATTTTACAACTCATTTGGCTAATGGCTGATGCAGATAATAAAGCTGAAATGATGTAATATTTATTCCCTGTGCAAAATTAGAAAGATACTTCTCCGGTAGTAAACCCGAGACGTCATGATGTTGCACGATGGGCGTGGCCTTATCTTGCTCCCATGGATTAACGACCCCCCCCCCCCCCCCCCCCCAAAAAAAAAAAAAAAAAATTCAGCGGATTTGCCACCAACCAGTGCCTGATTAATTTTAGAATCAGTATCGACAAATATCGATATTCAGTTTTAAAGCCAATATTGGCTGCTAACAGTGGGATGATAATGTGCATCTCTAATACAGAAGAAACAGTCAATATACAGTTCTCCCCTTAATTACAAGAACAGTTCATGTTTTCTTACAATTCTTTGCAATTTAAATTTCAAGGTGATGCTCAGTTATTTTCCAACACATTTAATCTTACTGGGGGACAGGGAGGTGGGTGGGAGCAGTCATTATGAATGGTATTATAATAATGGTGTAATTTCCCCCTTTTTTGCCTTCTTTCTTTTCTATTGTTGTACCTGCCTTGTTGCTAAACAATTTTTTTTTTTTGCCAGACTTAATGGTGTGGCTAGTTTTTTGAACAACTGTAATTTTACCACAGGAGAACCACACTGCAGCTGAGTCGAAGTGCAGTCAGATTCCATCTTTTCATAAATCTTCCAATCTCTTCCTGTAATCGTTAAGTTTCCAACTGATGGCTAAAGTGTTTTGGAAAATGCTTTTGTTGATTGTTTGGTTTGTGACTCGGGAAGTTTAAAATGGGAGGGGTTAAATGCTCTGTGAAAGATGAGGGGGTGAAAATAATATTTTGTAAATGTCATCTTCTCTGGTTTGGAAATATATATGAGGCAGACAATTCTGAGATAATTCTGCAGGCAGGAAAAAGATGGAAAAACATGAAGATTTGGTCAAATGTAACTTACGTGTACATGGTGGATTGTTATTCTTCTGCTAAATAGGTAACTAATTGCTAATTTAACTTAAACACAATTATCTGGTATAAACTGCAATAAACTGCAACTATTAGCATACCTAAATGCGAGTGAGTGCAGTTAATTAAAAAAAAAAAAATATATATATATATATATATATATATTTTTTTTTTTTTCCCCAACAGGTGTTTTTTTTTTTTTTTTTTGCTTAAACACAAGGGGTCATGTTTATGTGCACCTTAAACAAGAAATTATGATCATATTTTAATTCTTTATTTAAAAATATTCAAATCAATCTTCAGAATATGCATATATAGTCAAACTTTTAATTAAATCATTTTTTTATTCAAACTTTCATCAGAATTTTTTTTTTTCATGACAGGCCATTTAAGTCATAATTTTTCATAACTTTTATGACACTCTTGGCTAGCTGACGGCCCTTCTTTGCTATTTGAAGTTTGTTGAACTGCTAATTGACATATTAGGCTACTGCCACCAGGTGGTGGGAAGATGCATTGGAACAGAGTTCCCATGTATAACAGCATCACTGATGTCTTTAATTGGGGGGCCCGTGCCCTCACGGCCCACAGGTTCAAAGCAGAAAGTTTTTCGTGGCCCTCTAGGTGGCACTCAAGGGCCAAGCTTGGGCCGAGGTCCTATAGTTGAGAATCACTGACTTCAAGGATAAATTTCATTTTTTGCAACCTGGACCGTTTTGCTAGGAGTTAATACGTATATTTACTCACCGGCAATATTTCTGTATCACTTTGACTCCTTCAGGCAATATTTAGATGAAGTCTCCCTCCAGCATACATCAATACACTCACCGGCAACTTTATTAGGTACACCTTGCTAGCACCAGGTTGGACCCCTTTTGCCTTCAGAACTGCCTTAATCCTTTATGACATAGATTCAGCGAGGTACTGGAAACATTCCTCAGAGATTTTGCTCCATATTGACATGACAGCATCACACAGTTGCTGCAGATTTGTCGGCTGCACATCCATGAGAACCTCCCGTAACACCACATCCCAAAGTGCTATATTGGATTTAGATCTGGTGACTGGAGGTCATTTGAGTACAAAGAACTCATCGTCATGTTCAAAAAACCAGTCTGAGATGATTCACACTTTGTGACATGGTGCATTATTCTGCTGGAAGTAGCCATCAGAGGATGCTACACTGTGGTCATAAAGGGATGGACATGGTCAGCACCATACTCAGGTAGGCTGTGGTGGGTAAACTGCCACGTTGGTACTAAGGGGCCCAAAGTGGGCCAAGAAAATCTCTCCCACACGATTACACCATCACCAAACTGAACCGTTAATACAAGGCAGGATGGATCCATGCTTTCATGTTGTTGACACCAAATTCTGAGCCTACCATCCGAATTTCGTAGCAGAAATTGAGACTCATCAGACAAGGCAACATTTCTCCATCTTCTATTGTCCAATGTTGGTGAGTCTGTGTGAATTGTAGCCTCAGTTTCCTGTTCTTTGCTGACAGGAGTGGCACCCGGTGTGGTCTACTGCTGCTGTAGCCCATCTGCTCCCAGGTTGGACATGTTGTGCCTTCAGAGATGCTCTTCTGCATACTTTGTAACAAGTGGTTATTTGAATTACTGTTGCCTTTCTATCAGCTGGAACCAGTCTGGCCATTTTCCTCTGACCTCTGGCATCAACAAAGCATTTGTGCCCACAGAACTGCTGCTCACTGGATATTTTCTCTTTTTTGGACCATTCTCTGTAAACCCTAGAGATGGTTGTGTAGGAAAATCCCAGTAGATCATCAGTTTCTGAAATACTCAGACCCGCCCGTCTGGCACCAACAACCATGCCACGTTCGAAGTCACTTAAATCCCCTTTCTTCCCCATTCTGATGCTCAGTTTGAACTGCAGCAGATCATCTTGACCGTGTCTATATACCTAAATGCATTGAGTTGCTGCCATGTGATTGGTTGATTAGAAATTTGCATTAACAAGCAGTTGGACAGGTGTACCTAATGAAGTGACCTGTGTGTATATGATGGAGACGGGGCAGCCTCTGTATAAAGCTGGATTTATACACGTGTCGTCTGCATCTGCGTAACTGCCATAGGCTCTGTGTAGGTCTGTGGAGGCCTGACATGCATCTCTTCAGACCCGATCTACATCCCAGCGACGTGAACGCAGAGATGCGGAAGAACTCACTACTGATTGGTCAGTGTGGTTACGTGACTACGGATGTTTGGATTTTGTAGCTGAATGAATGCATGTCGGTTGCTACTGTTGCTCTAAAGAGGAAATGCATGCCGGAGCTGAAGCGAACCATCTGGGTGAAAAAAATTTTTTAAAAATTCCACTCTGTGGAGTTTTCTGGTCAATAAAAGCACTGTTGTTGCTTAAGGCATTATCTACAGCTAAACTCCTTCATTTCATCAATACTTAAAGTAGAATGAACAAATGAACGAGTACTATCGTCCTGTGAGTTCACAGTTGGCTCTCTTAGTTATTGGGGGTTTCTCTGCACTCCACAGGCCGCACGCACCCAGATGGTCCATGGTCCTGTGTGAAAAAGTGATTGCCTCCCCTGTTGAAACATAAATTAACTGGTTTATCACATCTTTGGAAAGCAGAGTTTAATTTCTCTAGCCACACCAAGGGCGGATTACTGCCACATCTGTTCTCAATCAAGAAATCACTTAAATAGGACCTGCCTGACTAAGTTTAGTAGACCAAAAGATCCTCAAAAGCTAGACATACTTTGTTGCGATCCAAAAAAAAATTAAATAAAAAATGAGAAACGAAGTAATTGAGATCTATCAGTCTGGAAAAGGTTCCAAAGCCAGTTCTAAAGCTTTGGGACTCCAGAGAACCACAGTGAGAACCATTATCCACAAATGGTGAAAACATGGAACAGTGGTGAACCTTCCCAGGAGTGGCCAACCAACCAAAATTACCCCAAGAGCACAGCGACGACTCATCCAAGAGGTCACAAAAGACCCCAGAACAACATCCAAGGACTGCAGGCCTCACTTGCCTCAGTTAAGGTCAGTGTTCGTGACTCCACCATAAGAAAGAGACTGGGCAAACATGGCCTGCATGGCAGAGTTCCAAGACCAAAACCGCCGCTGAGCAAAAAGAACATAAAGGCTCGTCTCAGTTTAGCCAGAAAGCATCTTGATGATCCCGAAGACTTTTGGGGAAAATACTGTGGACCGAAGAGACAAAAGTTGAACTTTTTGGAAGGTGTAGGTCCCATTGCATCTGCCGTAAAAGTAACACGGCATTTCAGAAAAGGAACATCATACCAAAAGTAAAATATGGTGGTTTTAGAGTGATGGTCTGGGGCTGTTTTGCTGCTTCAGGACCTGGAAGACTTGCTGTGGTAAATGGAACCATGAATTCTGCTGTCTACCAAAAAATCCTGAAGGAGAATGTCCGGCCATCTGTTGGTGACCTCAAGCTGAAGCACACTTGGGTTCTGCAGCAGGACAATGATCTAAAACACACCAGCAAGTCCACCTCTGAATGGCTTAAGAAAAACAAAATGAAGACTTTGGAGTGGCCTGGTCAAAGTCCCCACCTGAATCTAATTGAGATGCTGTGGCATGACCTTGAAAAGGCGGTTTATGCTGGAAAACCCCCGAATGTGGCTGAATTACAACAATTCTGCAAAGATGAGTTGAACAAAATTCCTCCACAGCGCTGTAGAAGACTCATTGCCAGTTATCACAAACGCTTGATTGCAGTTGTTGCTGCTAAGGGTGGCCCAACCAGTATTAGGTTTGGGGGGTAATCACCTTTTCACGCAGGGCCATGGAGGTTTGGATTTTTTTTTCCCCCTTAGAAAGAAAAATCTTCATTTAAAAACTGCATTTTGTTTACTTGTGTTATCTTTGTCTCATAATTAAATTTGTTTGTTGATCTGAAAAATTTAAGTGTGACTAACATGCAAAAAAGTAAGAAATCAGGAAAGGGGCTAAAACTTTTTCACACAGTTGTATAAACTCCTAGAAATAAGGTCCAGGTTGGGGGAAAAAAAAGTTATCCTTGAAAGGATTCTGTTACAGCTCAAATTCATGTGTTTTGATAGAAAGTGCTTCCTTTCTCTGATGAAACCTTGCCATATAGCATTTGTAGAGAAAACGTGCTTTTTATTTTCTGCTGTTCAGACAAATCAAGGCTCTACTTGTACAAATATTGCTGAACAAGCAATTTTTTCTCTCCATTTTTCTTTTGAACAAGTTATTCTTTCTCTCTATTTTTCTTTTTTTATTCTAACTTATGAAAAAAAATGTAAGGGAAGGATTTTTTATTTTTTTTTTAATTGAAAAAGGTCGCAAATTTTGAAACTGCAGCCCGTCAGTGCACCGACTGATGACAGAACATATGAATCATCAGGTAAACTTGGCCATCCCATGCTGCCTTATTTTTTCTGTTATTTTTCTGTCATTTCGGGGTATGGATTAGCCATAAATGCTCTCCACTTCCTGTTATTGCTCTGTGACTTTCTGGTTTCCACAGACGCAACATGAAAAGCGCAGACAGAAAGGATGTCTTTTTTTTTTTTTTTTTTTTTTTTTTTTTTTTAAATCTGGGGATAAAAGTCCATTTTTTCCAAAGTGCTGTTATTGCATGGAAGGACAAAACTAAATGATTCCATTTTTCCTTCTAGGAAGGAAAAAACTCTTGTTTGAAAGCAGGTCTTTTCCCACTAGGCCCTAAATTTTACCTTTTGTACTTATTCAATGTAAACACACTTATAGAAATATGTACATTTCAGCCTGAAAACCTAATTTTAATGCCTTTTTTTCCCAGGGCAGCTGTCCACACTGGTAGGGACAAAGTCCCTCCAGACAGAGCTCACAAAATGAAGACGATGCTCTGGCATGCACACAGTTAGTTTTTGTGATATTCACTTGCTGCGCCTCTCTATATCCCCCCTCCCTCCAAGCATGACTCAGTTTTTATGTCCCTTATCTTGTTGTCTGAGGCACTCTTCTTGCTTTTAAATCAATTTCCTCCATGGGGATTAATAAAGTTGAATTGAATTGAGCATGAGCTGAAGCAGATATGAAGATGCGAAGGCAGTGTGGCATCTCTTTTCACATATTGAAATAAAATATAATGTGCTTATCCTAAATGCCTCTGACAGGATTAACCGCAAGGATTTAAGGTTTTTCCCTAGGGGGAGTTCAGCATAAAAACCGCCCCTCATCCCAAACACACACAGACATCCACATCCACATCCACACACCCTGCCATCCTGTCGTAATTGCCTTGGTTGGGGTGGTGAAAGCTGGAGAGCACACAGCAGTAACTCACTGATTCAGAAGTCTTATTTATGTTCAGTGGAGTTTGCTGCTAGCTCCGGGCCAAAACCGTACTGCTTCTGTCAGCATTGTGTGTCGGCGCCAAACAAAAATGTAATAACATGCTGTGTGTTGCTGTTGTTTTCCAGACGACTAACGTTATCTGGGCCGAGGACGAATACTTCCCGGGGCATCGCTGCCGCTGCTGGCAGTAAATATGAAGCCTGCCAACAACATGGCTTCCAGTGGGTGCCGTCTCTGTCATCACCACTGAGAGCCCTGGAATGAGGTGACTGAGATATACAGTAGAGGTGTTTCCCAAAATGTGACGCCTCTACTTTGAATTCACTTCACATTTAAGAGCTTGAAAGTACAATTTCGGCAAAATATCTATGAATTTTAAATATAGCCATGATTGTTTGCCTTCCTTTCTGCTTTTCTAAGAGCAGCACTCGAGCTGCAAGGATTCCACATTTGTTCCAACCTGATGACTCTTGTTATTTCAGCACGATCAAACAAAGTACCAAAGCGCTTGTTGTGATGTCAGGGATGTTCTCAGCATGTCCCCGTAAGTGTTTGGTTAAGCTGAGGTCACATGAGGAGAAAAGTCTGTGGCATTTGGCGCTGCTGCATTTTAAAGAGGGGAGGGAGAAACTTTTTGGATATATCAAAAAATTTTTTCGGTTTTTTTTCCCCCCCCCTCCTTTTTGGTTATTTCCCTTTTTTTTTTTTTTTTTTTCTTCTCTTTTTTTCCAGTTTTTTATCTTAAATATATATATTTTATATTTATTTCCCCCTCCCTCTTTCTCAGTTTTTTTTTTTTTTTTTTTTTACTGTTCTTACCCCCTCCAAAGGGGGGGAGGTGGGGGGTTTTTGTTTTTTGATTAATTTTAATATTTAATTCTTCTTTTTTTTTTTTCAGTACCTGCTTTTTTCCCCCTCTCATTCCTCCTCTCATACACATCTATTATCCCCACCCCAAAAAGTATTTTTATTCATCCCTTTAAACCTGGATTCTGGCTCTGAGGAGAGAACTGGTGCTTTTTCAGTGACTCAGTCCCACACAGCCTTCTGTTCCTACCACAGATCTCCAGCCAACATTGTACTTTGAAGAGTTAACTGTGTCTTCATGTTTCATTTCTTTCTTTATGCCCCTTTTTCTTGTTTGATTCTATTATTGTTCCCACCTGTTCACCTCCATTTGTTCGGCCTTGCGTGTCGTCTTCTGTCCTTTGTCAGTCCAGCTATTCGCCTCTTCAGTGATTCGCTCCATCTTCTCCATCATTTTCTACAGTTTCTTTAGCCCTTTCTGATTCTTTATTGGATTTTGTTTGGACTTATTTTCTTTCTTGACTCTATCATCTTTTGTTAATAAACTTTTATTGACACAACTTAACTGATCTGAGCACATCTCAGTAGTTTCATCAGGAAGTTGAAAGCTGCTTTTTCATCCACTTTAGAGTACTGCACCAGTATTTCAAAGAGGCATTGAGCTCATCATTTCTTTATTATATTGCCAGTAAAACGTGAAAAAGATGCTTTAGTTTATTGAAACGTGCAACACAACAGTAGGCTGCTTAATTACTATTTACTTTGACTTTGATTTCATGACAGACATTATAGACTCAAGATATTTCATGGTATTTGTCTTTTAACTTATTTGATGGGTAGAATTTTGCATTTCAGGTCTGCAATGCATTTCTAAAAAAGTTGGGACAATGACTTATACTGAAGCTATAAAAGTAATTGGTCTAAATATAATGTTATTTCTAATGGATAATGGTCAATATTTGTTCCAAAAGCAGCACCAGTGAAATACACAAAGCTGAGGAGAGGATCTCCAGTTTGTCCATCGGTAGTGATGTTTGATGTCGGCTTTTTTACCGATATCCGATATAGCCCAGCTCTTCATTACTGATATCTGATATCAACCGATACCAATCTATGCAAACAACTTTGAGGTTGTGTCTCTCATATTTTGAGAAAAACAAATATATTCTGCTCCAAGAACAAAGATCCCAAAATAGCCTTAACTCAGCTAGGCGAGTTCATTTTGGACATCTGGCTGCCAGATATCAGATACTAGCAGGTATTAGCCAACATGTGGCTAATTACAGTTAACAATTCCCAGCATTAAACTTCACTGTGAAGAATGTTAACTTTGTCCAGGGGTGGCGTTGGGCTTGGAGACCCGGGCTGGGTCGTTGCATCGTAGAACAGTTAATAACAAGATCTTAGCTTCATCAGTCCTTTTGTCACTGATTTTCAGGCCAGTTCTTGTGTAATCCTTAAAAGGAGCCGTACCATGAAAAATGAACTTTTTAGGAGCTTTTAAGCATGTTACTGTATAATTTCCTCAGAAAACTTCATTTAAGTCGTTTTTTTCTTCATTTGTGCATATTTGAGTGATGTATATGAATATTCAGGCCAAGCTCTAGCTTCCTTAACATTACTGACTGATCACCGGTGTACATAACGAGGTGGAACCAATCATGAAGCAACAAATATGAATGCATAGCAAGACGCCCTCTTTGTTCAATTATCACCTTAAAAAATGGCCATCTTTCTCATACCACTACCAGCCAGTCTCCTTTTAAAATGCACCTTTTAATCTGGAGTCTTGCATTTATTAATTACTAAATTTGATCAGTCATACCCCTGATACCCACATTGGAATAAGCAGCTAGTGAAAATGGGTAGAAGGATGGATGAAGATCACTCTGAGTCTGTCTGGATACTTTTCAGATGTAACTTATCCAGAAAGGGCAAAATTTTTCAGTCGTGGCAAATTCACAGTTACAGCCTAGAAAAAGCACTAACGGAGGTAGGTAACTTTATCAAGGATGTACTGTTTTCTGCTCACAGCCAGCTCATTTCAGTAATGACCAATGCAATGGAAAGGTTGCAGTAGAAATTAACACTGGGTCGCAGATGAGGAGACCTGCTTATAATCACGTGAAGGTATCTAACCAACAATACTGGCAGAGCTTGTTTCTGATAACATGACCGATATAAGAGACAAGAGAGAAGTTTTATTTGCGTACTTTATTGAAAATGCTCTTACACTGCCACACAAGTGTCATAGAATTAAGATTTGTACTTTGATTTAATCTTTATTAATCATTTTGAGTGAAGTTTCACATTTCAGGGGCACACACGCACCCAAGTGCCTGATGGTAATAAAGAGGAGGCCAATGTGTCTTCTTAGAATGAGGAAAAAGATCTATTTGCTAACCACTACTTCACCTTCAGTATCTGATTCTCAATTAAATGCTTGTGAAAATGAGAAAATGAACCTGTTGTCAACATTTGTAAACGCACAAAAAAAAGAAGGTAAAGCACAGCTTGAAATTCCCTACCATAAAAATCAAAGTATGTTAAGTACAAGAGAACAAAAAAATAAAACATGGGTTTTGATGCTTCCTTTGTGCTTATTCTATTTGACCTTCCTCTTTTTTTTTTTTTTTTTTCTTTCTACCTTGTCTGAGATGTCGTCTTATGCAGTGCCCAGTCCCTCTTGTTTGCAGAATCTATTTCAGCCATGTCAGATATAAAAAATGTGTTCCTTTCAGCCATAAATAATGGTGCACTTAGCAGTAAATTGGCAAAATTACATTATGTGATTCAGTTAAATACTCCTCAAATTTCACGCTCTGACAGGAAAACTCCCACAAATACATTATGCAAATCCCAAAAGCAGTGTCATGCTCGGAGAAGGATTTAACCCCTCGGTGTAGTAAACACACACAACAAACAATAAGCAGCACCCACTGAATACCTAGTGAACAGGAACTCTTGGTGTCGGTGACGCACTGGGATGCTTGCTCATTTGCAAATCAGCCATCAGCTGCACTGGAGTGGGACGGAGCTGATCATTTTCTGCCCACATTTTATCCTTCCAGCCAGGGAAGCAAACCAGTAACCCTCAAGCCATGACTTGACGCTGAGAAAGCCTCTCTTTGCTTGAAATAACAGTGTGAATTCCAGCGCCAGCTTTCCTGCCGTCACAATTCCACTTGATGAGCAGTGTTAAAATGCAAATAACCCATTTTACTCACTCAAACCGAATCTCCCCAGCAGCGGGAGTGATAGACAACATGCCATAACACAGACTGCTGCAGTGCACAGTGTATATTCAATATTTTTATTCCCTCTGTTCATGTGAAACAAGATTTTTAGCTATATTTACCCACAAAAGAGGCATATTTATCTCCAGCAGCTGGTTTCTGCAGGGTGTATTCCCAAAGCGAACAAACAGCCCCGACCACGAAGACGTGGCTGCTGTAATCGACGGACGTCTCTGCTCACATCAAAGCGCTCAGTAAACTGAGATTGCATCTCTCTCCACCCACTGTTTCTGTCCCCAGTCATCATTCTGGGAGAACATTTGAGCTGCAGCGATGTCTTGATCAGAGAGATGCAGTAGGTAGTGTAATATGTCTAAACTGCTGACACATGGCTCCCGGGCAGATGGCACCTTTTGATTCCGGGCCAAACTGCTTCCTCTTTTGGCAGCGAGCTGAGTTTCTTTAATATTCATGAAAAATTCATCAAGTGAAAAATGTATTCAGTAAAACTAATGTCTAACTAGGCATGTTTTGGATGAACTAAACACCAATTTGAAGCAGGGATATCACAATTATTTACTTTCACAATTAATCGTGGTATTAAATAGCACAATTATTTAATTGTAAAGATTCCTCAATATCGTCGCTTTACATTGAAGATCATGTCTGAACCATGACGGCAGATCAGAATGAAAACAGTTATTTGATACATGGAATAAGTTCTAAATAAATAGGATAAAGTGAGTTTTAGTGGATTTTGTTAACCACTGTGATAAAGTACTGTACCTACATGCCCAGAATCCACTCCTCTGACCAAGATAAAACCAAAAAAAAAAAAAAGTTTAATTTAATTTCTTTGCATTAACACATTAATTCTGACTGGGGATGTCACGATAGACTTTCTTGGTTATTTCCAAAGAAATCACGATTTTATGATTAACATGATTATTATATTGTAATTCCCAAACACAATAAATGTGAAAAATCACAGGAACACTCCTCAAAGGTCTTTAAATTCTAATGAGGTTTGTCAGAATTGATGCGTTAATGCAAAGAAATTGAATTAACTTAATTTATTTTGTTTGTTTTTACACATTAATGCATAAACAACAAGGTTATTACTCATGCAGTATTCAAAATCAGAATTTGGTATCTGTCAGAGGAGCGGTTTCTGGACATATGCAGTTGTCCTCAAAATTATTCATACCTTCCAATTTAACAAAATACTAAATTCACAATTGTAATTCAAATAACAAGAAACTAAAAAAAACTACTAATAAATAAAAAATTACAAAATTATAGTGAAATAAAATATTGCTTTTGAATTGTGGTTGGATATAATAAGAAAAAACAAACTAAACTGAGACACGTTAGAGCGCCTTGCTCATGAATAGTGGTCTAAACCACCTGGCAACAGGTGCAGAAGTCTTTCTGAACACTAGAGAAAACACCTGATTGGAGTGATCGCCTCAAAGTGTTGCTCAAAAAATTTTCAGCTTTGGAGCCCTATCATACTTGTTTTCTTTTTGTGTGTTTGTTTTTGATATTTCTTTTGAACCACAATTTAAAATCAATGTCATGATTTTCATATAATTTTTATTTATTTGATTATTTATTATCAATTTCAACTTATTTCACAGACTGCTGTTTTTTTTTCCTTCTATAATTTGAGGGTATGAATAATTTTGATTGTACTTATCACAGTTATGAAGAGAATCCACTAAAACACACTTTCTTATTTTTGACCCATTCCATGTATCAAATAACTGTTTTCATTCTGATCCGCCGTCATGTTTCAGACATGATCTTTGATGTAAAGCGACGATATTGAGGAATTTTCATGATTAAGTAATTGTGACATTTAATACCGCGATTCATCGTGGAAGTAAATAATCGCGACATCCATCATAATGAAAAATTTAATTAAAATTTAAAGACCTGTGAGGAGTGTTCATGTGTTTTTTCACATTTGTGGTGTTTGGGAATTAAGATATAATAATTGTAAAATCATGATTATTTCTTTGACAATAATCATACCAAGAAAAATCAAATCATGACATACTTAATTTGTAGTTACTTCTAGGAAATGACAATATGCGAACATTTCATGATTTATAAGTGGACAAATGTTCTCCTTCCACATGTTTGCCGACTGATGTGAACGTCATAGATCTCTGAAATTGGAATGGTTCTGAATTGTCCCATAAACGCCTAAGGCTGAATAACCAGAATGCAGTTTCACATTTCCACCTTGAAGGCTCATCTTTGAAGAGCCGACCGCATCTGTTATAAAAACCCACCATTATTTTGAGATGTCCGAGCGTGATGCACTCGGCAAAGAGGCTGCTTCAAGCACTTCTGATTTGATGAAGGAAGAAAGTGGAAATGAGATTTATTGTATTCAGATATTCTCTCATATGTCTCTTATCCGTTGCACCCCACTGTGCTCATTTTTGCCTTGAAGCACCGAGCTCTCTCCAACTCAATCAGTGCTGGTTTCACAAGTGGAATGTTCGTGAAATATCTCGACGTAAGGGACTTGGCACATAAACCCCACAATGACATGGTGGTTATTAAGAAGAGTCCCTCACCTTTTCCACTTACTTGCAGGCTTTTTGCTGAAGTGGACTCTGTTTAGAGCTTGTGTTGTGTTGTGTGGGAGCATGGCAGCTGTCCTTTGTGGTGTTTCTAAAGAAATACAAGAAAAGAATCGATAGAATTGATCTTTTCCTTTTAAAGCGAATTAAAACATAGATGATTTCAACTTCAAAGATGATGTGTGTGTCTAAGTTCTTCTGATGTCTCCATAAAAGCATGAGAGATGAAGCTATAGAAAAGCTGTGATTCTCAAATGGAAAATATGACGACTGTTGAGAAGCCACATTGAACACGTCTGGTGAAGCCACTGGTGAATCTGATTTCAAAGTAGGGGGAATCTTGCAATAAGTCTGAAATCTTGAATCCTTTTTTCTTCTTTCCTTTAAATTTTCCTGACACCTTGGACCAACAAGCACCAGACGGGCCGAAGGCACAAGACGGCATTAAAGGCTTTCATTATGCGATTGATTAACCACTGAAAGCAGTATTTGTAGAGCGTACTTCACAGCTAATGAGGAAAGTCGGGCAAATTTGGAGTCTTTGAAGTGAGGCGCTAAAACCCAAGTGGTCAGCTTTCACACCCACTGGCTGATTTAAGCGCATTAACTGCTTTGATTGGTCCAAGTTGCTTCCCCCGTTTGTGAGAGAGTGACAGCTGAAAGCAGAGGCCTGTTGAAGGAGGGAAGTCAGAACAAATAAAACCGCAGAGACGCAGTCGAGAAAGAGGATTAATGGAGTTTGTTGCTCTCCTTGTGTACCGCATTAAAGCAAAATTTGGACTGATGTGTCAAATCCAGCCAAGGGTGACAGACTGGAGCATTTCTTGTTTTAAATGGTTTTCCAAGCGAGGATCTTTCTGTTTAAGCCCTAAAAATGATCCTTTTTTTGCCTCTTTTCCTTCCCTTTTCTTGATAGAACTATTATGGATTTTTAATAATGGAGTGATTTAATTTTGATAAAGGAAACTTGGGTTCTTTTTCCTTTCAGATTTTCCCTTTTTCTTTGAACACTTGTCTCTGCAGCTGAAGTTCTCTTTCACTTTTGGAACACAAAAAAGGTGCAAAATCATGCACATCCTGAAAAATCAATACCAGGTGCCGGACCATAAAAAGACACAGATAATAGGATGTAAAAAGGATGAACTCCAAAATATGGTTTATTTCACCAAACAATGTTTATTTCACTTCATTTGGTGAAATAAACCATATTTGAGAAACAAACTATATTTGGGAGCTTAATCTAGTGTGCAGATCTATTCTTTTTCATCCTATTCACTTTTGGAAAAGACTCAGAGGATTAAAAGGTTTGAGTGAAAACTTCCTTTTATGGATTATAATAAAGTTATATCCTGCCACACCAGGTGAAAACAGCTACGTTTCTTCAACAAAATCATCATCATCAAGGGTAAAAGCATTTCCCCACAGCTCCTTCCAACTCAGAACCTGTTCATAATGCTTGTTTATTGCAGGAAGAAGCTAAGAAGTTTTCTTCATTAAGATTGAATTAAAGCATTAGTGTCATTATGTAATTGCCACATCTCTGAAAGCCGGCTCTCGTTCCATAAAGGGGTCTCCTTCCTCCGGTTTGAGTCATCACCATGTTAATATCCTGCTGCAATTGCCTTGAGTGCCATAAAATAACACGGTAGCAATGATTGGAAAACAATTACAGTACTAATGAACACAACATAACAATTAATCTTCAGCAAGATTTCATTCGCATCTCCCGTGGCCGCCGAGACGGAGGAGGCGCAAGACAAATAAGTGACGTTAAGAGCCAACTCTGGGGACACGATTGCAGAACTGAAGGAATTGAGGTGTAGTTTTACATGATGGGGCCTAGTTGTGCTGAACATAATTAGATGGGGGCCGTACATCACTGTCTTCAGTGTAATGGAGGAAATTACAAAGTATTTCCTTCTTTCCGTTGAGCTCGCTGTTATCAGTACCTTGCCGGAGGTTCCAATGAAATGTGCATTTCAGTTCTTGCAAGGGAATCGCTGAGCAAGTTTGGGTTTGATTGAGCAGTCAAGTTCTCGGTCTTACCTGGAGGGAGAGGTAATATTGATATGGAGCAGCAGCTTGATTGAGCCAGAGATGAAATGTCTGAAACTGCATTTTTCTTTAATCATGAGTGGATGCTGCATTTAGACTTCTTTATTCAGTGAAGAAAAAAAACTTCTGTTTCTGTATTTAGCTAGAAAAAACAAGTCTTACAGCTACTGTAAGAACTGGATTGAGACTTGTTTGATCTAAGACGTATTACCTACCTACAGCTTATGTGACTTTTTTGTGTTGGCTCTTTAACTCCACAGAGGGGTTTATTGCACCTGGACATGTTGGATTTTAAAAAAAGCCAATGATCAGAAAAAAACCAAACATTCAGAGCATTTGATTAGTATTTTTCATGCTATAAATGTCTTTTGTCTGTGGGGATATTCACCGTGGGGTCTCTTTGGCACCAAGATGCTGGCAGTAGATCCTTTGGGTTCTGTGGGTTGCAAAGAGGAGCTTCAGTGGATCGCCTCCTTCAGATGCATCCTGCATGTGTTCTGGTAAACTGGATTTGGGCTGTTTGGAGATTAGACACTTCCAGTTATTTGCTGTTTCATTAGCTTTTTCTGATCAGTTTTGTTGCATGAGGAGGACAATTGTCTTGCTGTGGAGACCTCCAGTAGCTGAGGAGTGCTAAAGTGTGATTGACCTGCAATCATTTTTCTAGAGGTGGGTTATTATTGTAAGATTAAAGGGGCAGTGTGTAACTAACCAACGCTCAATGACAGGTCAATGATCATTGCAACAGAAGTGTCCATGTGACCCTACCCTATGTCGCTACAATTAAAATGTTCTCAAGTCCAGAAAAGGGATTAGATCTGTATTTTTTGCGCCATGCGACCACGCCAAAAGTCCGGAAGAGTTGTCAGAACGGAACGGTTTGAAGTGGCCGGCTGCACGTTTACAAAGTCCGGAACGCTTGACGCAAGGGGGGGGGCGTGTTGGATCTCTGGCAGCAGTTGTTCTGTTGGCTCCCTGCCGACGCTTCTCCCGAAGTAGACATTCCTCATGCACACCAAGTAATGAGACACACAGGACACGTTTCTTGGAACTTCATGCTGGCTCTGTCAGCATGCTCGATGCATGTACGTGCATAGATTGTCTATTAGTAACAGACATCGCACTCTAACAGGTGGTAACACCAGCAGCTGGGCTGGAGTTTTGCCATCCATTTCTACTTGTGTCACGGCGTGATGATAGTTTCGTCCTCAAAACGTTTCAGAAAACGACCATGAGACCGCACAGAGTTGTTGGACCCCTGCCACGAGAATCCAGATCGTTCAAGTCTAGTTCGTTTGAGGAATCCCATGAGACCGTGCCCTAAGTCCCTCTATAATGCTACTGGTTGTTTAAAAGTTTGGTGGTGTTCCTATGTGAACTTAAAGGGGAAGTTAGTTTTTTTTTTCCAATCTAGACCTATTTTCCAGCTTGAAATACATTCATTTACTCACCCAGACAGTTTTGGTGCAACTTGAATTCCTTCAGGAGATATTTAGATCCACTCCAGATCAGCGTACTGTATGTCTAATATAATAGAAGAGATGCGGGCAACCTCGCGTAGCCTCTAAATAAGGCATTATCTGCCACAAACTCCTTCATTTCACCAATGTTTTGTAACGAAACAGTCGAACCCCCCTGTGAGCTCGAAGCGGCTTTTTTGTTGTGATTCGTCCTTATTTACAGACATTTTTACTGCAGCGGCTTGGATGACATCACTATTATGTCACACCATAACAAGTAAATAAGGACGAATCACCACAAAAAAGCCACTTCGAGCTCACAACTCAAAGTATTTGTGAACATAGTTAAGAAAAAAAAAATAGTTTCATCTTCTTTAATCAACACCTGAGTGACAAGACAACTGACCTTGAGCAACTTCAGGTGACCCAGGTATACCATCTAACTTTTGACCCAAATATTTGCCAAATATTCAAATGTAATATTACAATTAAAGTAAGTGATAATAGATGATTTCTGTGGTCAATATACAGCACTTGACACATGTCAGTAGGGCTGGACGATAATTCAATATCAATATATATCGATCGATAGAGGTTTTTTCAATATAAAAAAGAGGGTCAATAAAAGTTCAATATAGAAACAGTTTTTTTGCTGTAGCCTATCAGGTAGCATGATTCTACAGTCACTCCTTCCTCCTAACCAATCACAAACGCAGACCCAGGCAAAGGCTGAACTGGAATTCAGTGTTATGCCCCTTTCAGACTTCCACTGGAAAGCGGACTCTGTCCTTTATAACGCTGCATTCAGACATGCGTACCGCTCTTTTACCTTGGCGATGTAGCGGACATGTACCGGCTGGTCTACATGTCACAAGAGAGGAAATGTTGCGGCAAGTAGTTTTTGGCTGAAAGCACAAGAAAATGTTCTGGACAGAGTTGAAGGAAGAGCGGGGCTGTGCTGATTTCGTGATGTCTGAAAGCGCCGGAACACAATAAGTCCGCAACGAAGCGGCATGTTTGAAAAAACGAGTATGTTTAAAGAGCGGATGGACTTTACCGCTCATGTTCTGCAATGCAAGTCTGACAACAGCTTTAGTTTGATCTTTATTATAAGTAGGTCATTCAGCAAAAGCTTAAATGATCAGGGCTACCTCCTAAAATAGCTTTTAATTTGATAATGGCTTTTTTTTGTTTTTTTGATAAATATCGATATCAATCGAAACAGATTTTTTTTTTTTTTTTTTATCAATAAACTTTTTTTCTATATCGTCCAGCCCTACATGTCAGTGTTCCTAGGGGGCTCCCACCAAATGTGGAGCGTTTTTCTTTATGGCTCGATTACTTCAAATCAGTAGTTCAAAGTGGTCTCCACACATAATTTTAAAACACTGATAGACTGTTTCATTTTGTGACGGTTTTGTGGCCTGTGGAAAGTTCGAGGTTAAGTGCCCCTAGTGGCCAAAAGTTACACACTATCCATGGCTCTTACAATCATTACAAACTGTTTTTATTTGTATTATTATATAGCTAGTCACATTACTAAAATAAGTTTGTTCCTTTTATACTAGCTGTGGGTTCACATACATGGCAGCTGCAATATTTACTCCACCGCTTTTACAACGGTGGCTCTGAATGGACAAACTGTGTTTGAAGTGAAAACCCTCTGAGCATTAAAACTACAGCTCCAGCTTTGCTTGAGCTGTAGAACCGTTTGGGATCAATAGCGCCTTAAAAAGACCATAGAAGAAGACAGAACACACAATGCTGAAATAAGCTAGTGTAGTCATTGCTTTCATCCCTCCAAGGCGAAAACATGTATTTCTGGTAGAATTTTGGTCACTGATGGCCACCATTAATTCACAACTATACTTTGTATTTGAAGTAATTTCTATGGTAGTAAATCTTACGCATTGTACCTTTTTAGTCTCTAAGATTTTAACAATAAATCCATTTGAATCATACATAGGAGGCTTGTGGTGCCACTTCAGATAAATATGATCATGAACAGTAAGAAGCGACAGACTGGATGAAATAAAACTTTATCATTAGAAACTCTCCAAAAGAGCAGCTTTCCATCTTGTACTT
Source organism: Atherinomorus stipes (assembly GCA_023101725.1). NCBI lineage: Eukaryota > Metazoa > Chordata > Actinopteri > Atheriniformes > Atherinidae > Atherinomorus > Atherinomorus stipes. The sequence continues at coordinate 84,008 of JALJCO010011402.1, read as the reverse complement.
TCTTTGCTGTATTCACTGTTAAATTTGAAAGTAAATTAAGGAGATGAAAATAATTTAGTGTTTCTTTCAGGTCCAGATAAGTGTTCACTTCAATATATTCTCTGAAGAAGAGGAAGAAAAAGAAAAATCTTACTTTCAAGAATGTTATCGAGGCTCAATTACATTTTTGCGTAAATGGGAGAAATTTATTTGTTTTACAATAGAATTAGTCTTGTGGAGGAACTGGCTGATAATTACGCACACAGTGAAACTTGTGCTAATTGCATGTAGGGAAATGATCAATGTAACACACTTCACCAGTCAGTGGTTTTAATGCCATGAGAGCCACAAGCAGTAGTTTCTAAGAGTGTAGATCTGTCTTCATCTAAGGGTATTTCCAAATGATATCATTATTATATTTTTTTTTCTTTATGTAAAACAGAAGGAAAAACTAAACGCATCAAATCAATAATGGGAGCTCATGGCTTTAAAAGAGCACCAGTTCTCTGTAAACTTGCACAGAGCTCTTTCATAGTCTTGGCAGGCAGTTTTTCATGTTGGAGGATTTGGCACAGTTCTTTCAAAGATTTGGGTCGTCTCAATCACGTCTGTCTCTCCGTTTTGCCACAGACTGACACACACTTTAGTCCCATAGCCTGCTTTTCATCACCTTAAACTTGCCTTTATGTGGGTAAACTGTCAACTACTATATAAGCTAGTCTGTTTGACCCTTTCTGACAGTAGCTCATGCTGAAATGTGGGAAAAACTTGGCTCTTAGAACATCAGGAAAGGTCTGAATCAAGTACAAGGTTAGTAAAGTATTGCTGGCTTCACACAGAGTAATTGTCCAGCATGTAGACGAAATGACATCATTTTGTCCTTGCCACCTCAAACAAGAACAAAGGCCTTTGTCCAATGCATGTTTGTGTGTGTGTGTATGTATGTATGTAACAGCCTTCAAAGACAACCAAGAACAGAAGCTAAGAAACACACCGGGACAAAAATTTAATACCTAAAGCACAAACCCATGAAACATGGCAAGGTTCTGGCAGGGTTTTTCAAATTACTGTTGCATTTCTCCGTGTACTTCAAATAAATATCACTGAGAAGAGAAAATACTAATCATAATTCTGGCTCCAAGTGATTGTTGGAGCTTGACCAATAATAGAATTTCTACATTGCCAAAAAGCATGAATACAGTACCAATCAAAAGTTTGTCTAAACTTTCACTGGTACTGTATGTGGAAGTAGAAACTGAGGAACAGTATTTAAACGAGGATACAGCAGCATAAATCATAATGTGTAAATATAACAGTGTAACGCTGGGAGCTTAAACTCCGGTACTCACTCACTGCTGTCCTGCAGGTTTTAGACATTACATATTTTAACACACCTGGCTCAAATGAATTGATGTTTGGGCAGGATTGGCATCAAATATAAAGAACATCTGACCTGTAGTGGTTAGGAAAACGACTACATGTAAAGTGGTAAGATGCCAACGTGTTGGGATTTTGCTAAAATCCAGCCAGAAAGCGGAAGAACTGTTTGAGTAAAGCGTTGTGCTTCTAACTAAACACAACTGATACATTATCCACGATAATTATCGTACACCTGGCAACACTGGCCGTCCTTGCTTACCTTGCCACATACTGATAAATTAGTGAGGTGATGTTAACGGAACACAGAGGAAGAAATTGGAAAGCAGAAGTGCAGCATGAGATGCTGACCAAGAAATCTGACCTGCACCCTTTTGCTTTGAATGGTAGTTAAATTTAGCTGCCTAAATATTCCCAATGCAATTTTTCCTAAAGACATATGTCATTCCTCAACTGTTCCCACTATGCACATAGTGCATGCAGCAGTTCATCTTTCAGTCTTCCTTGTGCCCAAATATGTCCAGATGAGCGGTCAGAGACGCGCTGGTATATTTTCTGCCACCTCTTTTTTCGAAAACCAATGAAATTGTCAAAATTGTCATTGTTCAGCAATACAATTAAAGATAAGCTGCTCTGGCTGTGCCAGTCCATCCCGAGCTGGACGTGCTACTGTATGTGTCAGGCAGAAATGATCACAATAGAGAACAGCTCATTTGTGGAAGTTGACAACAAGTGCATTGCAAGCATTCTGTGAGCTGTGATGACCTCCGTATGCATGCGAGAGCTTTTCTGAAGAGGCTCTGGCTTGAAGGACTCCCTGGTGCTCTGACGGCACTTTTCACTCATGGAAAATCTTTGTATGCCTAAGCCTGGTACAGTGAGGGAAAATGGACAAAACCCCTCTAAATTCGACTGAAAGACTTAATATGAAGAGTTACAAGTCGTGGGGGTGCTTGTGATGAATGGCCATACAGGGTGGCCAAGATTTTTCCGGGGACCCTTTTCCTAATTTATCCCGAAACAGCTTTTGCGACCAGCATTGCCACTGAAAAACCCTCTTCCCATCTGTAGCAGCTGCGGTCTTCTCACGCTTCTTTTTGCATGAAAGTCACGAATGTTAACTTCTTTTATTGCTGCACTTACTGCATAGAATCACCAGTTTGGATGAGAGTGTCAGTGAAGAGCCTTTACTTGCAAACCATGACTCACTAATGCTGCTAAATTTCATAAAAGAGAGAGTCTTGCCAAAGTGAGCACTCACACTCTGGAATGGCTTTTCATACGCCTACGGCCAAGAGGCTGTGAACACCCTGAGAAACATTTTGATGTTTAATGTGCGAAAATATAAAAAGCATTTCTCGTCAGGAATTTCCATGTCCGAGAAGCTGCGAGATAACATCCCCTCTGACACTGCAACAAGGGGACTATAATTCATCACACTGATTCAGCTCAGTGGAGCAACTTTTCAACAAAGGAAACCTATCCCTACATGAGATCTGACATTTATAGTTGTTACAGTGAGCGGTAGGAACGTATAGAGAATATTATCCTGCAGCAGTAATAACTAAACACACAGAAATTTTACCAAAATGAAGGCAAACGTCACCTCTGTGGAGAATCCAGCTTATATACTGACCCGTAAAGGCCATAGTGGAAGAAAAAGACGTGGAATATTTGCATATAGATTATAGCCTGAACTTTGTCACAACTGCGCTGCATAATGTAATTGTCCATCTAATGTTTGCTTCATCTGCGGGATTCTCCGATCTGGTGCCATAGCTGTCAGTTTGCTCAACTATCCAAATGTTTCCAATTGAACACTCAATCAAACCCCTCCCTGTGCCTCCATCTCTCCTCTGATTTCACTCGTGTAGTAATTGCAATATTAGGATCATGCTGATGATAACAAGGCATCCTTCTACCATGTAAGGACTTCCCAGGGAAAATTCTCAAGGAAAAATAAGATGATCAGCATACAGCGAGGCCCTCATTGATTTACCCATAAAGAGGAGTGTGCTCAGCATGATGAATGAAGAAATATTACTCTGCAAACTGCGATATTGCCTCGGCAGCAGCAGTTTCAGGAGCATGATATAGCCATTTAGAGTTTTTATTTTTGACTAAACTATGTCATAAAAAAATTACCCAGCAGTCACTGCTCAGTAAATTTTAAATAGGAAGATGCATCCATCGTCTTTTGAGCATTTGTGTCATCAGAGATCAGGATGATGGAGAACACAAGGAAACACTGCTGCTACGTTCATCAACTCCACTGGCCTTGTCTGCAGGTGTCACCATGGAGATCCTCAGCAGATGGCAAATATTGCCTCAATGCAAGTGTTGTTCCCAGAACAACTGGGAAGCCTTCTGAAATGTAATAAAAGTTTTGATCAGTAACTTGTTAAATAGGTTGGAACCTTTTACAGATCTGAGATGAAACTGATTCAGTGTTCAAAAAATCTAGACTGGACAGTCATATTTACATCTCTAACTTCTTTTTAATTAGAGTTTGAGAGCTGAAGACATTAGCTGCCTTCAGACTTGCAATGTTGAAATATTTGCAGTAAAGTCAATCCTCTTCTGTAACCGGAGTCGTATTTTCAAACATGCCGCTTCCTTGCGGGCTTGTTTTGTCCTGCCACATTCAGACATCAGGAAATGTTGTAGATGGGTCAACACAGTCACACTCTCCCTTCAACCCTGTCTGGAACATTCTTCTGCTAAAACGACATGTCGCAACATCGTGCCCAGTGTGGGCCTAAAATCTGGGCCCAAATCTGGGCCTGGCCCGAAGCCCCGGCCCAGCCTTAAGATTTTCAAAATTCTTAGGTCCAAACCCTTCTTTCTAGAAGTATATATGTGCATTTACTCACCGGTAAATGCATGCATTACTTTGACTCCTTGGGAAGACATTACGTTGAGTCACTCTTCGGTATGCATCCAGTAAAATGGCGGAGACGGAGAAGGCACTATATGACATTATCTGCAGTAAAACTCCTTGATTTCATCAATGCTTTAAGTTGTCTGAAAACCCTCGATCCGTGGATGGTATAAATCGGGAAAACCAGTTCTCCAGTAACGGGTTTAGCAGCTAAAAGTCCCCAAGGGTTATTAACCTCAGTGGGTTTGACTCATAAGCCAGTCTAAGCTGGTGGCGGGGACAATTCGTCCGGACAACTAACTGCCTGTTCGATATGGTCTGCCCTTTACAGCTGCGAGTCTCTCACGGGCGAACAACCTCTATCCCGGACCCTCTCACAGCTACCTTATCTCATTCAACAGCTTGTCCCCTAAACGTTTTCCGAGCACTTGTTCAGATCCGGAATGTTAAACATCCAGGAAAGTACAGGATGCTAGGACATGTTAATTTGGCTAGAACCAACCTGTTAGGACCATTAAAGTTGTTAAAAATAGGCAGGAAATTACCTAGACCACTTTACTTCCCTCAATGAGGGTAGCAACCATCGAACTGTGAAAACGTGAAATAATCACTAATTATTCTTCATGCAGGTTAAATTTATTGAAGCAATTTAGCAGGGGATGAAAAGATATAAACAGCTTAAAATCAACAAAAGTACAATCAGGTAACAATTTATAAAACCCAGTATAAATGAAATAATCATCTGTCTTCAACACCTTAATCTAATTGCGGGTTCCGATTCTGTAAAAATAATCAAAAATGGGATAACTGAAATTAAATCCTATTAAAGTAATTCCAATATTTAGAGAAAATCCAACAATTCCCAAATTAATCAGAATAATCTCATCATAATCCAACATCTTAACTTCTCCATTCTGTCTCACAAATTAATCCTAATTATCTCTCAGTCTACCTTTAAGTGTTGAAAGTCCTTTGGAAACTCAAAGCTGATAACCTGTTAAAAATTTAGGAGAGTGGTCCAAAGTCCAGTTCCCGTGCGCTCGAGTTGTACTCTAAAATCCACTCGAATTTGTGTGCCCCAGTGTAGCTATTTTCTAGCCCCTCGGAGCTAAGCTACCACTGTCAGAAGCACAAGGCTAATGCTAAAAGTCCCGAAGCTAAAATCCTTTTCAGTTGAAAGTTGGCTGAGATTACGTCCAGATCTGGTGTTAAAAGTCCAACTGAAAAATAAGCCTTCTGTCCGATTCCTTTGATGTTAAGGCCACATCTTGCCTTCTTCAGATCCATAGAGACGTAATGCTATTATTACGGTTTACAGGCACCTTTATAATCTTTGTTCAGGGAAGATCACAAGGTCAGGTCTGGCTTGTTCTGGTTGGCCCAGAATGGGGCTCATGTGTTAGCATATGACCTCATGTCTGTTGTTGTTTATTGCCTCACTTAAGATGAGCTCACCATCAGATAAGGTAATGGTCATGCTTCGTTGTCTGGAGCTGCCGAAAGTGAGAGAGTTTCCAAGTTCCTCCAAGTTCCAGAGAGCCAGGGACTGTCAGAGTTCCTCTTTCTGCTGGCTACTTCCCTTTTTTAACCGACTCAAACTGGTTTTTAGCTGTTTGTTCAAATCTGACCTGGGGTCATGCTGAGAGCTCAATCATTCTGACTTTTCATGCTCTTTACATTTCAGACAATTGATTATATTCATCACACATCATTTATCATTATTTCAATCACATACTGCTATGATCTGCTCCAATACTCTCCTTGTACTAACTCATTCACAGGGCGGAGTTAGGAACTTGAAACCAGCTCTCCCTGTTTTTAGCAGTTTCTCTTACTCTGACATTACATACACATCAGTAACTTCCCTCGATTAACAATCAACAGTTACATGTTTTTACTCATTTGTTATACAGTTTTGTTGTACACAACGATATATGTAATACATTTCTGTGATTTATAACTCATTTTCTTATGCTTAATCTGCCATCAAAGTCTCTGCTGGCCTGTAGGTCAGAGGTCTGATTTGTCTACCTCTGCTGGTTTGAGTGAGGACTGGCTCCTGTAGACCTCAGATTATGAGCTCCATTGACAAAGTCGAATGAACGAACGAGTGAGTACTATTGTCCTGTGAGTTCAGAGTTTCGCAAATTGTATTTTTGTTGTTGTCTGGGTAGCAGCTGCTCTTCTCAGCTGTACTATGGAAGTACACATTGTGAACGTGCGCCCCCGAAAAGTGTGTAGAAACACCCTGATAACTAACTGAAAGCTAAATCTGGACTCACGGGACAATAGTACTCGTTCGTTCGTTCATTCTACTTAAAGTATCGGCGAAAATTAAGGAGTTTTGCGAAGATAATGCCTTCTATAGTGACTGCCCTGAAGCCCAGCCGTCGGGCCCCCTGGCCTTGGGCTCCAGTGCAGGGCTCTACCGCAACATTTCCAGTCTTTTGAAATGGAGACTAGCCAGTACATGTCCGCTACAACTCCGAGGTAAAAGAGCAGAACGCATGTCTGAACCAAACGGTATAAAGGCCAAAGTCTGCATTATTACCACTTTCCAGAGTCTGAAAGGGGAAGGGGCTATTAATTGTTGGAATTGTTAGAGGAATCTGTGTTTATTCCTGCTGAATCCATGATTTCGGCAGCTCAACAGTCCATGGTGGTTGTCTGATTCTCCTCTTCATGATGCTCAACACATTTCTACACCTCCTCATGTCTGGGACAAAGATGAGCATGGCAGCAGATAAGACCTTCTGTGTTGTTGCCCCACATCAATGGAATACCTTTCCTGCCCCCTTTAGAGTTCCACAATCCACTGATGGTCAGAAGAGCTTAAAACATTTGTTTTCAGGAAACCTTTGACATTAAGATTTCTTCCTTTATAGGTCTGGTTTAAACTGTTGTTATCTCACCATGAATTTTCTCTTTTAAATCAGTTTTATGCTTTGCTCACTTAAGTCTTTTGTTTTGTAAGTATGTACTGTAGCACTTAGATTTTTCTTAATGCCATGTGCTTTCCAAATAAAATGTACTGCTATTATTACATGTCTTAAGAATTCTGATATATGCCTCTGCACAAATAGTGCCTTCATTTATATGCAAGTCATCCATGGACGCTAATGTACCCCTATACCATCACAGGCACTGGGTCTTGCATCCTTCCCTGATAACAGCCTTTCATTGTGGACTCTATTCAGGAAGAATAGAGGAAAACTGTGATCTTCTCCACTTTGATCCGTCCTCTATTACGGCACGATGAACTCCAGATATAAAGGATACAGACCTGCTGTTGAATTTCACTTTATTCTTCTCAGCACTGAGGTCAAATCTCTTTACGGCACATTTCTCTGTATATTTGCCTTCTCCTCAGTCTCGGCTCATGCTGTGTACCAAGCTTTATTAGTGATTATCCCTCTGATGTTGCGACTCTTATCATTTGCAATAAGTTCTAATAATGGAAAAGACGCCTACACAGAGAAGCTTGGTGAGGAAAAGGGCAGAGCTGTGAGGGGGAAAAACCTATGGATTTTTTTCCCCCTTTTAGATCTCATGTAGCTATTGTGTTGTAGTCTACATGAAGGATGAGAGTTAATACATCTTTTGCAGAAAGAAAACAGCTAGAGCTTGCATAGTTCCTATGTAATGTACAACAGCTTAATGAACTAATCCACTGGCTCTGAATATTATCAAAACACATGTAAATGTGCTGATGTGGCTCACTCACAGCATTTCAAATCCAGAAAGGTTAAAAGATTACCTGAGAAGCTTTTCCCCTCCTTATTCATTATAAGAGACTAGACGACTCCTCATATTGATTCAGTTGTGTTCAAATAGAGCATTAGTTTACAAAGTGGTGTTTTTGAGTATTTATCGGGGAGTATCTCATTATCTCATGAGTGAAGAAGAATAATGTCCAACTAGATTAGAAATTCATCATTCAGAAGAATTGATGAGAAGTGCATGAGTCAGCATTATGTACAATGGAAACGGTTTTTTTTTTTTTAATCTTTTAAATCTTAAAAAACCAGTACACATTATTGTATTTACACTAAATGCATTCATGCCATTTCAAAGATGACAAAACACATGGAGTACTTATTGATGCATTTTACTGTGAAAGCAAGCACTTTGTGCAGGAGAATATGTGCATGAGGTAATCGGTCAAATTCATGTTTCACCTCAGTAATGTAAGCAGCCTCAGGCTGTCAATTAGCTTACCTTTGTGCAGCAGACACAGGTCTTCACATCAGACATCAATCATGACATTTTGGTTTGAAACTGTGCAGTGTGACAAATCATTTCAAGCTAGGAAAAGTGGTAAACAAATTAACTGTTTTGTTTATAATCCACAAAAGAACAAAGCTCAGACAGAAGCGTGCAGCTTTGGGAGGCCACGTGATTTGGACTGGGAGGCTGTTCTAGGATCAGTCACCCTGTCCAATCTCATGAGTCATTTCCATATCAGTATAGTAATATCCTGGTAAGTTGCTCCTTTATCATTCTCTTCATCCCACTTATTTTGTGTTCACATTTTTGATGTGATTATTGTAAAATGAGGCCGTATATACCATAAAGTGCTATTTATTATAATAATGTCAGCACATTTAAAGTAAAATCCTAATATCTGCATTGTCATGACATTAGAACTTTCTCGTGATCATTTCTCTAAAGATAAAGAAACGTGATAAGAACCGCCCCCTTAATTTTCAGCCAATCACAGCTCTTGAATGAGAGAGATTTATGATTTATAAACTTCTGACGTGTTCAGTGACACTGTAAATATCACAACACAATAACTTTCTTAGCTGAACTGATTTTGTCAACACAATATTCTAAAAGTAACAATACCATATGATGTTAAATCTGTTTCAATGTTTACTGTCGGCAAACTAATACAGTATATTGATGAGGATTTTCTTTTTGCACTTTGTTTTTTCTTTTCAATTTAATTTTACTTAATATATTTAATGTTTAGTGGCATTGCCAATTCAATAGAAGCCTTTTATTTTACTCAGATTTTAATTTGCCATCTGAAGCATCACAAAGCAGTTGTGCTTATAGCCAGTAAAGGCCCTGATATCTATACTGTATAAACAGCTTTGAGAAATATGTCGTTCTTTTTAAATATGTTGTGCAACTGATTGTACTATGGTCTGCATAAAAGATGGGGGGACTTTTTTTTTCTGATTGAGAATAGAAAATACCAGCCATTACTTCACCATGTTAGGTTTTTTTCAACATGTTATATATATTCAAGTATCTTAAGTTTTAAGATTAAATACCTTTGAAATTGAGAACTTTTGAAAAACTCTGACTTAAGTTAGTTTTTAAATGTTTTGGTCCTTTTAAAGGTACAGTGTGTAATTACTGACATCTAGGGGTAAAGATGGGTATAGCAATGACTTCATTTGCATAGCACCATTGTAAATGACCAGTGGGCATCAGTGGCCAAAATTCTCCCAGACATAAACATGTTTGTGCGCAAATCCAGTGGTCTAAGGTGTTGCTATGACTGTACTACTTGTAACTACTTTTAATGCCTTTTAAGGCAGTGATCACCAATCCTGGTCCTCAAGGACCGGTATCCTGCTGGTTTTCCAGGTCTCCCTGCTGCAGCACACCAGAGTCAGACTCAGACGAGCTCTGGACAAATCTGCAAATTAGTCAATGATTTCAATCAGGTGTGTTGCAGCAGTGAGACATGGAATACCTGCAGGATACCGGTCCTTGAGGACCAGGATTGGGGATCCCTGTTTTAAGGAATTACTTTTCCCAAAACAATGCTCTAACTCCCATTAAACGAAACTGGTACAGAAGTTTAAGTTCAGAGGGTTCTCATTTAGGGACACTTAAAGGGACTTGAGGCAAGATTAAGAAATGAAACTCGCGACTGGCACTTCAGGTAACCGCAGTCACGAGCCAAGCCGTCACGGGAGCATGCACAAACTGAAGCTATAATGTTGTTTACTAAGCTTTTTCTTCGTAGTTACACTTTTTAGTGTCTTTCAGTTGATCTGGATCGTTTGGTGATGGCAGAAAAATCCATAACTATCTCCAACAGTGTTTGAATTTACCGCAACCGTCTTCTTCCTGCATCAAAACTGCGGATGTAGGTCATTTGACGTCACGTCCGCAGGGCAGCGCCGGAAATTCGGACACCGAATTGCAGCGCATTTTGCAGCACACAGCCTGTTCAAGGCAACAGAGAGAAACGTGAGTGGAAACGTTATTTTTGGCATTAAGCGCTTCATCACCCATTAGTATAAAAAAAAAAATGGACATGCACGTTTGTTTTTTTGTTAAATTCCTGCCTCTAGTCCCTTTAAGTAAAAATGGTGGCACAAATATGGCGGCTTCCATGTATGTTGACCCCCAACAAGTAAATATAAATGGCTCATTCGAAGAAAATAAACATAACAGCTATTAGAGTGGGGCAGTTACACATCAATGGAAACAGTTTTGAATTATACATGACATTTTTCTGCCATTGTTCTTTGATTTTGTTACACACTCCACCTTTAAGGGAAGTCTAAGGTTTTTTTTTTTTTTTAAGTTCTCCCCTGGTTGGAAATAAAGCATGACTGTGAGACTGCATCATAAAACAAAATATTCCTTTTTTCAAAGCACTGTCAATGCAAGTGACCTGCTCAGGTTTTATCTTGCCTTTTGCCCAGTGACAGCTGGGACAGGATCCATCTTCTTGACTGAGGAAAGTGTGGATGAAAAATGGATGGATGAATGTAAACTGGAGGAAGGTGACAAGTTAGCTGAAAAAATAGTTGAAATTTGAGTTAAATTGAGAATATATAATTTCTCACAAATGTTTTAGATTAAGTGAAGCTTAAATATCAAGAATAAAATAAACTATAACAAAATGAAGAGAACTGTAATGAGTTGAAGCAACAAGGCAGAAAATCTTTGGAGATAACGGTGGAGATTATTTCTTTGGCTGTGTTTTCTTGAAGCAGAAGGGAGTTTGTCTGGAGCCAGTTTCACAAAGCCGAAGTGTCACAATGAAGCTTTGCTTTAGAGTCGCGATTGACTAAATCTCAGGTAGCATTCAAATCAGCTGTTGAACAGTCATGCTGCCCCAAGTCTGGGCAGAGGGAAGGCCGTCTAACATGTATGTGAGCACATCATAACTTGCACGCTTGTCCCGACACAGATAGCAGATGCTGGATTAGTGTGATCGCTCAGCAAACAGAATTCATTTCCATCCAAGTCCCAATGGCGGACTTGGACATAAATGTTATCAGCAGGAAGAAAAGACCAAAATGTTCCCAAGCTACATGGTTATCACAAAGACAAGTGTTCAGTTGCTTTACTTGTTGCAGAGATGCCGTTTTTTTTTGTTTTTTTTTTTTTAAGAAAAAGGCAAACATTGGTTTCTTTTTTAAAAGAGGTGTTTAAGATGCATAAAGACAATAACTGAATTTTCAAGTCCTATATAGAATGTTTAACTACAGTATATGCCACTTTATGGTCAGCAGCTACAAGTGAGAATTATAGTGCTGATTTTTTTTTCTTTTTAAACTGAACCAATTAATATTTTACCAGAATTATTACTAAATGTATAAATGAATAAAACACTTAAAGAATTAATATTTGATGTTAAGATTAATTTAAAATATTCAAATAGAATGTAATAGATTAAGTAATGATAGACATTATAACTTTCAAATATTGATTTATGTTGCCTAAATGGAATTAAACAACTTTAGGAAGGGACTTGATCACATGAGCCAGTTACAAAGCATGAAACCAACATCTGTACAGTACTTGGTGCATTTAAAAACAGCTTTGATTTATTTAATGTGCAAAGCATCAGATGTCATAATTATTCGTCGTTTTTAATTCCCCCAATAGAATTGAGTAAAGTATGGAAAGTGTTTTAATGACTTTCCAGGATAAAACTATGGTCCTCAACTTTCTCGGCAGGAAGAGGTGCTGTTGGGCCTTTTTTGAAGACGCTGTTGCTGTCGTGAGAAAATCGACCTCAATACCAAGGTATGTAAAATGTGTCACCTGCCCATTAATATCCAGTGGTTGGAACAGAGTGTGGGCATCATCTCCAGATGTTCTCCCGAAGAAACAGAGCTCCTTTATTTTGAGAACTTTCAGTTCAAGCGAGGGTAACAAGTGAGTCCACCTGCTGCCACCTACCAACATATGTCTGAGGGACTTGATATTTTTTCCAGTTACAGCACCATGTTGAAGTCGATCTTATAGGGAGTCTCTGATCCATCTCACCAGGGCACAATTGTTGAAACAAAGCACTTATCAAATGTATTGCTCAAATTAAAGACTAAAGGATCCAATACTTTCTTTTGTTAAATGAAGACTAAGGTCTTTTGCAGCTAAGGAAGAAATGTTAACAGTTCTATTTTTAGCTTCAATGTGAAAATCTTGATTAACCGGGTTGATGTTTAGTCCCTTGATACATTCACTGATAACTATGCCCTTGTTTACCCATATTATCTTACAACCAATCCAGTGCCACCAAGTAAGTAAATTAGCAGTGCTACTTAGCTTCATGCTAACATTAGGATATATGGTCACACATGGGATTGGGAGTTGTGTTAGCACAAGGACAAACTGTCTTCTAGAGACATGCAGCCAAATGTTAATATTTTTAGGAGGCTAATTAAAAAAACACTTTAAACTTAGTTTAAAGTGTTTTTCTGCTGGCAGTTTTGCTGCTGCCTACTTGCCAAATGGGGAGACTTTCTTACAGATCCTTTGTCTTGCTTTTCCGAGGGTGTATTCACACCAGGATAGTCCACGAGAATCGGTCCAATTGGGAACTGGGCTCAGTTGTTGGGTGGGGTTGATATCCTGGACCGAGATCGCTTTCACGCTGCATTTAATTGAGCCAGAGTCTCGTCTCCTAAGATGCCACTTCTAACAAGCATATAATTTATTTTTATATAGCCTAATGTTGTATGGTTCGTTTGTTTGTTTGTTTTTTTTTTTTCTTCATTGGCACTGGTCTACGGTGCTGGCATATCCCAGAGCCTCCATTTCACAGCTAATTACTTTAAAAAACTGCAGTGGGTAATTACTAAGAACTAGGGTGTTTTCGTCTGACCAATCAATTAAAACCTTCACTTCGTCATCGCTCCACGTTTGACCACAAGCATTTTCTAAAGAAGTCCTACACGCATGTTTGTTAGCGTCTCCCAACGAAGCCCAGCATTTATAATACAAATCATTACAACCCACAATGCTGAACCGAGACCCGTGTTTGTAGGCGAAATGAGTCTGCTTGTTTGGACCGAATCAGAGTCCATTTGCCCGTTCACAATTACCCAAACAAAGTGGACTTTCCAAGCGAACGGACCCTGATTTGAATCAAAAACGCTGCCTTGAATGTGCCCCTGAGGGGTTGTGTCCTTCAAAAAACATTAAACTATTGCAAGTGGTTGGGGAATTGTGAATATCGTACAGTCAGTAACCTTGGCAAACGATGATCCAAAAATGAACCTATCCTTCAGTGTGGGATGTAATGAGGAAACAGTCATAATTTGGTTTGTTTTGAAAAATAATGATCATCTATGATTAGCAGAAGTCACACAAAATCTGTCTAAAGTTTGCTAACATCAGTTACTTTCAGACACAACCACGCGGATAAATGTTAACAGCTGAGTCTAATTGCTTGGGAATCCTTTTTTTTTCACCAGATGTTTGTAGGATAACCTCAGTTTTGTTACAAGCATGTCAGAAAGAAATTGAATTAATCTGATTCTGACGACAGCCCTGATCCGTAAACAGTCATACAAAGTAAACCTTGCTGAACTATAGATGCATTTAATAACCTGCAGATTCATTCAGCTTGAGAGGGCAGCGAGGCCACTCATCCTACAATTGCATGGCCACAATAATTGATACAGAATAAAAACTGTATTTTGCCACAAAACACAATTTTGTTGCTCTTTAAGAGGCCCACTCACTGCATGGTGGTGGAGCTGAATCAGGCATTCACCAATGCACAAACAGGGATTTCTTTTTCCCTTTTCTGAATATATTTACTTAAATATTTGTTTTCATATTTGTATTTGGGATGAAAAGAGCATGTCAAATGATTAATTTTCTTTATAGGAAGCTTCAAGAGGATTAGCAGCAAGTGGGGAGGAGAAACATAACTAGAAGACAAATATGATGCACAAGAAAAAGATAAGCAAGCAAAGTAAAACGGTGAAATAAAATTGGAAAAACTGACGTTAAGAAAATTGTACAGAAGTAAAAGATAAGAAACCCCATTTAATAAAAGAAAAGATTCAAAGCTAGATATAATGTAATGAAATAAATTATTGTAGTAATGCTAAAATTTAATTATTGTTAACATGATGCAAAAAAAAAAAGTTTTTCAACTGTTGGTGCATTCGGCTGATTGATGTAGGATGGAAGAACAAAACAAACTAGATTGCTTAGTCAGATTAGGTTTTACTGACACTTTTTGGAGCCACTTTCAGTGTTATATGGTGTACTAGTCCACTTTGCTGTGATTTATAGCTGTACACAGCCTCCCAAGGCTGACCATGCTCACTTGTCATGGAAATGGGGGAAGGTTATTCCCCGTGGCGTTGTAAACTTCTTTGTCAGATAGTCATCATCGCTCTCAAATCCTGGTTATCTGTGTGGATTTGGTACGATGAGCCGACAGGAAAAGATAAGATGGTTAACTATGAACTTGTGCCTGCCTCGCGCCTTTGAATTGGCTGGATCTCCTCGTTCTCACCTTTGTCTCCTTCTCTTTAGATTTCACACTGGGCTCACCTTGCTGGCTTCCAGGCAGCTGATGAATTTTTCATATTCAGTGTAAAGTACTACAGAGAAGTAGTGAAATCCTGACAGTGAAGCTCGTGTGGGTGGGCATGTCGGTCTGTGGGATCGAGGCATCGATTAATGGAAGTGGGAAGCACAAGCAGTTGTAGCTGGGGTTGTACAGACAGGGCAGCACTGAGCTCTGTGAGAAGGGGAGTAGGATCGAGGGAATTCAAGCTTCAATTGTAGGTGTCTGCCTGGAGAAATTACAGGAAGGTTTGGGTTTGTTAGCCTCCCCTTGGAAGGACAAGAATACAGTATCAGTTGTTTCTCTTCTTCTCAAATATAAATCAAAATAATGCAGTGGCAGGCAGTGTTCAAACAACGCATACGCAGCAGATGGAGGTTATGTTTTTTTTTTTTACATATAATTTGATTGATAGGAGTGATGACAAGCAGTATATTTCATGTAGTTGAAAATGCTGTATATGTCAATTCTTCCCCCCTCAGTAAAAGAGCTAGGCACAGGACTGATGAGATCTGCCAAGTTAACTTAATTTTTGATTGGCTACAACCTTATTTGGCTAAAACCTTTATTTAGAGAAACTGGGTCAAACTGCCGGTAGCTAGCTGTCAGTTTGTTGTTCGCTAAAGGTTATCTGTTAGAATCAAGGCCACTTCTGACAGTGAACTATGTTTATCAGACAAGACAGCATTTAGAACAAAAAATAAATTTACGGGTCATGACAACGTTGTGGTCACCTCCTTTAGTGTTGCTACAGCAGTTTTCTTTTAAATCCATTTGTTCAAAAAACCCGAGTTCAATTCAGCCATGTTCAGGAATGCAGTCAGAAATGCTCGCATTGGTGTATCAGCTGGAGAAGGAGGTGAGCAGAGCAGAAGCTGGAAGGAGAAAGGGAGCGGGGGATGCTGTTCACTTGTTTGATAATATGCTCTGATTGGAAAATAAAAATAACACAAAATGCAGACTACGTAGAATGATACACTGCTGTCTGATTAACTATTTTTGAATGAAGACACAAAGGCCATGAACAGGGACTTTGATACTTGCTCTTGACATTCACATGGCCTCATCAGTGCACAACAGATCATATACCCCCCAAACCCCAGAAAAGTGTTTTTTTCTTTCTTCTTCTTTTTTTTTTTTGTCATGGCACCTTCAATATTACACTGAGCTGTGGCTAATTTTCTTCATTTGGCATCCATCTTTGATCTTGTCTTCTCTGAGCTTCCTCCAGTCACTAGTCAGTCCAATGTTGAGTCTTGTCTTTCTCTTGCTCTGTGCCTTTCTCTCTTTCTATTCCTAAAGTCCTTGGATAATATTTTCTTGCGTTGTTTTGATAATGAATGTACGTTTAAAAAGATCATTGTGTTGATATCCAGTTGCTGGCATGTTAGGTGATGCTGTGAAGCCATGTACAGTCACATGCAGCTGTTGTGATGCCCTGGGATGGGGGAAAAGAGTGAAGAAGTACATTTTCTTTAGTCTCGGGGACCCTGCAGGGCATGAACAGCTCCAGGATTGAGCGTAATGATTGTCAAAATGAGTCAGAAGCAAAGAGTTTTAAGGTTGGAGATTTACTTATTGTTGCTTCAATCATTTGTTCCCATTTGTCAGACTAAGTTCTTTCCATTCATTTCCACAATTTTTCCAGCATACAAGGCAGCAATATGTCTTAGCAATATGCACTTGGGGGAAGACAAGAGTAACCCATTTGAATCAGGAGATTTTCAGTTTTATTACTTTACATTGCCAGTCTCTATCCAATTAGGTTTAGGAAAGCATTGTAGTTTCGGTAAAACACACCAAAACCACTTGGCGAACTGTGGTTTGAGAGTCTTCGTGACCTGAAAGCTGACTGTGATCTCCCTGGATCCCCTTTCATATTTCTGCAATTAAGATCAGCCACGTGTAGCACTGTCTTCACACCCTCTTCATAAATTATCAGCTTCAGCTGGTCCAACATGATGAATGGGTTAGTTCAAATTATATCTGAACCTTATCAATCATTCCCTGCAGTGGCTGCATGGTGCTTGGACTTAACTGCTGTAAATGATGAAGAGATTTGTTGGGACAAGATGTGGAAGAATCTGTGCTGAATGTCTCACAATCCTGGCAATCAATTACAGATCCATCCCAAATGCACAATGTCAACTGGGGGTCAACCAGTTCTCCATGGTGTAATCCTATGTGGAGCCCAGGACAGTGCAGTAATATTCCATCCTCACAGCATATTACTTGTTAAAGGAAATGACTACATTCTCTTTGAAAAGTTAAATACATTACAATAGCTCTTACTGTAGGGCTTACGGGAATTGTTTTTCTTTATTTTATTTTATTTCTTTTAGGACATTTCAACTTTGGGGTATTATCCTGCTAGAAATCAAGAGCACATTTAGTAAATTTAGTAGTTTTCTTTTGTAATTAATATTTCATTGAAATTTCCTTCAATGTTTCTGTGACCATAGGGCCAATCAAATAATCAAAGTGTCAAAACCAGAGTAAACCAAGCACAATCACACAAAATTTGTGTCATTAAAGGAATAGTTCACTCACAGAATGATGTAACTTTATTTTCCACTCACCCTCATGGTGAGCAAGACTCTGGAGCACTTTTTTAATATCTCAAATGCAGCCGGAGATCAGGACGACTTCTCGCTTCCACCCAACTTTCATATAATGGAGTTCGCTGGGACCCGAGCCAACAAGGTCCATAAAAGTCCACAAAAACTTGTCAATATTCCTCCATACTGCTCGTCCAATGTAATCCAAGTGTCCTGAGTGGGTAGCGTCCAGAATTTACTTGAAACTATACCATTTAATATATTTTTGGAGCCTAAATAGAAGTACATCCCATCTCCTGTGAGCACCCCAACTGCGTTCATGAAACTACGGAAGGCGCGGCAGACAAGATTGCGCGTTCTTTTTCTTTCTCTTTCTTTGTTTTAAATCAATATCCAACCCCTCTTGTGTTTGCCCCGGTTTTTCTGCAGCTCTGTTCTTAGCACAATGTAAACAGCGAATCTCTTCTTCTACGCTTGTATTATCGGCAGAGTAGGTTCTGAACGCCGAGGCTTACGTAGTTTCGTGACTGCGCATGTGCGCGCTTCGCGGAAGTAAACAAAACTCCTTTTTAGGCTCTAAAAATATAGTAAATGACATAGTTTTAAGTAAATTCTGGACGCTACCCACTCAGGACACTTGGATTACATTGGACGAGCAGTATGGAGGAATATTGACAAGTTTTTGTGGACTTTTATGGACCTTGTTGGCTCGGGTCCCAGTGAACTCTATTATATGAAAGTTGGGGGGAAAACAAGAAACCTTCCTGATCGCCGGCTGCATTTGAGATATTAAAAAAGTGCTCCAGAGTCTTTCTCACCATGAGGGTCAGTGGAAAATAAAGTTACATCCTTCTGTCGGTGAACTATTCCTTTAATGACACAAATTTTGTGTGATTGTGCTTGGTTTACTCTGGTTTTGACACTTTGATTATTTGATTGGCCCTATGGTCACAGAAACATTGAATGAAATTTCAATGAAATATTAATTACAAAAGAAAACTACTAAATTGGAGGGTAAGTGGAAAATAAAGTTAAATCATTCTGAGGGTGAACTATTTCTTTAAGCAGAGGCAAGCGGCAGCACATTTGTAATTTTTTTAATGCAGATCCTTTGTGGTGCAGTGTCATGGTAAAACAAGTATGCAGTTGTCTTTTTATTTTATTATCTATGGGGGTATTATCCTGCCAGATGCAGCATCAAGAGTGCATTTAGTAAATTTGAGAGCATTGATTGTTGTTTTAAAAGCTCAAATCTTGTACTGCTCACACTCAAAACACTGTGTTCACGCTCAAAAAGTCTATTTGCACTTGAAGCTGTAGTTTATGATCTGAGAATAGTTGACATTTTTAAAAATGCAACCCGCCCACACATGCACACACATCTTCCCCTAGAAAAGCCAGCCATATCACAACTGCTCCAAAGTGTAATATTTATGGACAAGAACATCTGATCAAATGTCAAATATTTTCCTTTCTCAGTCACCAGGATGTTTGCGGTGTGTTTTAGCTGGGGTTTCTGCATCAGTAAGAGAACGCATTGTTCACAAACGCCACAATAAACACGTTCACAACAGCGTTCATCGATCGGAAATAAGAGCAACTTCATGAGTTCATTGAATGCCATCAGGCACAACACTGATAATAACGCCTGCCATTTGTCCACACAGAGAAAACGACCGGCAGCGTATACAGTCATAAGCTAGCATTGTCATAGACTTATAAAAAGGTATTTATGTCCAAGTAACACAAAAGTGAAAAATAACCTACCTGTTGAACAAACGTTTGCTGTATCAGCATCAGTTTTCGGTCCCAAATCCTCCTTCAGCGTGACTTTTTTTTTTTTTTTTTTTTTTTTTGCTCGTCACATTTTGTAGATTGTATTATAGGACTATAACCACCATCTAAATTGGATTATTAATAATGATCACATTCAAACCATAGACTGTCACTTTAAATATTTTTTACTTACACTCAAAACAGCTTTTTCTGCTCTCAAATCCCTACAAATGCCCCTCTCTCGACTTTGAGCCACTCCCCTTGCACTCAGATCTTCTCTGCTTGCTCTCAGAATTTCTCCTTGTGGATTTTTTTCTGTGCTCTTGGATCAGAGTGAGATTATCCTGTCAAAAGTCTGAAAACCAGCATGTAGAAAAGTCCCTGCTTTAGCACTGATGTCTTTAGCACAGACTGATGTGCAGTCTGCAGGTTCAGGTTAAACTTTACACACAGTGGATAGTACAAGTTAAATGTGTGTCCAGGTTTTCATAAACCACCCAGTTGTTTGAGATTATAAGACATTGAATGAAATGTTTATTTTTCAAATGTACCAATATGCTTTTTCATATACTCATACTACTTTGTTTTACTGTTTTTACTAATTTCACATGAATTTGTGTTACATTTATACTATTCCAGCTACTACTATTGTTTTCAAAAGCACTTTCTTTTTATTTCATTTGCACATCTATTTAGTTGGGTTTTCCCATAGTAAGAAATATTCATGTTCAAGGGGAAAGTTGTAAATTTCATTATGAACTCCAAGTGGCAAAGAAACCTGTCCAAGTTTAATAAATGGGACTTGGATAAATTGAATTTAATTGATTTTGACTCATTTTGTTTTTAGTCATCCAATATATGTACATAAGTACAACTTTTATTTCAAGCTCCATTTTAAATTTATCTGAAGTGCCTAGAGTATCGCAATATATCACAATATATTGCAGGGTCGCAATATTGCACTATTGCATTGTATCGTGACCTACGTATCATGACACATATTGTATCATGAAGTCTCTCCCAATACCCACCCCTAGAGACTATTTCCACCCTTTGTATTCCATATGCATGCAGACTGAAACTTCCAGAGCAGCTCTCTGTAACGCACAGCACCTGTGTAAGACATGCAATACTCGGGTTCATTGGAATCTCTTGTCTGAATTATTTAAATTGGATATCCTTTTTCTCTGTAATAAGAGAGAGATGATTCCTCTGAGCGGTTTCCATAGTTTCATTTGGTAAAAGCTCACATGATGAGCAAAATTACTCCACCAATAAACCACCTATGGGGATTACTTTAAATAAAAGTTCCTTGAAATGACATTTCTGCTAGCTGCAGTATCATTTGAACAGCACTAACACTTTAAAGGCAGGAAACTGATGAAATCCGGTCTCATCTAACTGCTCTTGCAATATACAGCCAATATAAAAGCTAATCAGAGCTCAGCTTGTCAAACAGGACAAAGCAGCTGTTGTTTTACTGACCGAACACAGGACAGAAATGTTGATGATACTGCAGGTTGCCAGAGCTTCGACTTCAGACACTAATATCTACCTTCCTTATGAGACATATGTGGGCATAATCAGAGCACACACATGGATTGATTGCAGCAAAACTTACCTAAAATCAACAGATGAGCTACAAATTTGTGGTAAAACTATGATAAATTTGTGAAACACCTTGTCATCGACTCTACAATTGTTTGGTTTCTGTAGTATTTCTTCATTCAGATGATGTTGATGGAGAGCACTGCAATATGCAAGCAATCAAAGTGGAGCAGCATAATCAGGGCTGACAGGTAACATATTGACTGGGTGGTTTCAGTGGCTGTCATCCTTTATTATCAGTGCTGTATACAGGAAGTGCACAGTGATAAGTATTGTTACAGACTGAGAATGGATCTGGCATGCCATTAATAATGATTAAAAGCTAAAAAATGTGACAGAAAAAAAGGGAAGAAGACATCTTGTACTGAAGTTTGATGGTTCACTTTATGTGAGAGAGCTGCCAGTCGCGCTTACATAGTTTCAAGACACATTTGTTTTAACTCCTTTTGAGTATTCAAGCATCTCTGTGCAGATCGTTTCCCACAGTCGGCTAGCATATTAACCAGTGGTTGGACTGATTGGCTTTCACATCACAGAAGTCTGCAACTGAGCCCTATTAGCAGTTTTCACACCAGCGCTAATGGACTGAACCAGTTATTAGCGCTGCAGTGAAAGCATTCTCCCGTACATGTTCAGCTGGGATGAGAAACTGACTACATGATTCAATTCCCGCCACCATCTCAATGGAAAAATAGGGGGTCAGGTTGCACTACACAGCCTCATTATGTCACAGAGCACGGCAAGATGGTACCTGCTAAACTGCATTGTACACCTCAGTGGAAACATTTGTTTTTCCAAGATATTCAGTCTTTACACACACACAGCATGCAGCAAAGTTTGAAGAGGATATTTCCGGTGCTGCTTGTTGCAGGTTAGACCCACCTTTTCATGCATCTGTGTTTTTTCCAGCTGCTTATACGAGGTTGGGTTACGGGGAACACAACACAGCAGGGGAAGTCAGACTTCCCTCACACAGCTTCTTACAGCCCATCTGTGAGGGTCCTGAGACATTCCAAGGCCAGCTGAGAGACATGAGCCGTGTCTGAAACCGCGCACCTGCCCAAGTGCACTGGATTTCAGGCTGCTGTACTTTCTGTAGAGCACACTATTGTCGCTAAATGCTGACCCAAACGGAGCACTGTACTAACCGGAAGTGATGGACTAGCTTTGACTGCTAACATGAGCTAACTCTACTGAGCCAGTATAACCGCGGCCTCAAACAAATGACCAGATCATAATTGTCATCAGGGAGTGAACAGCTTGGTAGCCACAATATACATTAGTAATTATGTCTGAATAATTTCATAAACGTTACTTAAATCAGTACAATACTGCCTCCAATGAGCAGGGGCCGCCACTGCTTTGTTCACCACCGTTGCTCAGCTCTGAAAAGAGTTCGAAAGTCCCACCTCTTCCGCTACGTCAGCAAGATGGCGTCCATTTCGTGCGAGTCTTGTGCTTCGTTTTGCACTTCGTTTTTGGCCGTTATTAGGACAACATCTGGGTACTTTCAGAGAACTGAATTTTGGCTTAAATGAAAGCATAAACACACTATACACTCAGAGTGTTTTGAAGTGCTCAAGTGTCACGGTTTGAGACCCGGCCAATGTGACGGATTATCATGGCCCGCTAACGTGAGCTAACGCTACTGAGCAGGTGTAACTGCAGCCTCAAACAAATGACCAGATCAGAACTGTCATCAGGGAGTGAACAGCTTGGTAGCGTGCTACATATACATTAGTAATTATATCTGAATGATTTAATAATTGTTACATCAGTACAATACAGCCTCCGCTGCAGCGGGGGTCGCCATCGCTTCGTTCGCTATCATTCAGCTCTGAAAGCAGTTTGAAAGTCATGTTTCTTCCACTACATCAGCAAGATGAGTCCGATTAATGAGAGTAGTGTGCTGAGTTCTGCACTGCAGTTTCGACCGGTTTTAGGGCAGCATCCAGGTATTTTCAGAGTGAGTTGATTTTTAGTTGAAACCGCACTTGCACTCAAAAGTAGTGTACCACATGTGCAAGTGTGTGGATTGAGACAGACCCATAGTCCCTCCAGCATGCTCTGGATCTTCCCCCAGGCCTCCTCCTAGTAGAAAATTTCTGTAACACCTCACCAAGAAGCATCCTAACCAGATGCCCCAGTCACCCCAGCACCTTTTCATTCTCCATCTACAGGATCTGACTGAACATTTGGGTTCTTACTCATGTGTTCCTTGAACCTGACCTGCACACGTTTAACTGAGTGTCCACTTTCCTGCATGTGCAGGTTGCTAAACATTTGTAAAACAATTGACCCTTTACCAGCACTGCCTTAGAACCACCACTGACCAATCATACGTTAGCAACAGTAACTAACAAAAAAACACAACTGGAGAGTTGTAGAATATGGACTAAAAGCATATTGCAGTCTTTCCCTCTGATATTTCCCAACTATCACTACAGAAATTAAATACAATTTCCTTTGGAATATGTTCACTGAAATGACTGACAAATTAAAGGTGGAAATGAACTGGAAAAGGAAGTTTGCCATGTCTTATCAACAGTACGGGGGTGGGACTCAGCGAAGGGTCAATTAAACAGCCTCTGTTGTATATGGCTGAAGTACAAATGTCAGTTTTGCTGTCTTTCTATTTTCTGGTCTGACAGTGTTGATATTTTATTCTATTTCATTATTCTACATTTTAG
This sequence comes from Atherinomorus stipes, assembly GCA_023101725.1. Lineage (NCBI taxonomy): Eukaryota > Metazoa > Chordata > Actinopteri > Atheriniformes > Atherinidae > Atherinomorus > Atherinomorus stipes. The sequence continues at coordinate 60,347 of JALJCO010011402.1, read as the reverse complement.
ATATTTGATTGCATTTTTAGAATGGGCGAAAGAAAAAACATTTTATTTTTTCTCATACCAATAAATCATAATACTCAGAAATATAATAACAGAGAGACTTCTGGACTTTTTGTAGGATAAAATTGTTCACATCTTGTTTACCTGCTGCACATCTCTCTAAACTAACAAACCAGGATATTTTAGCTGAGATTTCCTGTCTGCAGCTCTGTGTGATTGGATGGGATGTGCTCTCTTCACTGTTACTCAAACATTTTGCTGTTGAAGATTCATTTTGCTCCACACAGTCAAATGGGTCAACATCAGCCAAAAAAGAAGACAGAGCTTTGTTCTTGATCATAAAAACTAGAAACTATTTAAGCTGTTGACTCTGTACTAAAAACAATTACAATGAACCTACAAAGAAAATTAAATCATGTCTTGAATATAGATGTGTTACTTCCCAAATATTGTAAAAGTTCAGAAATTGCATAAAAGTAAGAAATGTATTCATTGCCATTCTGTATTTTAATAAATTTTAAAATAAACAACCTTCAGATGTTCTCAGTCTGCAAAGCTTTTGCCCAAATCTCATGTTAATGACTGGAGTGACTAAATATAGAAATGGTTCTATTAAAGAAAAGCTGTAAAACACTCATAGCATCTGAGCCTTCCATTCCTTTTTGTGAAAAGCAGATCTGGGCTTTTAGTCATGCTTTGTCAAATGAGACATTTAGGAGTTGATGAGAAAACGTTAATGCAGCTCAGTCAGACTGGACTGAATACACTGGTGTGATTGAGGTGAGAAAAGCTACTGTAAATACAAGTCGAAGCCACCATCATTCACACTAAAAAGCTGTCATTTTTAAAGTTTTAATGTGTAAACTTTGTGTATAAAAAACCAGCAGTTCTTCAATGAAGCTGCTGACTTCTTCATTTTCCTTTTTTTCTTCCCCTGCACTCTGTGGGAATAAAATGACTTCTGACAAATTCTCTTGCAAAATATACAACAGGCTGACTTCAAACCTGCAAGTCCAACAACTGGAAGACCGGTTTTCTGTTGCATCTTCAAAGAAAAGGCATACCTTTGTTGCTTTCCTGTGGGTTTGATGCGTGCGTCTATCCTGCACGACAAATCTCTTATCAGCGACGTACAAAAAGCTGCTTCTGCAGGCCTGCTGATGGAGGTGCACCTCTTGGGTTTGCTCTGTTTTATTTTTTTCCCCCAGCGGAGAATGCTGCTTGTCTGGTGACTGTCACCCTCTGTAAGGAGGCGCCACTTTGGTGGCATTTTGCTGGAGGCTCGTTTACCAACACCCCATGGGAGGAGGGTTATTTGAACTGAGCGGTTTTGAGGGGCTACGGAGGCAATGTGGCTGTTCTGTAGTTTAAAACCCAGGAGAGGAATGCAGTGTCAGCCCGGCAGCCTTGAAGAGTCTGCAGGTCTTGTTCTGACACTGTGATGTCTGCGTGTAAGAACATGCAGACGCTAAGCTGGTGAAGCTTGAGTGGAAGATCCTGAAGGAAGAACAAAAGGCTGATAGGAACTGAGTCACTGTATTTAGTGAAAATGGCCCACCCGTTCTGACATCATTGTGCATTAATGACATTGTTGCTGTCGACCTCTATTAGCATTAGTTCATATGAAGACATTTCCTTTCTGTCCAGCTATAAAATGGCTTTAGCCCTGGAGAGCAGCCAGTCAGAGTCAGACAGAGGACATCAATAGGGTCAACTCAAGTCTGGACTCTCAGCAGTCATTCATTCGTTCTTCATGAATTGGATCTCCTGAGGGTAACCTGCAATAGACTTCTCTCTCTTTATTTTTCATTGTGACCACAGATGTCTGCAAAGCTGTGCTGCACAAGAGTAACACAATCTTGTTGGAATATGAACCCTTCCAGTACTTACGGATAAAAACTGTTTCATATGGTAACATGACAGAGTGGAAGACTAGAATGTTTTGATCCTTCTTTCCTGATGAAAGTCTGCAGAAGCTATGCATTGATCTTCAAAGACTTCAAGTCCTTTGTTGTGAGTTTTTGAAAAAAAAAAAAACCTTCATAACTAGAATAAAATCAGATATAGAAAACATGACTGAAAGTCGTGCATCCAAAGAAAATTGTAGGTTTATTTGAGCATTGCTCTGCTGTGAAACTAGATATACGCCACGATCGCTGTGGTGGTGTTCAAAAGCTTTTGTCTTGTCTTTTAAATTTAGATGTCTGCGTTTGAATGGGCAACCTTGTGCATTACACAAACGTTTCATCCATTAAATGTCTTTTTTTTTTTTTTTTTTTTTTCCTATACTGCAACATGCTATGAAAGGGAAATGTTTGAATGTATGACGCCTACTTTCAGTGGTGTTCATAAAAAAGGAAAAAATAGAGAGGCACATTTGAAATGGGGGGTTGTTTGGGGGGTGCTTTCTGCTTTGTTTTTAACAACTAATCATACTGACAAATGGCACTGTGAGATGGCAGTACTCGACAACATTGTTCAACTAAATATCAAACCCATTTGCATTGCTGGACTTTTGGCTAATTGCTCTAAAAATAAGGCCACATTATTCATGCTTTCTCAGCGTACAAGAGAACACAGCTTGATATCTGTGAATAAAACACACATTATTACATTTTGGATGGGGGGCATCTGGACATTACAGTACAATCATCACTCAGTTTTAAAGCCACTTTCAAAACCCTTCATGCTGTTTCCATTATCTTCACATTTCTTGGCTAATCGGTTCCTTTCACCCAAAAGCTCACTCAAGCCTTAAAAAAAAAAAAACATGGCATGCATGTTTAAAAAGCTTTTTTCTGTGACAGCTCTCACTCTCAAAGCAAACACGTTACTCCAAACTTTCTAGATTAAGCGAAGGATCTTTAATTGATTCATTTCACATTGAGACTGTATGAAAATGACATAAAATGAAAACGAATAAAGCACATGCAGAAACATCCTGAGCCTGAATTGTTTCTCATCAGTCTTCTGGAGTTGACTGCAATAATCTTTAAACAATGTCAAAATAAAGCCTTTGTGAAAATGATTCAAGTTGATCATTCCTTGAGTTTATGCCCTCGGTCACATCTTGAATTTCTCCCACTTGATTAATGCTTAAGTTTTAGTTTTTAGTCTCTGCTTGCTTTGAAGGACCAAAACCACAACTTTAGCTTTTATTTTTATCTATTTTGAGCAAATACGAAAACAGGAACAGAACAATCAATCTGCTATACAATAGCTGATAGTTAAGTCCAAAATTCAACTGAATCAAGCTCCACAAAATAAGAACTCATTTATGCTCGAAAAGGAATGGGGAGAAGTAAGACTTATTGAACCCCACCCCAATTTGTAAAGAAAACAATGCATTCACATGAAGAAAAAAGAGAGGTGCTTCCTTGAATAAATGCAAAAAAACAAATAAAACAAAAACAACAAAACCCCCCAAAACAAAAAGCAAGAACCTCAAACAGTTTTATACAGGCACATGTGTATAACTACACATACATATATATTCACTTTTTTGCACTGATGCTGCAGGTAACATTATTTCTTAATACCAACAATAGTAATCAGAATAGAACAAGAGTACAAAGCAAATTGGATACTAACGATGGTAAGTGGAATGCTACAAGGTAAATGACATTAAATCTGACTGCCACATTCTTTCTGTACTGTATTTTGACCAAACACTGCTTAAAAAGCGATTTGAGATGAGAAATGGTTTGACATTGCTTTAGTTCAAGCCCCAGACTGTTCCACAACTTAACGCCACATACAGACATGGAAAAACTTGTGCCCTGGTGGAGGGCACAGCTAGGAGGACTACGCAACTTCTAAAGTCACGCTGTCTACATCCATGCAGTCTGTTAACGTTGGTGAGTGCTGCAAATGTCTTTACCTTTCAATCTTATCTAAGTTTTAGCTTTGATTTGACTGACGGTCACATAAACATTCATGCAGTGATTCTCATATTTGTAATTTCAACATTCAACTCTTATACAAGTATGACACAAACGTAGGATTACAGTTGTAGTTCAATTTGTGTTTCTATTCACAAAGAAGGTCCTATCTCCAATGGAGCATTTATGGCTGGAATATACTTGCTGTAAGCAATGCATCCACAGGCGCATCATGGCCGCAACGTGTTCCTCATGTTCTTTTGATGCAAGGACCCAAGGTAACGTGTCGCAAGCTGTGAATTCAACTTAAACGCGCTCATGTAAAAAAAGAGCATACATCATGTAAACATCATGGCGGATAGCTTTGAAGAGTGCCACTCCAACCTTGTCCACAACCGGCATCTTTGTGATGTTTCCTCCCTGCTGCACAGTTACAAATACTTACTTGGCAATAGTTTGGTAAACTGTGAAAATTCCCCAGAAATTCGATGTGACCAGCAGATAGGCCTTTCAATATTTCAGAGTCAAAGTGCTGCATAGTCCTGCTAGCCGTACCCTCCGGTGTTGAGCATTTTGGCCGCCCTTTGGTCCTGATGTGCTGCAGCAAGTATGTACACGGATGTGTACGCTTGTGTACACAGCAAGTATATTCCAGCCTTATTTGAAAATAGCTGTTGTTCGCCAGCAGAGAAAGTTTCTCCCAAGGTGAGCGCTGGCTGTGGAAGTCTGCTGAGAGGGGTCAAATGTCTGCTAGGAGACAGGCCCAGATCAGAGCCTGCTTGCGGACGGACCAAAAGTCCGTTTTCTGTACTCATGCTGGCAAAATGGCTGGTTAGTGGATTCAGATTTTTTTTTATATAGCTGCACAAACTCCTTTACTAGATTCAGTAAAATTGTCGTCTAAACCTCGTTGCTTTGGCTTGGGAAAAGAGGCCAACAGATTCCTGCATTGTGGAGCTGAATTTACTGCATGTGTATTGGAGGAAAGATGGTGGACCTTAGTGTGTTTAGTTTAGATGTTAGTGTGGCTTCTAAACTAATGTCACTTTTATTAATTGGTTTTTGATGTAAAACCATTCACTGATGAGGTTCTATGAGTCTTTTTTTTTTTCTTTCATTAAAGGCATGCACTTTTTTTTCCCCAATCTGAAACTACTTTGATATCTCAATTAAATGATGGCAGCATGCTTTGGTGAAATCAGCCTGTAGTTTGTATACAGCAGCTTCTCTCTGACCCTGCAGAAAAGGTCCTTTAGACCACAGACTATTTAAATAAGTGGGAGCATTGCAGCTGCTTACTCCGCCCATAACTCTACTCCATCTTCCTGGAAGTGGGTCTTTGCTGAGGTGATTGACAGCGTAGAGCTTCAACTGGATGATGGTGAAAGGTTAGTCTGACATTTTTTTCTGGCTATCAGTGTAGCTTAACCTATAAGCTACATTTGTGATAACGGATATTAAACTTTTTTTTTGTATAGTTTAATGCTTTAAATGGACTCATCAGGAAGCTAATCCTGCTTTGATGCTGCTAATGGTGAAGCTCAACATGTTTGAACACTGAGTGAGTTAGAGACGGACATGACACCAGCTGTGAGTGGCAGCGTGGAAGTGAAACACTGTGCAAATCCGATGTAAACACACCTGATATAAAGCCATAGGGTGACCAGACCTCAACTCTTTTAAAAGCTAAAAAAAAAAAAAATGCTTCCTGCCAGAATTTAAAGTACTGCTTTAAAAGTCAGGAGTATCCAGACATGGATATGACTGCTGAAAGGATGGCTGTGGTAAATGAGACCATGCATGATCTCTTCTCACCTACTAGACAAGCTATCCACTTGCTGAGAACTCATTTGGCAAGCAAGTAATTCACACGCCCACCTCTGCAACTTGGAAATAAAACTGACTTGTAGAGTCTGTAACATCTCTCCACTTCCACCAGCTTCTATTACCACTTCCAGCATGTCCATAACTAAATTAGGTGCTTTGAAACTGACATACCCTTATTTCATTTCCCAATTTATACACTCTCCATCCCTCTCCTCGCCTCCTCTTGGTCCTTTTAAACCGCGATATGAGTGGGAAAGAGTGGGTGGGGGGAAGATGTGAGGAAAAAAGTGTCAGGGGCATTAAAACCCCCTCCAAAAACAAATGACTTACCTCAGCTTCAAATGTTTTTTTTTTTTTTTTTTTTTTTTCTATTGCAGATAACAGTAGTATTTGCATTGCAGTTGTAAAAGTGAGAAAAACAGGATTACTGAAGAGGAGTGGAAGCAAAAGAAGAATGTAATTGATTAAGGGAGTAAAAACATGGTACATTGTTGTATGATTGTATCTTGTATGACACAATACATTCACAGTTGTGTTATGTTAACAAAAATAATAAGGCTCTGCATGCCTCTTGGGGGGTCCGCAGGGCCTGGGGATGGTGGGCCTGCGGGCTCTGGCCCTTCCGCTGCCATCGTTCGCTCCCGTCCCTGTCCCCCTTCCCTGGCCTGGGGTGTTCGGGTGCCCCCGGGGGCCACCGCTGGCCCCTTTGCCGTGAATGTCGGTTTCCTGGCCATGGGGGTGGCCGTGCCTGGCCCCCTCTGCCCTGGAGGGATCCCGGAAGGCAGGGGTACCTAATGCCGACAACGGCTCAACTTCCAGAGAGGAATTCACACCCCTCTGGTCTCCCTTCCCAAGACCTCTCTCCCCCTCCACTCTACCTCACAAACACAAAGGGTCTTGGGGAGGGCGCGTGTCAAGGGGGTGCAATGAGGGGGGGGGGCATCAGAGTGCCTTCGTTCACCGCGAGACAACCTGCTCCTCAGTTTTGACCAACACATTCAGACACCTAAACACATAAAATAACGACAGCTCACAACCACTTCTGACAGGCGGGCCATATAGTGTATGTGGGGGGGTGGGGGGGGTTTCGCTGTGTGTGTGGTGTCAGACATCATTTAGTACGTACTCCGGATTGGGGGGGGGGGTCTTTTGGGTCTTTGGGGGGTCACTTGGGTCTTTTGGATTAATCTTTGTCAGTATTGTGGAACTACTATGGGTAAGTGCTTTTTCCAAACTGACCACAAGTTTGTTTCATTGCTTCACTGGTAAAGCTGAAACTTGACTTATAATCTAATTAAAGTTAGAGTTGATAATCCTGTTAAACACTTTTTGTTATACTGGTTGAAATGGGCCTTCCATCATGGCAGTAGTCAACACATCTATTCATAAAGAGAAAGGAAAAAAAGTCAGAACTTTGTGAGAGCTGCAGGTCTGTAAAAACTGACCAATTCCTGCCATTCGCATCTAAAGGCAGGATTTGGAATGGAAAGAACCAATCGATGCCTTCGTCTTGTCTTTCTTCCTCCTCTCACCCTGTCCCCTAGTGCACCACTCTGTGCGCCACTTACTGTAAACAAATATAGCTAATGGACCGCTAACAGCTGCTGCACCAAAAAAAAACCCAAAACTAAACAATAGATAAGGATCAAGTCTTGGAGGTGTTGACATCTGCAGTGTAGACTTTTTACACCGCAGAAGGAGTTGGACGTGAGTGATGAGGCTTATAGAAATGTGGTTTGTCACTTGTTTACTGTGAAGCTAACAAGCTATCCACTCAGCTGTTTAAGTTAACTTTTCCAACCTGCTTATAAAACATCAGCGCACACCTTCTTGAGTGCTGAAGGCGTGGTTTCAGGTGGTGTATTTTTTTTTAAATGTAGATTGCTCGAACCATTTTTCCAACTTTGCCAACCCAGCTTTAATTCAGAGCTCTGTGTTAAGCAATTGAATATCTGCACAGTGGCTTTTATTTAGGAAGCTACCGGATATTTTTTTTCAATGAATCCAGTGTCTGACTTCCTGTCTCATCCGATCTGAACTCCTGAAATTTACGCAGTATCAGAGCATGCAAAAACAGAGCTTGGGCATATATTTAGCACAGTGGCACGAAACGCTGAGTAACGACAGACAAATCACATGCTGTGGTGTGCTCTGTGTAAGTCAAACCATTGACTTAAACAGCTGCGTTTAGCTGTGCATGGCACGGCAGTTCGAGTCAGGGTCAGCCTTGGGATGCTGGTGGGCAACGACAGCTCTAAGAATGCACTTAATAAATGTCACAGTATCATCAAAATGAGACAGAAAAGATTATCTTTAAAGGTAGAGTCCAACGTCCCCCCCTAAAAAAAACGTTAGACTTGTGCAAGTGAAATCCATCTCAAACCGCGCCTGTGGGCCTCTACTCGCGGGTGCAAATCCCTCTCCCCCTCCCTGTAATTCGCTCTTTAGCTTTGTTTTGTTGTGGTCGGGACATTTCTGGGTGGAGATTTCTGTTTATTTCACCAGCCAATGACAGAGCTAAGGGCACGACGCTGTGTGGGAATGAGCTCATGATTGGAGCAGAAGCAAGTCACTCGAACTCTCGAAGAAAAAGAAGAGAGAAAACGGTGGGTGCACCGAAGAAAAGGTAAGAGCTTTAGATGGTGCACATTGGAAAACCGGGGGTTTGGCTTTTACCTGCTTCTGAGCTCTGAAGGAGAGACTTGAAGCTGAATAGGCTGAAGGATGAGGCGGCCATTAGCCTGAGAGGGAGGGGCGCTCAGTTTGAATACTGTTGTTTGCAAACAGAAACGGTGGGGGGACTTCGGACTCTACCTTTAAAGTCAGAAAGTTACATAGCACTTCTTTAACATAGCTGCATGAACATCCATGTCACTATCTGTATATTTTACAGAATCTTTCACGATCACTGCAGTGCAGATTGTTTTCCAGATTATAGGCAGAAAAATGAAGGAGAGGAGATGAGGAAGCACAAATTTGAGAAATAAAGAACCTCTGTAGCTTTATCTGGCCTCTCAGTAGTGTGGGTTTTGGCAAATTCATTGTGCCACACTGTCAGATTCTCCCTGGCTGGTAAAAGGTCACATCTCTGACTTCATGTATGTGGTTTGTAATGAAGACTTTCTGCTGAAAATCTTAAGACTCGAGCCAAAATAAAAAGATGGCATCATAAGGGTTGCTTTCTTAAAGCTCCCAGAAAGGCCCAGAGGGCATCATCGAATTTTAACCGGCTAAATAAAACTCATTAAATAAAGTCATCCTTAAGTAAAGAAGCTAAATACTCCTTCCAGCTCTGTAAATTACAGTGTCAGGGCCTTTAAAGCCCCATTAAACATGATCCGCTTGACTTGTGTGAACTCTTGGCTGATAAAGCTCATTTGTGCTGGCTCACTCTTCACCAACACCTTCGCTCACTCAAGCTTGGACACTTGGAGGTTTTTAAGCAAGAAGGGAGGAAAATATTTATTAGTAAGCCATTAATAATTCACTGGAATTTAATGTGCTTCCAAGGACATGCTCTAAGTCTCTATTAGAGATTTAAAGCCATAATAAATCTACAGCATATGGCAGCATGCACCAAACTGCCACCACCCAGTCTGCTAAACTTCAACGTGCATGATTCATTCAAGAGCAGTTTTAAAGCCAATGGCATGCTGCAGAGCGAGGCTGAGCACTACTTGTGGTTGCAGCTTTCCAAGTTTGTTATTTATTGGAAACGATGCAAGCGAAATGTCTGCCAATTGCTCAGCCATCCATTTGCAAAGTAGCATGTAAATATGATTAAATGATGACATAACCGAATTATGCAAGAGCCTCTAATGGAGTCTGTAACCTTCCCCAGGTCTCTACGTGAGCATTGTTGTGTCAAACTGTTTTTGAAGAAGTGGAACCACAGCTGAAGAGCAGAATTAATGGGGAGGGAGTTGGAGTAAATGCAACATTATGGGGAGCTCTAACCTTACCCGACCTGATTTGATGTTTGGTATCAAAGGAAATGAAAGCTGGCTGTATGAATGAGCAGATTTTTCAATGCTATGTTGCACAAAGTGGGTATGACAGTGGTGGGATGGGTGCACGGAGAGGAACAGGGGACATTATCATGAGTCACGTTTGTGGAGGAAAGACTGGGTGCTGCGAGCAGAATCCAAGTAAACAAGATTATAATGCAACCCCCCAGGCAAATAAAATATCATTGAAAGGTATAACTGCTAACAGAGATGATTGACCTCTCTCTTGGGTGAAAAACTTGCCCCACAACCCAAAAAAGAGAACAAAATAGCCACAGCATTTAATGCAGTTCCCCCTCTCTTTTGCTTTAACTCCCCCACCCCAAAAGTTTCTCTTTAAATGTAAGTTTTATCGCATGGTCTCATGCAGGTTCTACACAAAAACCCAGCAGGATGAGAGCCCCCTCCTCAAGCTCTAATCACTACACCACCACTCTTAATAGAGTGCTTATTAGCACAGGGATTAATCGCCTCATTTAAATCTTACACGGGCCTCCTGTGATTAAATCTGAGGGCACAAAAGAGGAGAAAGCACAGGGGTGTGCATCAGTGTCTTCTGCCTGGACGCACAGTCGTGTTCACCGCCGCTAAACGAAATTCCTGCAGTTGTGTTTGTGCTGTAGTCTTGTCCTGCAATGTGTTGTGGCAGCTTTATGAGGCAATTTTTCTCTGGATGTGTGAGTGTGATGGTAGGAAGGGCAGTGGTAGTGTAGAGACTAGTGTTTGGCCTATTGGAGAAATGTACACCATAAGAGCTCAGTGCCCTTGAATCTGGCTCTGGACCTCTGTTGCATTTCATTGCTCTCTTCATCGCTTCACTATCGAGATCAGAAAGCAAAGTACACACTGAAATGCCAGAAAGGAAAGAGAATTTACAGGGAGACTAACCAAAGAGGCCCGAGAACGTTATCTCAAATAAATTGATATAATCAACAATGTGCTCTCGTTAGCTCTCGTTGCTAGGCGAGGTCACTTGTGTGACATCACGCTCTCCTTACCCGTGGAAATTTCTGTGTTGCTGTGGTGTTAATATTAGCAAACTCTGCTTTGTGTGCATACAGGTACTACTCCAAAAATTAGAATATCCGGAAAAAACCTTTTAATTCAGCTTAAAAGTTGCAATTTACATATTGTATAGATAGATAATATGCACATCATTATAATTCAAGCTTTTATTTGTTTGGATGTTGCTGATTAGGACTTGCAGCTTAAGAAAACCTCAAATTCAAAAACTCAAAAATTAGAATACTGTGAAAAGCTCCAGTATATTAGGCTCAGAGTGTCACATTCTAATCAGGTACATAATCCAAAACATCTGCATAAGTGCCCTGAGGCTTTTAAAAAGTCCCTGTCTTGGTTAAGAAGAATTCACAATCACTGGGAAGACCGCTGATCTGACAATTGTGGAGAAAACCATCATTGACTCCCTGCACAAGGTGGGAAAGACACAAAAAGTGATAGCAAAAGAAGCTGGGTGTTCTCAGAGTGCTGTCTCAAAGCACATTAATGGACAGTTAAGTGGAAGGAAGAAGTGGAAGAAAACGGTGTTCAAGCCAGAGGGCAGATCGCAGCCTGGAGAAGATGGTCAGTGTTAAGTTCCCTGCTGAGTGGAAGCACGCAGTCATACAGCCACTCATCAAAAAAGCCAACCTTGACCCTAATGTTCTTGCAAATTTAAGGCCGATATCTAAATTTCCTTTATCAAAAGTTTTAGAAAAAGTTGCCTTTTCTCAATTGCAGGAATATTTAGACCTAAATCACATTGGTGAGAAATTCCAATCTGGCTTTAAATTGCACCACAGCACTAAAACAACCCCCCCCTGAAAGTTTTTAATGACCTTCTCTTAACTGTTATTGCAGGAAATTCAGCAGCTCTGCTGCTACTAGACTTGTCGGCAGCTTTTGACACCGTGGATCACAACATCCTTTTAACTCTCCTGGAGTCCTTCATAGGCATAAAAGACTACTTTAAGATGGTTTCGCTCATTTCTCTCTGGTAGGAGTTTTTCTGTGAACTTGGGCCAGTTTTCTTCCTCAGCGTCTCCATTAAACTTTGGCGTCCCCCAGGGGTCAATATTAGCACCCCTCCTTTTCGCTCTTTATCTGCTTCCACTGGGCTCCATCTTTAGAAAATATGTCCTTTTTCATTGTTTTGCGGACAACATCCAGATTTACATTCCTGTCTCTACAACAGACAGCAAATCTGCTGTAAATCCACTGCAGAACTGTCTCCAAGAGGTGCAGGCATGGATGAGTGCAAATTTTATGTTTTTAAATAAAGACAAAACGGAAGTCCTCGTCTTTGGAAAAAATTACCTTTTAATCGGTCAACCCAGTGCTATTGGTCCTTCGTCTGACTATTATCTGCCTTTTGAAAAGAGTTTGGGTGTGACAGTAGATCCATTTTTTAAGTTTGAAAAACATATAAACAACATAATCAAGACCAGCTTTTTTCACTTGAAAGCTCTGGCGAAAATTAAGCCATATCTCCCTTGTGCAGGCTTCGAAAGAGCTATACAGTACATGCATTCATATCAAGGCTTTACTATTGAAATGCTCTGTATATCGGTCTGGATCAGACGCTTATGCAGCGCTTACAGTACGTCCAAAATGCCGCGGTTTGTCTTCTGACACGAACCAAGAGACGTGATCACATCACCCCTGTTCTGCGCACCCTACACTGGCTCCTGCTCCATTTTCATGTTGATTTTGGGGTTTTAGTTATCGTCTTCAAATGCCTGCACTTCCTAGCGCCCTCGTACCTCAGTGATTTAGTACAGTTCTACACGCCACCCAGAGCCCTGAGATCAGCTGATCAACTGTTATTGTTTTTTCCAAAAGCCAGACTGAAGTCGAGGGGTGATAAAGCCTTTTCAGTTGCGGCTCCCAAACTGTGGAACAGCCTCCCAATAGGAGTGAAGGCTTCTTCTTCCCTTGACCAGTTTAAGTCCAGGCTCAAGACTTATCTTTTTTTACTGGCTTTTGAATAAATTTGGAGGCTAGTCTGATTTTGGTTGAATGTTTAGAATGATGCAAACAGAACTGCTCTTATTGTGTTTTATTGCTTTATTGCGTTTATCTTTTTTTTTTTTTTTTTTTTTTTTTTGTATATTGCCTTGATTTTATTTTGATTTTATTAGGTTTATTTTGCTGTGAAGCTCATTGGTCAACAGTTGTTGCTTTTAATTTTGCTATATGAATAGCCGTCTACCAGGACATTTTGGAGCACTTCATGCTTGCTTCAGTGGACCAGCTGTATGGAGACTTCATCTTCCAGCAGGACTTGGCACCTGCCCACACTGCCAAAACTACAAAATCCTGGTTCAATAACCATGGGATCACCATGCTTGATTGGCCTGCAAACTCACCTGACCTGAACCCCATTGAAAACATGTGGGGCATTGTCAAGAGAAAGCTGAACAGGAAGAGACCAAACAATAAAGAAGAGCTCAAGGCTGTGATTGAAGCATTTGTCTTCCATAACAGCTGAGATATGCCAGAAGCTGGTAGCATCCATGCCACGCCAGGTTAAGGCAGTCATACATGCAAAAGGACCCAAACCAAGTGTTAAGTACAGATGCAAGATTTTATTTAAGAGGGCCTGACTTTTTTGCTTTTAAAATCCTTTTATAATTGATTTCATGCAATATTCTAATTTTTTGAGTCTTTGAATTTGAGGTTTTCTTAAGCTGCAAGTCCTGATCAGCAACATCCAAACAAATAAAAGCTTGAAATATATTGATTTGCATATTATTTATCTATACAATATGTAAATTGCACCTTTTAAGTTGAATTACAGAAATACAAGTTCCAGATATTCTAATTTTCAGGTAGTACCATTATTTTATCTCACCTGCAGCACACTGCAAATAGACGATTGCCCCTTCTGTGTTTTAAAATGTAAAGTATGCCCTGTTGCAAAGGCAAAGATGTTGCATCCCAGCAAGCTGTTAGACATTCTGTGTGGTGCAGTTTGACTTGAACATTCTACTTGTTTGCCCAGATGCTCTCAATGGCAGGGGACCCAGTAGTGGCCCTTTTGTTGCTGCAAATTTTTGACATCTGTTGTGTGTATAAGAGCCTTTTAGAGAGGTAGCATTAACATTAAGGTGAAGTTTTTTTTTTTGTTCGTTTGTATTTATTTATTTATTTATTTTTACATTCAAATATGTGCAATACTGTTCAGGCTCAACCACAAGATTTTTACCAAACTGCAGAGAAGCAGGGGCAGGTTTTGTTTTTGTGGTGTTTGTTTTGCCAGAGCTTTGGCTTAAATTAAAAGAGGCCTTTAGAGGCTTAGAAGATTCCATGATCCTTTATCACCTCTTAGACCAACAGTGATCTGAGTTGGTTGACATTGCCGGGGTGAGATTCTTCTTCCGTTTCTGACTAAATAGATGGACTGATAGAGAATTAAACTTGTGCTAAAGGTCAGATATTTCATTCATTCCAACAGCAATAATAAATGAGTCTTAACTCCAGTTATTCTTAGGTTTTGGAATTTTGTTTATGTTTTATGTTTTTTTTATGGATTTTCTTCTGTTTAAACATGTTTTATTATATGTTATGTAAATTGTGCCATCAAATTAATTTCCACTGCTTTGGAATGGACAATAACGTTTTTCTAAGTCTATTTAAAGAAAAACAAAAGAAAAATTAAATTGAATTAAATACAATACAATGAAATAAGATAAAAGATGACCACATAAAACAAACTCACCTGATTAAAAACCCCATATTCTAGAAAATACTTGAAATCTGATAATTTGTTTTCGATGTGTAATATTAGATCATTTACTTAGTTAATAATTGACCAAGTACAACATTTTGGTCTAATATCCTAACTCGGGCACTCTGTGTACTTTAAAGACTCAAAGAAAAATATGCTGATATTTTATCTCTTGGTTATGCAGAAATAAAACCGTAATGACTACAAACAGAAAAATCATCTCCATATTTTCTAAATAGATCCCTTATACAACACATCTGCTGTACTCTGATTTATATGCTTTAAATCGAAAAGTAAGTGAATGTTAATGGTTTTGAAATTAGCAGAAAAAGCTGTGAACTTCATTATCATTTTTCATGTATTATTTAAGAAATAACTTCATTGATCCACATGTGCAGATTAACTTCCAATAATGAGAGAATTATATATAATGTAGCAGTTTCCTCAAGGTGGTTGTGTGTTTTGTGTATAGCATTATATATCTAATCAATATGATATGAAAAAAAAAATATGTGGAAGAATTAATCCCTGTTAATACTTCCTGTAGGTGTGAGAGTGAGTTTAAAGGTTGTTTTTGTGTATTTCATAATTCACTGAAAGGCCAGTAAAAGGTTGGAGCTGGAAAAAACTGGAGGACAGGATATTTTCTCAAAGATGAAAGTATCGATCAATAGGCTATTAGACTAGTTTAACCGTGACCTGCATGTCCCTACCAGTTATTTCAAAGTGAAGGTTTTAATGTTTTATAATTGTGCAACTGGAACAATTCTCATATTATTTTACTCAATGCCTTCAGAGATGCAGCTTATTTAAAACAGCAAGACCGTGTGATCAGATCACATCGGAAAAGCAGAAAACCAGATTTCAACCACAGAGATGGAGAAGTATTTGCACAGATTATGTTACAACCCAAATTCCAAAGCAGTGAAGCTGTGGTGTAAATGCAAATAAAAACACAATGCAAATGTCAGAAAAACAGATTACATTTGTGAGACATTTTACTATTAATTGGAAATTTAACTGGATGGTGGCATCATTACATAGTGCTCAATAGCAAGTACAGGAAAATAGATATCACACAGTGGTTAACATGGACCCAAAATAAAAGCATTCATTTGGATAAAATGATAACATGTCTCTCTTTTCACTCCTGAGTGGACTTTTTATGTTCTAATGTAATATTGCATTTGTACTTCATTTTACCTTTGATTTTTTGGGGGAATTGGGGTTATGTTCAGTTTAATTCAAACAACTTTATTTATCCCTGACAGGCAATTTAGTTCAATTAAAAGAAGAGAAAAACAAAAGCTTAACCATGAAAAGCATTCAGTCATTCAGGACGAGTTAGTGCAACAGACCAGGTGACGGGAACTGATTTGCAGATGATCAGTAGCGAGAAAACGAACATCAAGGACACTAAGGCACAGTGAGTAAGTCAATAAGTCATACACAAACGGATAAATAAAATAATTCTAATAGTGACTGGGATCTGATAGCTGTCACATGTTATCCACATTATTTAAAAGCCTGATGTGAAGCAGAAATGCTTAAACACAATGTGGTTTTGCTTTCTGGATCACACGTTTCTTGCAGAGGGAGGTCAGATTCATTAGGTGGACTTCACAGATTTAGGCTATTCCTTTTCCCCACAGATGACCCATAATACCAGCCTGACATGTTAAAATACTTTCAATAAAGGACAAAAGTATATAGATTAGTTTCAGATTCTCTAAAAAGATACATTTTATGCATCAAATGGATTCTGTTTTTATCAAACTTGAGCTCAGAGTCTAAGATGGTTCCAAAATGTCCACAATTTCCACTTTTTCATGATGCCGGGCTTTGGTGATAAGAGTTTCTAAAAACTGATTGTTTGTTTGTTTTTTGTTTAATTTTTGGTAACACTGAGGTCTCAGTAATTGTCATGAAACCATTTCATTAATGCCTGAATTTTATGGCCATGACCCTTTTCTGTCATACGTATTCAATCACAGGCAGTAAACTTTTATTATTAAAGGTAGATAGTTACGTTTTTTTTTTTTTTTTTTAACTGAACCTAGTATTTTTAGTAAGTTTCAGATCTTATTAATCTGCAGTCACATTTGTGTACAAATGAAAAGTCTGAACTCTTCTTATAAGCCCTGTTCTGATCTCCTCCAAGTCATGAAGGAAATTTACTGTTGTTGCTGATAAATGCAACGTTATGTTTCCCACTTCTGCTTTTCCTTTTTAATTCATAAATTAAATTTGATATTTTGGCCCAGAGCTGAAATATCAGATCAACTGCAAACTTTTAAAGTTAATTATTTATCTATAATTTTTTCTCATATGCATAGTTTCCTTAAAGGTGCAATTGAATTTAAATAGAGTCAAATGTATCAATTATGGTCAATAAATGATTGATTATTGCCTCAGAGGTAAAGTAAAAGGGCCAGGCCAAAATTATGCACATGATTTAATGCTTCTGTATTTATAATATACTTAGCAGGTTAAGTGTTTTGAATTTGAAATTTATTCCACTCACTGAAAAAACTGAGCTGGACTGAAGGGTTTTCTAATGAGCAGCATCTGATACCACCTCACCAATGCACAAGGTGGTTTAAAGCTCCTGTAATGGCCCTTTTTACATTCAAGAAGCTCTTAAATAATCATGTAGAAAAATCATAGTTTCTTCTAACCTGTCAAAATCCTGTATATATGCCTTCTTTTTGTTTGTATTCTGTTCGTCACAGATCAAACTTGAAAAATTCTAACATGGAAGAAGATTAGGGCCACTGAAGGAGAAAAAAATCTGAGAAAAGGTCAGAATTCTGACTTTAAATGTGCTGTCCGAGACTTTGTTCATTTTGGAACCATGAGCGAGGTGAACAGTGTAGTTTGAACTGTAAGCCCCGCCCCTAACTGTTTCTCCCAGTGAGAAACGCTCCTTCTCTTGTTTTTCTCTCCTCCCACTCGACACGCATAAAATAACGTGCACAATATCATACTCGTGCACAAAGAAACTCTCCAGAGGAAACTTGCATCTTCCAGTGAATTTCCTGTTTTTGTTAGTAAATAGCTGCGGATCAGTTAAAGGACATTTTCTGTTATAAACTGGTAGTTTACCGTAACTACAGTTATGTACACAGATGCACAATTATGATGTGTTATGATGTTATGGGCGTCATTGCAACCTAATAAAGTATCTAATCGGCCACTGTGAGTGGAAGTGATCTAAGGTTTCGTTGCGTTACGGTGTAAATATCACCATGTATTATATACAGTCTGAGGCGTCCAGCTTCTCTTTACCTTCAGTACAATCCACCGAGATTTACATGAACTTCTTCTTTGGTCTTTCCTGCATTTCAAGTCTCTCTCCTCCTCAGTTTTGATAGTTTCAGGCTGTTTTGCTGGGGTATCACGACTTTCTCTTCGTTAGACGCCATGCGGTTCTGTTTGCAAGTGCTGCCGTGCACGCGCTAGGGGAGGGTCCTCCTCGTCAGGAAACACTCTGAGTGGCTGATAGAAAACCAGAACTTCTGTAGAATGAACTCCATTGGCATGAGAAGAGCGTTACGACAGCGTCAGAAACCTAAACTAAAAAGGCCTGGATTCATGCATACGCGCTGTCAATGAGTGATTTATTTTCATGAAATTACCTCATTTACTACAAATTATACTGTGTAGAAGGCATAGAGAGATTAAAATAAAATCAGGCACAGGGCCTTTATTCTCAGAAATCTCAATTTTTTTCCATAACTTTTTTTTTTTTCCTAAGGTTTCTTTTTATTTTGGGAGATTTTCCTTTTCAATTTATTACAAAAAAAAAAAAAAATCGAAGAGTCAGAATTCTAACTTTTTTTCCCAGAACATTGGAAAAAAAAATAATCAGGACATATTTTTTTTAAATTTCTGGACGAGTCAGAATTCTGACTTTAAAGGTAGAGTTCGAAGTCCCCCCACCATTTCGGTTTTCAACAGCAGTATTCAAACTGAGAGCCCCTCCCTCTCAGGCCGCCTCGTTCTTAAGTCTATTCAGCTTCAACGACTCCTTCAGAGCTAAGAAGCAGGTAAAAGCCAAACTAATATTAACCCTGGTTTTCCAACTTGTAATTTCCTGATTTTTTTTTTTTTTTTTTTTTTCCAGCAACTACTTTTGTCTTCAAGCATCATTGCAAGCACACAGCAGATTACTCACAAGAAGGCACCTGAGATGATGCTGAAAGCCAACGTGTCAGAGCACAGTATTAACAAAACAGTTTAATTCTGTAACAGTTGAATTAAAATTCCTGTCTTAATTATTTCTGAGAAGACAACCGCATCATTGGTTCATTAAAATGAGCTACTTTGCTTAATTTGTGAAGTATGATAATGTCTCACACAGAGGATTTGTGCTGAATTACAACAAGATTTGTGGGATTAGTTTTTCTTTTGCGAGGCTCATAAATGCAGAAATGCCAGGACTGACAGGTACTGCTGAATGCCAGCCAGGTGGTCAGCTCCAGGCATTGCCGAGGAAAAGGTTTTCCCTGTCAGAATAATCCCCCGTCCAGACTGTAAACAGCAATGCATTTAAATGGCTTCTGTCAACATTTCTGCAGCTGCGCCTGTCTGCTTCCGTTTATGAAAATCGTCCGATCACCTAAACATAGCACATGTTTTAGAGCTCTGTCTTGTTTCAAAGAGTGTGCAAATAATAGTGATCAGACAATAAAGCAGAATTTGCAGATATTGCAGGACAATTTCAGCTGCATCAGGTCATATCATAAGTCTCAATTGTTACTGAACAAAGCAAGTTGCAGACACTCGCTGAGGAAAAAAGCTATGGTGAGGAAAGGAGAGAGATGATAATAAACTAGCCTATAAGAAATTGAAACATTGGGACACATGGCCAGTTGAACTGGGGGTCGCATCTGCTTTTACTTGTAGCAATTTGAAGAAAACAAGATGCTGAGATGAGGGCAATTTCTTTTCCGCCAGCTCTCATTGGTTGGTACAGGCTGCATATCCCACACGAGCCTCCCTGTCCCCTTCTTCTACATGCAAAGAGGTGAAAAATGGTGGTTGGAATATGCCAAAGAGTAGAAGTCCCTGCAGCTGCGCCTCTGCAGTTGTTTTTAGTTTTTACCAGGAGAGAGTAATGGAAACTCTCAGATATGCATACTAAACGAACACTGTGATTTATATTCCAATGGACACACAGGATGCATCGCATGCATGTCTGTTACCAGGAAACAGGGCTGGGAGAGAGAGAAGATAAAAAGCAAGTGGAGAGGAGTGGAAATAAACTGATGATTCTGCCAAACACAGAAACAAGATTGTGCGTTTAAGATACGCCGCTGAGTTGTGTTGCTTTAATTTATTTTTAACATGTGCTTCCCCTGGGATGCAACACAGTGGGCTTTTTTTTTTTTTTTCTTTTTGACTCATCCATATAATTTATTAATATGTTGACTTAACTGTTCATTCCCTCTTATTGTACCAGTCTTGCGTGGTGACCCTCCCGCTCACTCCTCGGTTGACATGAACTAATTCCCTATAAATTCACCCCTCACCTCACCGTGTGATGTATGTCACAGTTGCACGCCCCGCGTGCCCTGTATCCCTCTCCGTCCAGCCAGTACATCATCTTGAGTCCAGACGTCCTGCTGCAAAGCACCGGGTCATATTGACAAGAGGCGGGTGAAAAATTGGCCCCGGTGAGCAGCCTCTCCTCTCCCATCCTTTCGCTGAGAAGCTTGATCCGTGAAGGGGATTGAATCGGCGCTCACCATCCAGCTGCTGAATTGCCCTGTCTCTGCTTCCAGAGTGGGAATTCATCAGATGTGGTGCTGAAGTTGACCGCCAATGGCCCATTAGGTTCCAACAGGTCGATGGTTAACTAATTGAGGAAAGCTGCAGCGGTGACTTCCTCGCCCAGCCATATAATCCATAACAGCAAGTGAATGATCTCTCAAAATCTGAGTCCAGGGATACTTGATTGGTCTGAATGACTGATGCATTGAATGAACATTTAATTAAATTATTGAATGTTGAGGATAAATCTATCTTTTTCAGTCTATTCATTTATCCATGATAGAGGTAAGTAAAGAAAATGCTTGTCATCTGATAGTGAGGATCACAGGTGAGCTCCAGGCAAGCACTCCCTGAGATCAGTAATTCCCTGTTTCCATATGGGTGAGGAATGATCTATGAGGTAAACACATTCTGGTGCACAAATGTGGGACTGTGCTCATTGATATTAGAATATCGGCCTTCGAGAAATGTGTTTTTATAGATGGAGGGATAAGCAACATGAAGGAAGCCGCATTTGGAAGCTTTAAGCACATTAAACCATACAGATCTAATCCCATGCTTGATAAGGACCCGAAGTATTGTGTGTGTGTATGTGTGTGCTTAGTTTTTTAAGAACCTCCTACTGTCTGAACTGCTTTCAATTTTTCACCTACATGTTTTTTTTATTATTTTTTGGAGACCTTTGGTTGTGAAATTCATTTTCAGGAAAAAATGGATTTCTTTGGAAGTGGTCAGCTTGTCAATTTTTAAACATTTCTGATAAAGCCAGAAAGACGGGAAAACGAGGCAAGGCAATGAATTCATTGTGAGTTGCTGCGCCAACAGAATGAAGTGATAAAGCGAACTCAAATTTATTCCAGCTTCTTCTCCTTGCTCTGAGCTTTAGGAGAGAAGCTGGTTTAAAGAAATGAGGAGTAAAGCTGGAGCGATGAAACTCAGCCAAATTATTTCTAATCTATTTGGTTCATGAGTCAGTATTTTGTCATGATGGAGATTAATGAAACTGTATCTGCAGACAAAACTGCAGCAAACTGATGATTAAAAATTGTGACTGTTTAGATGGAATTATTTTGAGGATAATTTCTGTGATTTGATTAGATTTTATGGAGCAGTGTCACGTTCCTGCCTGATAGAAGCTTTTAGCTCTTTGTCACCGGTGCTGTTCATAACTGTTATGAAGAGAATTTCCCAGCACAGCCGAGGGGCAGAGGGTTTCCATTTTGATCAGCTGTACCTTTTGAAAGCTTCATTTTTTGATCCTTTCTTATTAAAGGTGATGTGGTCCTGTTGGCCTCATTGACTGGAGACAGCCAGAGTGTACTGGGGAGTGCTACATACCACTGTGAAAGCAGTAGGGATGGGAATTAGCTTTTTAAAGTCTTAGGCCTTGGTCCCCACTATAAAAAAAAAATTGTGTTTTGTCCACTCTAAGCTGGAAGTGAGTTGTTGCCTCAAGGGGTCTTCCTCTTCAGTGGGGGTAAATCGGAGCAGGAGATTGACAGGCAGATTGAAGCTGTGTCTGGAGTGACTCAGACACTGTGCTCGTTTGCTTTGGAGGGTTTTGTACAAGAAAGAGACCAGTCTTTTAAAGGTAGGTGTTGTAACTTTTGTAGCCCTTTTTACTGGATTTTATCCAACCTTTATTTATAAGAATAAAATCGGTTACAAACATGATCATCAGTATTGTCAAGACCACTCTTACAATAATGAAAAATAACAAAAAACAGTGTTTTTTTCTGTTTATCTTAAAAAGCATATGCATGTTTCAGTCCACTGTTTGGATTGTGCCAAAATTTGTTGTGTTCTGGAAAGAGTCCCACTGACCCCGCATGCTAAGCTATAGCAGACCTGCGCCTTGCAGTTGTAAAACGATGCATGTTGGGATTTCTGTCTTAGTTGGATTTTAATCTGCTTTGATGCAAAGCAAACACAAGCAACAAGAGATTAAAGCAGAAATATTCCCCCTCCCGTTTTTCTTTTTTTCCTTCTCCCTTTTTTTCCCCCTTCCCTTTTTCTCTCTTTTTCCTGACTCCACATGTGGTTATTAGGGCAACATACGCTGTATTGCCAAAAGTATTTGCTCACCCATCCAAATTATGGGAATCAGGTGTTCCATGGCCACAGGTGTATAAAATGAAGCAGCTAGGCATGCAGACTGTTTTTACAAACATTTGTCAAAGAATGGGTCGCTCTCAGCTCAGTGAATTCTAGCGTGGAACTGTGATAGGATGTCACCTGTGCTACAAATCCTATTGTGAAATTTCCTCGCTCCTAAATATTCCACAGTCAACTGTCAGCTGTATTATAAGAAAATGGAAGTGTTTCAGAATGACAGCAACTCAGCCACAAAGTGGTCAGCCACATAAACTGACAGAGCGGGGTCAGCAAATGCTGAAGCGCATAGTACGAAGAGGTCGCCGACTTTCTGCAGTCAATCACTCTAGACCTCCAAACTTCATGTGGCCTTCAGATCAGCTCCAGAACAGTGCGCAGAGAGCTTCATGGAATGGGTTTCCATGGTGGAGGAGCTGCATCCATGCCACACAGCATCAAATGCAAAGCGTGGATGCGGTGGTGGAAAGCAGCAGCCACTGGACTCTAGAGTCCAGTGGCATTCTCTGGAGGGACCAATCATGCTTCTCCATCTGGCAATCTGATGGGCGAGTCTGGGTTTGGCAGTTGCCAGGACAACAGTACTTATTTGACTGCATTGTGCCAAGTGTGGTGTTTGGTGGAGGGGGGATTATGGTGTGGGGGTGTTTTTCAAAAGCTGGGCTTGGCCCCTTAGTTCCAATGAAAGGAACTCTAAATGCTTCAGCATACCAAGACATTTTGGACAATTCCATGCTCCCAACTTTGTGGGAACAGTTTGGAGCTGGCCCCTTCCTCTTACAACATGACTGTGCACCAGTGCACAAAGCAGGTCCATAAAGACCTGGATGCAGAGTCTGATGTGGAGGAACTGGACTGGTCTGCACAGAGTCCTGACCTCAACTCGATAGAACACATTTGGGATAAATGAGAGCGGAGACTAGAGCCAGGCCTTCTCGTCCAACATCAGTGTTTGACCTCACAAATGTGCTTCTGGAAGAATGGTCAAAAAATCCCATAAACCCTCTCCTAAACCTTGTGGACAGCCTTCCCAGAACAGTTGAAGCTGTTCTGACTGCAAAGGGTAGACCAACATCGTGAACCCTATCGATTAGGAATGGGATGTCACTTAAGCTCACATGTAAGTCAAGGGAGGTGTGCAAATACTTTTGGCAATATCGTGTAGGTTTAGGTTATGTAAGGTCTTTTATTTTGAATCCAAGAAAGGTAAAATTAGTTTGTTTTTGTTTTGTTTTTTTAAGTATTTGCTGTGAAGGTTTAGTGTCTCAAAATAGTTCTTACATGCCTCTACAAATAGACTCCAATCTGGAAGGAGAAAGGGATGGGTCCAGCAGTCAACACTTGGCGGCTGATTTATACTGGGCTGCAAATGAACATGATGGGTGCTTAAATTTTCTGAAATTTTATGTTAAACAATATAAAGATATGGAGGTTAAACCATAAACACTGTCATAATGATCAGATAGCCTATATAGCATTTTAACTGTCATACGGAAGACTATCATTAAAACAGCCATTACTGCAGAGTGAATGTAAGCTGATAGATTGAACTGATAATATTTGATTGAATGGGGATCAAATGGAATAGGATGTGTGCATTCCTGTGACTTCCCGTGCAGACTGAAGTGCTGTTAAAACTGCCGTGATTGCAGCATTTTGTCCTTGTTCCCTACTGCTGCTGCCAAGTTTGTTTGCTTCCAAGTGAGATGCACTTCATCTCAAATGATCTTGATGTCACGATGCCCTTCAATGCACCTTTCACTACCATCAGTTTAACACTGACGAATAAAAAGCACGGGGTGGAAAGGCAAAAGCTAAATCTCCGTTGTGGACCCTGACCAATTTTCAAAGTCAGAAACTGTGGAACAAATATAAATGTTTTCTATATGTGCAGATAAACATGCAGAAATTAGAAGTGCACAGCAGTTTTAACAGAAAAACAACAGATATCAGGATGTCGGTTATAGTTAGGAATTTAAACCTCTGTGTGAGGTTTAGGAAAACACACATACACCAAGATATATGTATGAGATTAAACTCTTCACTTCTGAAGCTAACAAAACAGTGAGAGAAAGGAAGAAAATAAATTTATTTTCAATCATTATGGTTTTTGTTGGGAAAGGCATAATTTGCTTTGAAAGAGACAATCTTTTGCCATTTGAGGATAAATTCCCTTTTCTAAGATTATCTTGCAAAATTATCATTGCATTCATGAATAGAAGTCCAGTTTCATCATCATCTTGATATTTTCTAACTCTAACCAAATTATTTCATGCAAAAACCAAACCAGAAAGTGTTTTTTTGGTGATTTTTATTGCCTCAGCCGAAACACAACACAATCAAACACCACAAAATTAGCTGCAACACAACACAGTTACCCACAACACAACAAAATAAGCCACAACAAAACAAAATTAACTGCAACACAACAAAATTAACTGCAGCACCACAAAATAAGCCACAACACAAAAGTTGCAACGGAAGTTGTAGTATTTCAGTTAATTTTGTAGTGTTGTGGGTAATTTTGTTGTTGCTTATTTTGTAGTGTTGTTGCTAATTTTGTACCGTTGTGGTTTATTTTGTTGTGCTGTGGTTAATTTTGGAGTGTTGTGACTTATTTTGTTGTGTTGTGGTTAATTGTGTTGCTTTGCGGTTAATGTTGTTGTGTTGTGGTTAATTTTGTTGTGTTGTAGTTACTTTTGTAGTGTTGTGACTTATTTTGTTGTGCTGTGGTTAATTGTGTTGCTTTGCGGTTACATTTTGTTGCGTTGCGGTTAATTTTGTTGTGTTGCGGCTAATTTTGTAGTGTTGTGACTTATTTTGTTGTGCTGTGGTTAATTTTGTAGTGTTGTGACTTATTTTGTTGTGTAGTGGTTATTTGTGTTGTGGCCTTTGTTTTGTTGTGACCCCTCTGGTTTACTGTACTCTGATACAATGTACTGCACAAACTCTGGAAGGGCAGTCCGAAACAGAGCCCTGCTGTAAAATGTGAGAAACCTCACTCAAACACATTATAAAGGAATAATAAACAGAAAATCATAATTCACATAGATCAGGAAAGATTTTGGTTTCACATTTTGTCAGGAGACCAGGCCGCACGAGGACTTTGTTTATTCAAATGAGGACATTAGAATGACATTTGCTGTCTAATTAAGCTGTACTGGTGTTTCATGGCTTTATACCTTAAACACACCATGGACTTTGATGAAATGACACAGTTTTAGCGCTTCAAAATCAAAAGGTGTCAGATGAAACACTCAAAACAGACAATTTTGCTGCAGCGAAGTAAAAAAAAAGTAATAAAGATACATTCTTCAATCTGTATGTTGTAAGGAATCCTTTAAAAAATGGTGTTCTAACAGATATTATCCCAAACAAGATGGCCTGAGGGAGAAATATTATGATGCTGAGGGAGATAAGTGGAGCCCGTGTGGTTATCCAGATGATGCTGCAGAAAAGTTGTAGTACCCAAGCTCAGAATGACTTACAGTAATTACTGCTCTTCTTGGCTTACAGTAGCTTCTACCTTACCTGTTTACTCATGCTGAGTAGTGCTCACATGGTGCATTGACTTTTATCTTTTAAATCAATTTAGCATCTCTTTGAATGCTTATTTGTATTCAAAGAGTTCACATTAGAAACAGCCGCGTTATATCGGATAAGCTGTAATTAGAAACTACCTTGAGACCTTCCAGTGCATGTTGAGAGGCAGATGGAGGAGCCTTGTCTTTCATGTGTGGCTTACAGGTGGAGGCTGGGAAACATGAGCACAGGGTTTTAAAACTGAAGATAAAATTTAGTTGGTTCAGTAAAGTCTGGAGCAGAGCTCAGGTCAACTGTCATGGTACAAAAACAACTTCACCCACGCTGCATCACATGTGCTTCTGCAACCTTTTTACTCATTATCTACTTTGGCAGAACCTGAATTTATGAGTGTTTCACATGCTCAGGAAAAAGAGGCGCAGACACAACCTTTATGAAGACTAATGTCTGCTATTAGTCCAGCTAACTGTAGCCACTTTACAAAGTTGTCTAAATTAAATTCACAGTCATGTAGGGAATTGCAGAAGTCACAGTCTGACATTTGGCAGGTTAAACTGCTCATAAAAAGGTGAAGCAGCATTTAGCCATTTGTCCCTTTACTCCAATTAACATTGTTGTCCAAAAATGTTCAGGTTGTTGTTTGTTTTTGCCCACTGAATCAGACAAAGAGGAATGTTCCTCTCACAGGAAAGCAAGCATCCCTGTGAGTCTGATTCACCATTACATGCTAACTACTCGGCTAAAGGCTTGCTCGACCCCTGCAGTGCAGTGATTAATGTAAGCGTTGGTCATGCACTGGGCTCAGTGGACTGGAGCTAAAAGCCTGACATTCTTCAAGTTCACCACCCAGAGCATTGCCACTTATCAAATGTTTACCCCCTGCACCTGTAAACATGGACTGTAAGAGCTGACCACCACCAAACTCTTATTAATACTGTCAACAGGAAACTCTGTGAATCTCCAACACTTTCTGTGCAGAATCATCTTTTTTTTTTGTTCAGTTTTCTTCTAAAGCCTGATTGCTTTTCTTCAACACGGCAGGTCTGGGTGGGTTTGATTTATTGAACTGAGAGGAAAAATGTCATGGGGTAGGAATGCTACGTTGTAAAATGCATGGATCGACTGCGACTCCGCACATCCTTTCTCAATCATTGTTGTATGTTGTGCATACTCTAAAGCAAAAAAAAAAAAGGAGACAGGGTAAAAAATGGCTGCAAAGAAGTGAGAAAAGAGAAAAGAGGTGGGCAGCCAATTCCAGAGGAGCATGTTTTTTGTCCTTATTGCATCTCTGAACACAGAATACAGCAGAAAGTGGATGGAACAGGCCATGAAGTACGGTGATGCTGGCTGAAAGGGTAGCTGCTTGTGGAGATTCAGTTGCTGATTTATGAGGTTTACTGCACACCTTGAAAACTGGCACTTGAGGGGGGAGGGGGGGGGGGGGGTCTTTGTAAGAACTTATCTGTCTCTAATTTATCACACTACCACTCCCCCGTCAACCTTATTCCATGAACTGACCTGTGAGCTGGATACCAAACAAGGCTCAGGTGAAATGGACATGGTGATGTGGGAAATGGATACCCAGCCTTAGGTTCATTTTATTCCACGGGGGCTGATGAGTGGAAATGAGTGATCAATCAGAAAGTAATTAAGTTCGCCTTGGCGGTCTGGTAAATGGCTTTCAAAGTGTGTGCTTATTACCAATAATACAGCAATAGCTGTTAAGGAGGAGCTGTTCATATCAGGCTTCTCACTCTTCAGCCTGGACTGCTCCGAACGAACTAATCTGAATTATTATTATGCACACAAATATCTGTTAATCAAAATCAATTTAGTGTGCAAAATGGAACTCCTGCTAAATTGCTGGCTTTTTGGGTTTTGCTTGTTAAAAATCAATTTGGCCATCAGTACGGATGTCTTCAATCTCTTTTTAATAAGTCCAGATATTGTCTTGTTTCAGTGAATGGTTCCACTGTTTCCACTTCTCATTTGCACCCAAATGATGAAACTTCCATTCAGTCCAAGGACCCATCTGCTATTGTCTAATGATTTTATGTGCAGATACCTGTTGTGGAGATTAACTTGCATTTAGCGAGTCTTTAGCTGGTTGCAGGGACTCAGTAGGACTGAGGCAATTACAACACAAAATCTCCAGCTCTAATTCATGATATTGTGCAGGGGAATCAAGCAGCCTGTGTAACTTCGTACCAGCAACTCGGCTCTTGTCAGGACAGCTGTAGATTAGATACTGAGTGCAGTTCAGGGTGTCTGTGTCACAGTCTCTGTTCCACTCCTTCCCCATCCTGTAGCCTTATTCACTCCCTCCCATGCCATTTTTTATTCTTCACCTTGTCTGAATATGAATAAAACAACTTTTCTTGAATAATGTGTTCAGATTTGAGGAGAATGATGAATATGGAGGGAAAATCTCCACCAATGTAGCTTACATCTGACTCTTTTATCTAAGTCTGATTGTTAGAATATTCAAACTTTTGAGCTACTCACCTTTTAATTTTTTTCCTTTAAAGACGCGTGTCATGGTGTATGAGTGAGTGGCTGCAACCCACTTTTAATAAAAAACAAAAGTCTTCTTCCATTCTGGACAATACAATGCAAATTAAGGGGAAAAAAAGAAAAGAGAGGAACAATAGCCTCTGCAGAGGAAATCTCTGTGATTGGGAAGCAATTATGCAGGCAGGGCAGTGATCAGTCAATAATAGATATATTAACAATGAACTTGTTTCCACTCCATCTCAACTAAACCCTCAGCAGCAGAAGTGTTTTTGGGCAGGTTGCAGGTAAAAATCTTGATGTAGCCACAATCGTTCTCAAAATTATTCATTCTCTCCAATTAAAGAAAAGGCTAAATTCACAATAGCATTTCAAATAAAACAAAACTGGTTTGGTGTGTTTATTTATGTTCTCTGCTTTGT
The DNA here is from genome assembly GCA_023101725.1 of Atherinomorus stipes. Lineage (NCBI taxonomy): Eukaryota > Metazoa > Chordata > Actinopteri > Atheriniformes > Atherinidae > Atherinomorus > Atherinomorus stipes. Next base: position 31,543 of record JALJCO010011402.1, on the reverse strand, counting down.
TTTAAAATTCAAAAATCAATATCCAAACCTACTTTTATTTTGAAAATTGCTTTATTTTGAAGTTCCTCTGACACATTTTCAAAACAAAAGACATGTTTGTAGTTGTGCAGTGGATAGATGATACAGGGAGAATGTACTGCATGCACTTTCAAGCAATAAGGAGCTTAGTGATGTACAGAAAACAAAAACCTTATTTATTATGTGTGATATTGTTTCATATTGATCGATGGATCCAAAATTAAATTAAATCTAAATTGTATCGTAACTGAATTTGAGAGATTAAAAAAAATCAAATCTCTATCCACTGTATCGATATATCGTATTGTGATCAAACCAGTTATTTCCTACCCTGTGTTGACGGGTTTCTGTCACCACTTCCAAGTTCCAGCCTTTTGAATTCTTGATATCAAAATTTAACAGTTTCTTTGAAAACTCAGACAAGCAATGCAATAACTATTTGGTGAGAAAACATTTTGAAGATGGTTCATTCCTCAGCTGGGAAAAATATATTTTCTAACAGTTGGACTGCAGGTTCTGTCTCTAGTTTCTGTTCTGATGGGAGTTGAGATGATGTAAAACCTGCTTGTATAAAGTTGAAGAAGGTGGTTTAAATAAACACAAGATGTGAGAGGAGTGAGTGACCTTCCTAATTGTGACATTATTTTTATTCTTTTAAGTGATCCAGGTGAGATGTATGTTGACCTTTTGTTTCTGACAGTTTGTGCAGAAACGTGCACATTAGTGTCCTGCTGAGGTCATGTTGCAGGGCTGTGGCAGTGCTGCTCCTGTTCCTCCTTGCAGAAAAGCGCAGATGGCGATCCTGCTGCGCCGTTGTTGTCCTCCTTCATGTCTCCTAGTGTACTGGCCTGTCTCCTGGTATCTCCTCCATGTTTCCACACTGTGCTGGGAGACACAGCAAACCTCCTTGTTACATCATGCAGTGATGTGGCATCCTGGATGGGCTGCACTACTTCTGATCGCAGAAACCGCCTCATTGATGCGGGTTGGACTTGTCTGTCAAACAAACGTTAACTTTTTTTATGAAAGGACAAATTTGTGTTTAGTGATTCTATATTTGGCCATTGTCAAAGCAGATTAGCTATCAAGTTACATAAAGTATTGTGCTTGGATCCAGCTGATGTCATCCGTGTCCTGACAGATTCAACAGATAGTACATGAATAGCAAAGACTTTCTTGTATTTGATACTCAACCAATAATCACATTGATTAAAGGAGCCCTATCATGAAAAATGGACTTTGAAGAACTTTTAAGCATGTTAGTGTCATTTCCTCTTAAAGGTATAGTCCGAAGTTCTCCCCGTAAAAAATAAACGTTAGACTTGAGCAAGTGAAATCCGTCTCAAACCCGCCTTTGGGCCTCTACTCCCGTGCCGTGGTGCGTTTGAATGCAACTCTCTCCCCCCCTGCCTGCAATTCACTCTTTTGCATGGTTTTGGTGTGTTAGGGATGTTTCTGGGTGGAGATTTCTGTTTATATCTGCAGCCAATGACGGCTAAGAGCATGACGCTATGTGGAAAAAAGCTCATGATTGGAGCAGACGCCAGTCACTCGAACTCTCGAAGGAAAAAGAAAGAAAGAAAGAAAACACTGTGGATTCACCGAAGAAAAGGTAAGAGCTTCAGATACTGCACTTTGGAAAACCAGGTTAATAATAGTTTGGCTTGTACCCGCTTCTAGCTAGAACGAGGCGGCCGTTAGCCTGAGAGGGAAGAGCGCTAAGTTTGAATGCTGTTGTTTGCAAACAGAAACGCTGGAGGGACGTCGGACTCTGCCTTTAACAGAAGTTTTTTTGTTGTTGTTGTTGTTTTTTTAAGTCATTTTTTTTTCTATTTATATATATATATATATATATATATATATATATATATATATATATATATATATATATATATATATATTTATGAATGTTCAGGTCAAGCTCTAGCTCCCTTAAAACGACTGACTGACCACCGGTCTACGCAGTCAGGTGGCACCAATCATGAAGCAACAAATACGTATGTGCAGCATCTTAGCAAGACATCCTCTTTGTTCTAAAGAAACTTGAAGAGAAACCTGACCTATCCACACTCTCTGCAGGAAGATTTTCCCAGAGACAAACAGCCGTCAGCTAACAGACGTTTGCTCCAGAGTTCAGAGAAAATCTTTTTTTTTTTTTTTTTTTCCAGCAGACTATGGCAAATTGGGGAAATGTGGTTGTTCTCGGTGTGGACTTTATTCGTTGTGCTGGACAATGAATCCACTTGCCAGAAGTGGTTAGATTTTATCTTTGGGGCACAAAAAGAACAAAAAAATACTAAACTTTGTGTGTGAACTTCACTCCTGACAACTTTATGAATCTCGGGTAAGTAAAGTGTTTTTTTTTTTTCCTCGGGGATTACTTCTGAAACCTGAAGCTGTTCCCACCATAAAATCGCCTCAAGAACAGACAACACCGGTGAGTGAAAACATCTCCCAGCTCAATGCTAACTGTTAGCCTATGACTTGTTAACTAATTTACTTGTCTGTGGCTCTGTCCCAAACCGCACACTTGAGCACTTCAAACACTGTTTTTGAGTGTGTAGTGCACACATGGTGTCATTTACTGTAGGCAACAATTCAGTGCTCTGAAAGTACCAGGATGTTGCCCTAATAATGGCCAAAAATGAAGTGCAAAACTAAGCACACTACTCGCACTTAACAGACGCCATCTTGCTGACATAGAGGAGGAGGCGAGACTTTCAACTGCTTTCAGAGCTGAATAATGACCCCTGCTGCATCGGAGGCGGTATCGTACTTGATTAAGTAACATTTATGAAATGAGTTAGACATAATTACTAATGTATATTGTTGCATGCTACCAAACTGTTCACTCCCTGATGACAGTCATGGGGTCTGTCCCAAACTGCGCACTTGAGCACTTCAAACACTGTTTTTGAGTGTGTAGTGCACACATGGTATCATTAAAGCCAAAATTCAGTGCACTGAAAGTACCAGGATGTTGCCCTTATCATGCCCAAAAATGCAGTGCAGAACGAAGCGCACTACCCACACTAAACGGACGCCATCTTGCTGGCATAGAGGAAGAGGCGGGACTTTCTAACTGTTTTCAGAGCTGAATAATGGCGGTGAACAAAGCGGTGGTGACCCCTGCTGCATCGGAGGCGGTATTGTACTGATTAAAATAATGTTTATGAAATGATTTAGACATAATTACTAATCTATATTGTGGCATGCTACCAAGCTGTTCACTCCCTGATGACAGTTATGATCTGGTCGTGTGTTTGAGGCTGCGGTTATACCAGCTCAGTAGAGTTTGCTCACGTTAGCAGGCAATGCTAGTCCGTCACTTCCTGTAAGTGCAGTGCTCTGTTTGGGTCAGCATTTAATGACGATAGTGTGCACCACAGACAAAGTACATAGTGCGCACTACGCACTGAATTCCAGTGCACTCGGGCAAGTGTGCGGTTTGAGACGGGCTCAGGGTCTTCAAACTCCCTATCAGACTCTGGGTCGAGCGCACACAGCTCCATAACAGGCTGCTTCATTTTATTCTGTCAATCGGAGTCCGATCATCCATCAATGTCTACAAATAGCGTCCATGTGAGTGATGAAACCAGTGCGAAAACCAAATCTGTGACCCTTCAGAATCTGTCTGTTCTGGGGCATAGTCATGAAATGGGCGTAAAACATGTTGAGACTGGTCGAAAGCTTCAGTGGTTCAGTGCAGTCAGCTGTTTTACTTCCGTGCTGGAAATTAGACACATAGACTATTGTAAGTCTGTTTTTTAATGTCTGGTTTTTCATGACTTTATGCCTATTTGTTTGTTTTTAATGTTGTCTGGTTTTTTTGTTGTTTTTTTTTTTATATCTACATGGAACATGAGTCCGTAAAATAAAGATACTACTACTACTATTATTTAACACTAGATTAGTTTCTTTAGTGGCGAGGGGAACATATTTCACTTACTGTATATATGCCTGTAGTTGACTTTTGGAACTTGTGAAAAGCATAATACAGCTCCTTTAACAGAAAGGCTGAACTCAGTTAATCAGAGTTTCTAAACAGCAACATTATGAGGGAGCATCTCAGGACAAACAGCACAAGTGCTCAGCAGAAATGCTTACATTTACTCCTCATATTTGACAAACTTCTACAGTACATCCCAGTGAAAGAGGGCCATGGCAGAAATCAGTAACTAACCTGCACTTGTACTGTAATGGTGCAATTTTAGAGACAACTACATCTCAACCAAACTCACTCTGTTCAATTTTGTCAACAGCACATGTTGATGCTGTCTTTAAAATATCAATGTGACTGACTATGTTCTGTAAGAACGGCTCAGAGTCAGGCTGAGCTTTATCCATCAGCAGATGATACATGTGGAGGTAAAGGAGAAGACGGGACTCACTTCTGTGGTTACTGCAGTCGTTGCTGCCTTGCTCAGGCTTGTCATGCTGGAAGTGACTGATTCTTACAGTGTGATACCTGTAACATGATCCTTCCTTCATGTTATTGTTGAACCACTTCCTTATGTCCATTGTCCAAAGGTATCAGTGTACAGCACCACTTTTTAAAGCTAGATAATTACAGAGCGTCACTATCTATTAAAATGAATAAAAATTCAAATAAAAAGGCCAATTCCTGGATGGGAACTGATTTGTGAGTGGGCGGACTTTGCCCCCTGGAGGCCATCCCATAATATATCCGGTCATCACCTTCTGTTTAAAGCGCACAACAGCTGTTTCACCTAGAGGATATGAAGAAAGAAAGAGAGAAAATCTCTCAAATTACTTCTCAATTTTTCATCCAATTCTAAAACATCAAGCTGATAAAATACTTTAATAATTACTGAACACACTGTACCAGAAACTAAATGATCATATCAATTTTCTTCTTGATTTTATTGGCTCGTTATCATGAAAATTTCCTGGCATGTTTTCAGTTTTGTGAACTTGTTTACTAACAGAATTAGATGTTCTGAAAATGTTCAGTTTGGTGGTTGTGAGACTTTTCGCCTGACCGTTCACGGACCGACATCACAGCTTGGATCAACCTGAAAGGTTTTCATGGTTGTTAAAAGTACCAAACATAATTTAACTCCATGGAAAGTGAAATGCTTCCATGTCATGATCTTTGAAGGCAAATAGACATTTAACAGTTTGTAGCTTTCAAATTGTACATTTTTTTTAGCCTTTCATGCAAATCTGCTTGTTGAGGACCAACTAAACAAACATATGACCGAAAGAAACACATGTTCCTATTACGCCCCTGAATGGGGGGGGGGAGCAGGAGAAGTAATAGAAGAAATTATCACAGGAGTGATTCAGCTTTTAGTATTTCACTAGAATCCCAGCAACATGAACAACATAAACATCAGGTTCACCATGCTAGGCTACAAATCCATTACAACCCTATGGTTTCTCTGATACAATCTAAATCTGATTAGCAGCTATTACAACACACTTGTTCCCTTACAAAACATTCATTAAACACATGAAATATAATCTAAATGATGCATAGATATTGTCAAATACACCCATCGGCCACTTCATCAGGTATAGCTGTCCAACTCCTTGTTGGACAGGTGTACCTGATAAATGGCAGCAACTCAATGCATTTACTGTAGGCATGTAGACATGGTCAAGAAGATCTGCTGCAGTTCAAACCGAGCATCAGAATGGGGAAGAAAGGTGATTTACAGTAAGTGACTTTGTATGTGGCGTGGTTGTTGGTGCCAGACAGGCTGGTCTGAGTATTTCAGAAACTGCTGATCTACTGGGATTTTCCTGCACAACCATCTCTGGGGTTTACAGAGAATGTTAAAAAAAAAAAAAGTGAAAATATCCAGTGAGCAGCAGTTCTGCTGGCAAAAATGCCTTGTTGATGCCAGAGGTCAGAGGAGAATGGCCAAACTGGTTCCAGCTGATAGAAAGGCAACAGTAATTTAAATAACCACTTGTTACAACCAAAGTATGCAGAAGAGCATCTCTGAATGCACAACACATCCAACCTGGAAGCAGATGGGCTACAGTTGCAGAAGACCACACCAGGTGCCACTCTGTGTCAGCTAAGAACAGGAAACTGAGGCTACAATTCACACAGACTCACCAACATTGGACAATAGAAGATGGAGAAATGTTGCCTTGTCTGATGAGTCTCTGTTTCTGCTATGAAATTCGGATGGTAGGCTCAGAATTTGGTGTCAACATCATAAAAGCATGGATCCATCCTGCCTTGTATCAATGGTTCAGGTTGGTGGTGTAATTGTGTGGGAGAGATTTTCTTTGACACACTTTGGGCCCCTTATGGACCTTTTCCATAGCAGCTGCAGGTTGGTACGGTAAAGCACAGACAGCACCACACCTAAAGGTGACTAGGACGGTTTTGTAATGGTGTGGGAGAGATTTTCTTGGCATTCTTTGGGCCCCTCAGTACCAACATGACGGTTTAACCACCACAGCCTACCTGAGTATTGCTTCTGACCATGTCCATCCCTTTATGACCACAGTGTAGCATCCTTTGATGCTGCCTCCAGCAGGATAACGCACCATGTCATAAAGTGGGAATCATCTCAGACTGGTTTTTTTGAACATGACAATGAGTTCATTGTACTCAAATGACCTCCACAGTCACCAGATCTCAATCCAATATAGCACCTTTGGGATGTGGTGGAACGGGAGGTTCTCATCATGGATGTGCAGCCGACAAATCTGCAGCAACTGCGTGATGCTGTCATGTCAATATGAAGCAAAATCTCTGAGATTTTTCTTTTCTTTCTTTTTTTTTTTTTTTTATGTACTGTTTTGATCCCCGACGGGAAATTAGGGCTCTGCATTTTACCCATCTCTGTACGGTAGTACCAGAGAGCAGTGGGCTGCTTCTTAAGGTGCCTGGGGAGCAGATGGTGGGGGTTGGGGACCTCGCTCAGGGGTCCACAGTGGTTCACCTGAATGTCGTGTCGGGGACTTGAACCCAGATCCTCCGCGCCAAAGCCCGCAACATTACCACTAGGTTACCCACTCCCCCTTGTCGTGTTTCCAGTACCGCGTTGAATCTATGCCAAGCAGTTCTGAAGGCAAAAGGGTTCCAACCCGGTACTGGCAAGGTGTACCTAATAAAGAGGCGTATGCTAGCACATCTGATGACTGGAGCATTACGCTTCCACTTTAACAGTAAACAATATGATGTGATATCAGCACTGAAACACTCTAGCAGCATTACAACAGGTTAAAACGTGTTCCAGTTACTTCCAGTTTTACAAATGTTACCTGATTTTTAAAAAAAATGATCACAATATCAATTCAGCAGTGTTTCCTCATGGGAGAATTTCAGTAGGCGACAGAAAACTAAGGATGAGCATATTGATACCTGGGAGTCAATACTTTGATATCTACCTGGCAAAGAGTTGGATTGGATACTTTTTAAAGTATCGCAACACCACTGCGCGGATATAAAACATGTTAGATTTCTTTTTCACCGATAATTTCAGGCAATAATATTCCATGCAAAATCCAGGCTTGGTATTTTTCTTCCGGGTATTCTGCGTCACATGATTCAGTCAGCCTATCAAAAATCAGAACTGAAGGCTCACTGCACAGCCTCAGTCAAGAACTTCCGCAAAGAGTTCATTTTTTGATATATTCATTGGTTTATTTTCTTATCATTCCAAAAACATTTCTTAGTTATAAGTTTTAATCTGTTTGCCCCTTGCAATAAAATCATTAACCATTGTTTGGTTTGGAAAAAGTATTTGTGTCGATATTGAAGAAAAAGTACCATAAACTCCGAATATCATATTGAAACAAAAATTGCCCATCCCTCGAGGAAACTCTGTCGAAGCCTCAGTGAGGATGCACAGACAATCGATCTGAAGGTAGCAGGTTGATGCTGTACTGAGGTGCATTGAAAACACAATCTGAAACCTTAATTAACCACCTGAAATCCCATTAGAAAAATCCTTAAACGTCATAACATTTTAACCCTCTTTTAAAAAGATTTTGTAGCTGGTTTAAGAGATATTTTAAAAGTAGTTTAATAGTACTTCCTTGTGACTGAACATTTTACACATTTTAAACCTTTTTTTAATCAAAGTATGAATTAAACAGCTTTTGTTTCTCATAAACTTGAATTGAAAGTGTCATATTTCTGTAATAACACTGTCTGTTCCAACTTGTCATGTTCATGCGGAAGTTTTTTACCAGAGGAATGTGAAGAATACAAAAAAGTATGGAGACAAAAATCAGCACTGTTGCTGGTAATAAATGACAGAACCTGCTGACAGAGAACTGTAAAATAGTGTTGGTGATGTATTGTAAAACAAAACGCCCCCTCAACACCGACAGCTTATCATTAGAGCCCCTAAAGCTTAAATTTTAAACTATAAACATGATACGTACAACCTCTTTTAGCTTTTGTATCAGCAGTGAAAAAGTGACTCTGCAGCAAATCAGGAAAACATATAAAAATATACGTTTCTGTGTCACCAACAGGCTTCATGTCCACCTGCTTCCCGTCAGGTTTGCTTTGCTTTAGCGTTTCCTTTAGAAGCTGCAGATGTCCAAACAGTCGACTCAAAACCCAAGTTCTGGTCCAAACAGGTTCAGGTTAACAGTTCATGTTGGATCAATCTTTTTTTTAAGATCACAGTAAATCATGACAGATGTAATGAAATCAGTGCTGTATTATAGGCTAATCTGACCACAGAGCGGCAAACCTTTTATCAAAATTGTCCCAACAATCCTGAACACCGTCTAGGAGCAGGTTGAATCAATATTGATTTACTGTCTGTTATGGTTGAGAATTCAACATCAATCATATCAAGTGCTTTCAGTTGTTTCCATGTCAGGCATCAACATGCATTCAGTCCTACGACCGGCACAATTCCAATGATAAAGTCAGGAAGAGTCAAACTTAGAGGGTGGATTTGTCTTTAGCATTTAAAATAATCCTTAAAATGGGTAACGTATTCATAATAAGTAACCATGGAGATGTAGTTTGGTTAAAAGACCATCTTACCGTTAAAAAGACTTGCCAATCCATTTCTTGTTTCTTTAATAAACCCCAGATGAGAAATGACACTGGCCATTTCAAGCAACAATGACTGGATCGTCTGTTGCCGTTTCATCAGGAAGGTAAACTCAGCATCATTTATCAGTGCTGTTTGTAGACACAGCTTAACGGCCGATTTCTTCTTAAGTATCAGGTGTGCTTAATAAGCATTAATTGGAGAAATTCACCCTGAAAATTACCTCTTTCTAATGACCTCAAGTGGTTCTCATGTCTAAACCTAATCAGGGAATCTTGTTGTCTCAACCAAACTAAGTAGTGATGATGCCTTGACATAACCAAACAGCAGTCCAGGGAAAACAAGTAGAAAGAATTGATGTTCTCACATTAAACCCAAGTCTCTTCAGGTGTCATAAGAAGATCTTCTTGCTTGTTTAGTTGACAACACAGCCTTCAAAATGTTGCTGCAATCTGCAGCACAAGGAACCGCATACAGTAGGAGACCTTAGTCCTCATCAAACGAGCATGGGAATGAGCGCACATCTGATCGTAAAAATGATCTTACGACTGGATCCACGTGAGATTTATGAAACGTTCATATCTGACCAATCTCATCTTAACAGGGTCCTGGTAGATCTGATGTCTAAAAACAATCGTCATTTACATGTTATGTCCATGGTTACACCCTTAAATATGCATGGTTCAGAGGCTTCGCCCAGTGAGGTTGAACCCTGGAGAAGATTCTGCCAGAAATTAAACATTTTAGAGATGATTGAAATCCTCATTTGTAAGGTGGAAGAGAATTCTGTAAGGAAATTCTGCTTGTCAGCCTAAACCCTGTAGGGAAAAGTGTGCATATGACCGCTACACGGAGGAGCATCAGTGTTGAATGGACTCCCGGTGAAGTATTAATAAAAGTCTCAATAAGTAACTTGATTTATTCATTTTATTAGTTTATAGGTTTTGTAATGGCCCATTTTTGTTCCTGTTTTCTAGAGATGAATGTATATTTTGCGAGGGGTCCAGTGGCCTCAGTGCTGACAACACAAAGGTCACCATGTCAACACTGTGTACATGTACTGTCTATGTGGCTTTTCATGCATTCTGGTTCTCCAGCACATCTCAAAGTACTGCAGTTTTAAAGCTCAGACAGTTCTCACTTCACACACACACACACACACACACACACCTGCTTTGTCAATTCAGAAACACTGAAGTAATTATGATGTCACAAATATAGCAGCGATGTGGACCTACACTCAAGATATAAGTGGCTCATTCTGAGGGAATAAAAACACAACAGCTATCTTACGTAAAGTGGTTTTCCTGAATACATTTTTCTGTCACTGGCTTTTGATTTTGCTACATGCTTCACATTTAAGCCCACAAGTTTCAGACTCAGGTCTAAAATGGAAATGTGAGGTTAGTTGCTAAAAACCTGTTTCATTCTTTACAAATTGACAGCATCTGATATAGCTCGCTGCTATTCCTGGAATTATATCATATTTTCCTCACATGACCCTAATCCTCCTCCGCAGATAGGACTCTAATGAGAAAGTGTAAAACTTCCAGAGCAATTACAAAACGAGTGGGAGTCAGTGCAACCGAGGAGTACAAATAATCAAGAGTATGGCGCGACGCCATCTAGTGGGTGTCTTCCCTGATCAACTTTTAGTCAGAGAGGCATGGGGGGTGTTCAGGTGAAAGGGGGGAGGGGGGGGTATTTGCATTTATTTCTCTCAAGCCCAAACAGGAACCCCGTGGTTTCTAGTTAATGACGTAGCGCCGCAAATTTTCTGGCAGAATGGATCATCACTTTTGTTTATTATTATTTTCATTACAGTTTTCATATATTGACCTCTGCCCGTGAGATATAACAACCCAAATGGGCTCCAGCTCAAGTGGGTTCCCTGTAAAACTATTTGATTTTCACATAACCGGGAGAGAGCTAGAGAGAGAGAGATGGGTAGAGAGAGAGACTAATCCAATCCAATTTCCTGACACGTAAAATACTCGATGATTCATTGAAAAAAATCATGAGGGACAAATGCGTGAAGCTGTTCTGCTACACCTCCCGGCATTATGATTTCAATAAAGACACAAGCACCGTTCCAGCCGCACTGAGGGCGCATCAGATGCGTCCACGCCGGGTGCCGAGGGGATCTTCCTTCCTGTAAAAACGGTTTCCATTGACGTTAAATGGGTGTATGAATGACTTTACCGCATGAGCAGACATGAAAGAGACGAGCAAATGTGACACCTCTGACAAAAGGAGCTCAGAAATACTCCGCAGGTAATTAACCTGAAAGACTGACGGAGGTTTCCACCAACCGAGACTCTGCGATTTCATTTTAAACTTTAATCGACGCCCGGCGTCCAACTCATTGTGAATTCTTGGTTTAGTTGTGTGTGGGGGGGGGGAGAGCGACGCTGCATCCCCCTGCTGACAGAGAGACCACTTGTACCGCCGTCACAACTGTGCCAAGAGACAGGGAGTCTTTGAAAGCCACCGGAGCGGACCTGACCAGCATATAAATCAGCGTCCCGGAGAGCGTCTCGCTGGGCTCACATTGGCGATAAAAGGCATTGTCTCAAAGGCGCGTGTGTGGAGAACAGAGAGGGGGAAATGGCACTTTTTCCATTTAAAGAAGGGAGTACAGCAACAGTCAGCGGAAAGCCAATGTAAAACACAGTTCTCCTCGTCTTGCCACGGGCGCGCACCGGCGAGGAGGCGCAGGACACGCAGGATCATCGATTCGCACTTTATAATTTTGCGCTGCGTATGTGACAAGAGCTGCGAGAAAGCGGTGAAAGGTGGTAACAAGAGGTGCGTCTGTTAAACGAAATACTCGGACTGTGGAGCCATGGGTGCCAGGATTCTGCTTTTGCTTGTTTGTTCTGCGGCATTTTACGCCGAGCTCCTCTGCGCCTCGCCAAGAACCACAACGGGGATGGATCTCTCCACCGCCGGCTTCAACGGCAGCGGCACCGGCGGCAGCAGCGGGGAATCCGGGGGAAAGAGAGACTCGAACCAAACCATCATTTCCAGAAACAAGAGGAAAACCCTGGCCGTGGATTTCGCGGTTCCCTCTCTGTTGCGCTATTTTCTGGCGGAGTTCATCAAGAGACCTCTGAACGGCGACTGTCAGACTTTTAGCGGATGTTACACGGTGCGTGCAAACTTAAAAATGCTCTGCATACCATTGCAGAAAACCATATCTACTTTTGTGGACCCGAAATCTGCTGCGGATTCAGCACTGGGGAACAGGTCTGCTGATGGACAGCTCCCGTTCTTCTACAAGCGGCCGCTGTCCAAAGTTCTGAAATTGGGCTTAACGAAAGCGAGCAGGAAATCAAACCAAGTTGTGGTGGAAATAGGAGAGGATATAGTCAGGACGGGATGCGGGGGGCTGGCTGTGTACGAGGAGGCCCCGGTGCTCATGCTGGAAATGGACCTGACTTCCATTCTAGAGTGGTGGTTGGGGGCGGAGGGGGGCCGGCTCAGGGTCCGGCTCATGCCCGAGAAAAAGGCGCAGGTTCCCGGGGTTGAGGATCGCTACACAGCGGCCATCCGAGCTGCAGACCCCCGCCTGTACCTTCAGATTTCCTCCCGGGGTGAGTTCCTCTCGTTCCCCCTCCTCCTCCCTCCCCTTGCGCTCTCACATTTGGTGCCATGTTCCCTCACACCCCCACATGCAGCTCGCTCAAGGTTGTGATTTAAGTTCTGCTGTGATGAATTTTTCATGTTGAGTCCAGCGCGTGCAAACACGCGTGCTTTGTTGGGGGAGATAACTGGGTAAAGGAATGTCAGCACAAGAATGCAAACCTGGAATTTGTGGTGTAATGGGAAAGCGGTGGCGGTGGTATGCGCGTGTGTGTGTCAGAGGGAAATAGCACTTAGGGAATTCACGCATTTAGGTCTATTTCTCTGATCTTACCAGACTCCAGTTTCATTATTGATGCCTGCAGCAGCTCTGAGAAATGAACTGAATGTTGATTTAACTCCTAAATTTGGATTATTTATGTTTGGAATCTAAGCTGCCACAAATTTAGACTCCTAGCCTCTTTTGAAAGAGAAGAGGGGCATCCTCACCTGATCATGGCATGTATACTTGCATAAGGACTGAAGCAGGAAAACACATAAGCAGCACTTCTTCATTCCGCATTTCTGCTTCTCAACTTGTGCCGAGGGAAGGTTGGAAATTTAAGAAAACGGGCTTTATTTTGATTAGGCGCAAATTAAGCTGTTATCTCCCAGAAAGCCTTTGCACTCAATACTCGAGGGCCCTTCTCTTGTTCTTCTGAGCATCGGCACAATCAGTGTAATTGCTTAATCACTTTGATGAGGGAGGCTGGCCCAGAAAAATGCAACAGAATCTATCACACAAGGCAATGCAGAGGCTAGCTGGGTTGGAGGCTGATAGTTAGAGAGAACCCCCCTCTCCCTCTAGCAGGAGTGTGTGCACGTAAAAACACACAGAAACATGCCCCCAGAACCCCTGAATGAAAGGACTGCATATAAAGTGAGCTGCATTTTGTTTTACTGAAAGCATTCGGATTCCAGCTGGCTTTAAGGCTCCAGCCTCCCCTCATTTTTATACATATTGCCAGGAAAACAGGAAATATGAGCAGCAGTTTATTGACGTGCAAACATGAATAGATATATTGTATGAAGCAAAAAAAAAAAAAAAAAAAAAGCAATTCTAAAAGGCTTGAAAGTCAATATTCTGTGCATTTTTATTCCTCAGTACAGCCTGAACCTTCTTCAGCCCTCCTGAAGGACTTTCCAAAGCTTTTCTCTGTATGTTTTTTGTTTATAATGATGCCACAGTGCTTCATTAATGTTGGGATCTGAGCTCTGGGGACGATTCATCCCCCCATCAGACCTGTTGCTGCTGATTTTGAGTTCAGTTCTTGTGTCATGCGGTCTATCTCAGCCTTCTCTCTCCTGTTTGCTTTCCTTAAGAACAGTTTTATTGACGGCAACCTTTTCACGGAGACCAGTTCTGATAAGCTTCAATGGACAGTTGATGGTTTAGCTAAAGAACCATATGCATCTCTGAGGTCGCGTCATGTTTTTGCTGGATTTGTTCCTTTTTCTAAAGGACATTGGTTTCACATCCTGCTAACCTGTTGCACATACACTTTTGGGGTCTGACACTTCCCAGTTTGTCTACTTGTCCAGTGTCCCTGGACAATGATGCATCTTTGTGTTATGGCTATAACAATTTGCCTAAATATCCAAATTTAAATTATAGTTCCAAGTTGCCTAATGTGCACACTAAAAACTCCCATGGGTTATTTTTGACCGACCACTGGATTAAAAAGGGACAAACCCTGAGAATTTGGTTATTTTTTTGACCCAACGTTGGGTTATATTTACTATAATGTTGATTTATTTTAACCCTGAAGCTAGAGCAACAACCCAACAACACAAATGTCTGGATGGAAAAACCCAGAAATTAGTTGGTCCCTTTTTAACCCTGCACTTTGACCCAGGACTTTTTGGTGTGCACTGAATTCGGACTCATTCCCTTTTTATCCCTTAAAAATACACTTAAGTTAGAAAATGGTCAGCTACAGTATAAGGATAGCTCTGAAAATGAGCAGGAAAATAGCAAAAATATCTAAAACAAACAACAAAAGCGAACCCTTTAAAAGACATTCACAACTATTACTCAAGACCAAATAAACTCAGATCAAGTCAAAGTTTACTAAAGCACATTTAGCAACTTTCATTGACCAAAGTGCTGCACAAGGAATGCATAAAAATCTAATTAATAAGTAAATAAGTAAAAAAAATAAACAATAAATAAATGAATATTTAGTGATTTTATTTAGGTTCTAAAATAAAATCTTAAAATTAAAAATTTTGAAATAACGACTATGAATGACTCCAGGTCCTGCTCTATGGAAGCATAAAACAAGTAGTTTAAGTTGTCTGCATTGTACAAGTTATACCATTTACGGTAACATCATTGTCTTTAAATGCATCACAGCTGCAGCTTCCAGCAGGGAATCCAATATTTCTGGTTATTTCAGCAGCTGCGAAGCCATCATGACTTGGTATGCCGACAAATGACAAATTATGGGAAAAGCTGCATATAGTTCGTATCATTCTGAGCCGCCACATGGTACCAGGACAACTTTTTAGATTTACAAGATTTTGTAACTTTGCCAGAGGGATGGGATGTGAATGCATCCCCTCATTTCTCCTGCTCATAGGTGTTGAGATCCTGTGAATGTAAAGAGTATGACTAACATTGTATTGTAACTGATATTCACACAATGGTCCTCGGTGCTCTGTCAGTTTCTTTCTCTCTATCACTGGACACACTCCAGTCGGTATGAGAGAGAAAAACACATCCATGTAAAATGTCTAATCTGGTCATATCAATGAAATTCAAATTTAGGTTTATAAACTAAGATACATATTCAGTATTGAGTTAAGTTCATTGTCACAAATCCAGGACCCTGCATACCGAGATTTTTGACACATTCTGGCTTATGCCAAATAACATCACCCATCAATCACTTTTCACATGAAAAACTGAACACTGGATTCATTCTTTGAAGATTGAGGCTGCTGAAAACACAGTCAGGAGCCAAAGAAGGTTAAAGTAGAGCTGGTGAGATTCTGTCAGTATTTTAGGATTACGCTCTATATTTGTGTTGAAACTATTGTAGCTACGTGTAACAGTTGCATGAAGCCGGTGCACCTCCAGCATCTCACCAGAAAACTCGCCGGTCATGTTGGGAAGCCAGAAATTAGCAAAATTCAGGTCAACAAAAGACTTGATGTGAAAAGCCTCAACATTACCAGAAGCCCTGGAGGCTTTCTCTGCAAAAAAGCCACTGGCCAGGCTTCAGACCAAGTCCTGCTGCTGCAGAGATGAAGCTGGACCAAAACAAAGAAGGGAAGCTCAAATTAGGGTCTGTTTCTGGAGACAAGGAGATGGGAGAGTTCACATATGGACATTGTTGAGCAAGTTGTGGGAAGACTTGGAGTCTCATTTCTTTCTTACTTTCCTCCTTTCTTTTTTTTTCCCCACTTGTCCTGTCCAGCATGGTAGCAGCAGAATGGTGCTCTGGCTGCTTTGTTGTGTTTAACAGATTTGTGTTGCCAAGGGGAGCTTTGCAAATATAAGGCTTCTCTTGATATTTGGAATGCTTATTTATAATTGCATTGTAAATAACATTACTCAACCTGACAAGAGGAAAGAAAAAGTTAAGGAAAGAAACAATAAGGGATGACCCAAAAAAAATAGAGGGTGAGGAGAAGACAGAAAAGACAAAGATGCCCTTAAAAAGTCAACTGTTGCATCTGCACAGAAAGACATCAGAGAATATTCCATCGTCGTTGCTGGAATACAAAGCTAGTGATCTCCTCATTTCCTCTCCGGGTGAATCCACACACAAGTGGACATGCACAACTTGTTTTTCTTAGATGCATTAATGGATCTTATTCTGCAAAAGTTTGGAGGGGAAAACAACGGAAAAGCACATTTTCCCATGAAAATGAAGTTTTGAGTGATGAATTCATTCATTCTTCCCCCTTCACCCCCACTACATGGATATACTGTAATGACGGCAGATGGCGACTAATTCAGATATTGTCTGAAGGAGTCAAAGTGATACAGAAATGGTACCAGTAAGTAAATGTACATATAAATTCCTAGATAATGAGGTCCAGGTTGAAAAATAAAGAAGGGTTTCCTTTAAAATGTTGAAACTTAATAAGTTTATTTAGTCTAACAGATGATGTGGTTATGTTAACTTCTGTTTCTAATTGAAAAGGACCAGAAGGTACTTGGCTGAAAAATGGGTTACGCTGCTAACAATAAGTTTGAGAACAACTGCTCCATAAGAAGGAAAGCATCATCATCCCGACGGAAACCTCTCCTGTCAGACTGGAAATGTTTACGGATGATGCTTACCGCTTTGCATCGATTTAAATTGAGCTTCATCTTCTTTCCTTATTAACAGGAGGAACCAAACCATGCAAGCACAGCACCACAGACCCATTGAACTTTTGGAATCAAGAGCTCCGGGTTTACATTACCTGTGACTGTTTTATTTTTTGTAAGGAAATAGCTTAGCTGGCAGAATAAAATGGCCTCCTCCATTTCCATTTCTGCAAAAAAACAGACAAGCCTGTATATTTTGCTTTTCACCGAATGACCCCTTTTCCTCACATATGAAAAATACGTTGTTTTATAAATGTATTTATCGCAACAAATGCTCTTATTCCTTTCCTATTTAACTTTTATTTTACTCTGTTTTTTTAAATGAAGCCGCTTCAGAAGGGCACCCATGATTTTGCTGCATAGTCAACTGTGCAATGACAATAAAGGCTTTGAATATGCAAAGTTATGAAAAGGTCCATTTAACCTGTTGGTACCAGACGTCCCATGGGTGGGAACTGACATATGTATTTTACCCACTCTAACCTCCAAGTACATATGTCATACGGCAATGAAAAGCTATGACTCTCGATGTGAGTGATGTATACCATCAAGGTTACAATCATAACTAGATCCAATAAACACTTGTTTCTGACCTTTTGCACTGCAATTTCTCTTTAAAGCCATACTCCAGTAGCAGATAATACTGCAACAGAAACAGGCCTTTTGCCTCAAGAGTCCAGTGAAAAGTTGTTCCACAAGTCTTTTAGCTATAAAACTATTTCTGGATCAAATTGAGAGATTTTAAGGTGTTAAACCAAACCAGCATCATTAACCTACATAGATAACTGCTGTTGGTTTTCACAAAACAACTTGTGATGACATGTGGCCATTTAATTTATATGTCCTGGAGGATTTACTCAGTGGACTGGCTGCTTTAACATCTTTAATTTCTATTTTTTTTTTTTTAATTCTTTGGCGTTTTGTGGCTGCAGTGATGTTTTTAAGGCAAAGCCTGAACCCTTCATAAACATCTTTCTGCAGCTCGAGAGCCACAGATCAGAATGTCTGCACGAAGTAATGCCCAGCTGTGCACGTATATGTGCATGCTCATCAAAACAGCAGGAGCAGGACAGTGTGACATCTGCAGATGGTTGAATGGGTCACTGAAATCGGCTAAGGGGTTTTTCTTTTCGCCCCAGGTTTTTCGGATTGTGTCATTTTGCTGTTCCTGCAGTAAACGCAGGACGGGGTCGGTTTCTTGACACAAGGCCTGATTTTAACAACCAGGTTGCTTCGTACTAAAACCAAACAGAAAGGATAAAAATAGTCACGGTTGATATTTTATTCTAGATGAATATAATAGCTGGTGTCAGGTCCCAGCAGGCCTTCCTCCCAACAAAGCCATGACTGTTAGCAGGTGGGAAGACAGCATAGGATTATGTCACATTTGTCAGTGGGGTACACTGTTCGATTTTATTTTATTTTTTCCAGTGCTTCATATTCTACTTAGAATCACTTGGATTCTCTTCCTTCAGAGGTCTTTGTTCATGTAGCTACACTTCAACCAGTTGCACATGTTAATGCTGCCACTGTGTTTCAATTTTGGAGGGAAATTACAAACGATACACATCATTTGTCATCTAATTCAATGATTTCTGTGCATGAAAATCCTGTGTGTTGCAGCCATTTTGGCTAAGTTAACTACAGATCATTCACGGAGAGAGAGAGAGAGAGAGAGAGAGAGAGAGAGAAATCTCAAAAACATCTCAGTGGATGGAGCATCTTTGAAACCTCAGGTCCATCATTAAGCTGATTTGAAAGCTGCAGTGGGGATCTTTCCAGGGGTGTAACCCTCTGCCCACTCAGTGTCAGCTGGGATCGGCTCCAACAGCCCAGAACAGGATAAAGCGGGTGTAGCTAATGGATGGAAGAGTTTGGCTTTGCACATTAATGAACACTTAAGGGTATAGACACGAGAACACAGCAACTCTAATTGAAATTAATAGACTGCGAGCTTATCAAGTCTCATTAATGAGTGTGTTTACTTTTAGAGGACTTAAAGTTCCCCCGTTTTGATGGGCTTTTGAAATGTGTCTGCATGTAAAGTTTATCCAAATTTTAGAGGCCCTGATTAGACCTTTTTCATTAAAGGGAGAGTGTGTAACTTTTGACCCAAACATTAGCAAAGTGTAACTAATAATGGATGAATTCTGAGGTCAATTTACAGCACTTGATGCATGTCGGGGCTCTGAGGGGGCTGCCTTCCTCAAAAACCAGACGTTACTTTGCAGGAGCGGATCCGTTTCTCATTGGATCATGTGACGTGGAGCACTTTGCCTTATGGCTCGATTACTTCACCAACAGCTGATCAAAGTCGCGGTAAATTCAAATACTGTAAGCGATGTTTATGAATTCTTCTGCCGTCAGCAAACGATCCAGATAAAGCGTCGTAAACAACATTATAGCTTCAGTTTGTGCACGCTCCCGTGACTGCTTGGCTCGTGGCTGCAGTTACCTGAAGCGCCAGTCGCAAGTTTAATTTCTTAATCTTGCCTCTTGTCCCTTTAAGTGGAAATAATCACATTTAATAAATATAAGTTATTTATGTTATTTCAACTCAAAATGTGACTTACACAACCTGGAAGTGTTTTATGTCCAATGGGCTCTATGCACAGCTCCACTATTTCCTGGATTTAAGGTAGCTCCTTTGTTTCCTGTCTTTCATTACTGGAGGAGCTGATTAATCCAGGTGTATCCTGATCTCAGTAACTGGCCAGACACACCTGGAGTAATCAGTTCGTCCAGTAATGGAAGACAGGAAACAAAGGAGCCACCTAAAGTTCAGGAAGTAGTGGAGCTGTGCATAGAGCCCATTGACTCAATTTAAACAAATGAACTGGGGACAGAGGTTAATATGATGCCATCAGATCAAGTCATGATTGCAAAACATATCCAAATGACAAAGATTTGTTATCAA
This sequence comes from Atherinomorus stipes, assembly GCA_023101725.1. Lineage (NCBI taxonomy): Eukaryota > Metazoa > Chordata > Actinopteri > Atheriniformes > Atherinidae > Atherinomorus > Atherinomorus stipes. The sequence goes on along the minus strand of JALJCO010011402.1, from coordinate 11,652 downwards.
ACACCACCTTACAGACTTCTTTAAGAAGTTGGTGTAGATATGCTCTTATTGTGTAGGGCAGGGGTTCTCAACCTTTTCCATGATGGGGCCCGAGTTTTCAGTCCATACTGGGCCCATTTATATTTTAACACGATTAGCGTAATGATCTCATTTTTGGTTTATTTAATAACTAAACCAAATCCACTTACCTTTAACAGACTGAACCTAGTAAAATGTGGCATGATAAACATGAATAACATAATATACAGTGAATAAATATATTATGAGATCGTCACAAACACATTTATATCACATGTATAATTCATGGAATAAAGTCAGACTCCTACAAGAACAAATCAGAATTAGGCTATAAGCACAAAATCCAGTCATAAATAACAGTGAAGGTATACTGTACGGCCCTCGCAGCCAACATGTTTAAAAGAAATGTTTTTTTGCGGCCCTCTACGTGGCGCTCGAGGCCGAGCTTGGGCCGCGGTCCCATGGTCAAGAATCACTGGTATAGGGCAAGTCTTGAATTACCAGTGCTTGGACCTGAAACTTCACATGGACTGGGAGAGAGTCATGGGATCACATTTAACTCCCGGAGCAGAAAAAAACAGGCAGTGCCATAATGCATGCTGGGAAATATGTATTTAAGCCCATCAAACTCATTAAATTTGAGCTGAATGTTTGCTATGAAATTTTCTTTGTCCATGAAAAGATAACATAGTTTTAAATTAAAAATTGTATTTAATTTCTAAATTTGGGTAAAATAAATTAAATCTCAATGTGTCACCTTTAAGAGAGGCTTGAATCAGTTTTTTGGGTCTAGTGGCCAAAAGTTACACAGTAGCCCTTTAAGTTTTGCACTTCCTTCAGTCCGAAGCTTACTGGTTTGATCCCTGACTTTTCAGATCTACATGGCAGAGCATGCTTGAGCAAGGAAATGACTACAACGTACAAAAAAAAAAAAAAAAAACATTCTCAAGTTTTTTAGATTGCTTGGAGTGAGATTGAGATTGAGGTGGAGCAGGGGTCATTGCCGGGAGGGGAAGCAGCCAAGGACAAAATTTTGATTTCAAAGGTGGGTGGGTGGGGGGGGAGTATAAACTTGGCAGCAGCTGAACTAGTTAAGATAAACATAACAAAAGGTTGAGAATTCATGAGCAACTTCTAATTTAAGTAATTACAATAATGAAAAAAATACTGCAAAATAAACTAGTTCATGTTCCTGTGAGTTCCTGACCAGCTCATGAACTCACTGCTAGTCGCTCACTACTATTTCTGACCAGTAAAATAATGCATTCACACGTTTACAGACTTTTAGTTCACCAGCCTCCATAAGAACCTGTCTGTCCAGTTTGTTTCTTTCATCTGACAAAATATGTACAGTCATCCTCAAAATTGGTCATACCCTAAAATTAAAGAAGGAAAAAAAATCAGTCGTCAGTAAAATAAGTTGAAATTGACAAAAGTAATAATAAACAGAAATTCTATGAAAATAATGACAATGATTTTGAATTGTGGTTTGAAAGAAATTTTAAAAACAAACACACAAAAATTAAAATAAGTAAAGAAGCATGATGGGGCTCCTGAACTAAAACTTTGTTGTGCAACACTTTAAGGTAATCACTGCAATCAGGTGTTTTCTGTAATGTTAAAAAAAATACTTTTGCACCTGTTGACGGGTATGTTGGACCACATTTCATGGTAAAGGTGCCCTAATGTGTCTGGGAGAGTTTTGTTTGGTTGTTTTTTAAAAAAAAAAAAATCATTTTTCAACTAAAATTTTAAAAAGTTACTTCACTAAAATATAATTTTGAAATTTTTTTTATTAGTTTTTTTTTAGTTTCTTTATATTTTTAATCACTATTGTCAGTTTTGCCTCTTCTTTAGTTGGAGGGTATGAATAATTTTGAGGAGCACTGTAGATGCAGGTGTTTGAACTTTGAAAGTTCTGATACAGATTATCTCCAAACATTTGTCACAATGCTTCATCTCATGACAGATTATTGTTGCAACATCACCTGTGAACCTCCAGCCTTTTCTCCTCCACCTCCTTCCACTTTTCCTCCTGCATCCCTTCTATCCTTCACCTGACAATAATATATTCATGCATGACATCAAAAGTTGGACAGTTTGTGGTGCAACAATCTGGATAAATATGCAGTTTCACAATTATCATGAGTTTGGATGTATAAAATCCTGTTTGTATATCATATTTTTTTCCCTTACATTATATTTATCAGCAGTGGGTCAGGGCCTGTTTGGCTTCATACAATGTGGCAATAAAGATTTATTTAAAAAATATCAAGGAATCAATAATAAGCACAAGTCTTCTAAAGAAATGAAGGACACCGTTCAGCAGCTCTGCTCTCTCCCGTCTGTGATCCACGCCTGCTGGCACTAGCATGCATGCGCTAGTGCCCCCCCCCCACCAAAAAAACTACGTCCGTACATCCAGCTTTTGTCCGCTTTGGCGCTTCTTACGCAGTCAGTCTGAGCGAGCCTGGTAGGCTCGTTCATAACGTGTGAGAAATGGCATGTGCGACTGTGTGAAGTCGTTCAAATGCGTGTGTCACACGCTCAGTGCGTGAGACTTGAGAGCCCTGAACATTATTCACTTCTTTAGAGTGTCTCAAGGTCATGAACCAAGATTGTGGCAGTTCAGAAACTGTGTTTCTAATGAAACTGGAAGTGATGGTGTGCTGTTAGTCATTAACACTGTTACCTCACACTGTACATCAAGGAAGAGGTCAAGTGATGTGATGCCTGTATAATTAGATGTATGTGTCAGCCTGAAAGTGAGAGGTTGTCTGTTTGTGTTCAGTGAAAGAGTGATGAGAACTAAGTCTTTTCTTCCCTGGTAGGAATACTGTTTTTTGACTTTCCATTTTTAAGCAAACCTTTAAATAAAAAAGGACAAATTTCTTTAAATCTATTTTATCTCAACACGAAAGGCTCTTTGTTACCCGTGAGAGTAGTATGTTCGGAAAAATCCTTGTAATTCAGAAAGCTACGTGTTGACTGCCTCTGAGCTTTGAACAAAGTCTCACAGCTCAGTTATCATGGAGATTGCTCAGTCATCTGAATATTTTGCATGGAGTTCTACATAGATTTGGCAAATATCTTTGTTGCTGTTGGAAAGCATCCTTTCCTTAATCAGCTTCCACACACAGTCCAGAGAGGAACAGAGTGAATTTTAATGAGGAACGAGTGACAGAAGTCTGTACAACACAGGTGGACTCCGCCGACTCTGAATGTTTTAGGCAAGATTACTCTGCTGCATGATTGCAGTGGCAGTTATTGTCAGAAATGATAATTAGATTATGTGTTTCCACCAGGCAGCGCAGTGTTTACTCGCAGTTGAGGAGCAAACGGGTCTAATCCCTGAACACACCACACACACACTTGTTTGTCAACATTTGTGAGAAGCCTTGAAATAACATTTATTCCTCACAAACTTTAAAAGGAAATGAGGCAAAATTTTAGAACAACGCAACATGAAAGAAGACAATTATTCCCAAACATGTCGCAAACAAAATGATAGCAGGAAGTGCTGCATTTTATTTTGGATCTACATTTGTTAAACAAATCTTTGCTTGTTTATTAAAACTTAATGAAAATGTAATTATTTGTTTTTCCATCCCCCCCCGTTCAGGAATTGTTGTTACTATGGAGACTTTGGGCAGAAGGTCTGCAGTCCCAACCAATGACGACCCGCTTTGCCTATTCACTCTCTTAAGAAGTAAACTAATAACATAAATTGGCAATGCAACACTGGTTGGGACTTTGTTTTCAAATTAAAGGTACAGTATGTAACAAAATCAAAGGTCAATGGCAGAGAAATGTGATATATACAGTATTTTAAAACTTTGTTTCTATTCATGTGTCATTGTTGCATTAGGAAGCTGTTAAGTGTTTATTTTCTTAGAATGAGTCATTTATGTACCTACTTGCTGGAGGTGGACATACATGGAGACTGCCATATTTGTTCTAACATTTTTACTATGGTGTCCCTTAATAGACAAAACAATGTGTGTGAATTGAGAACCCTCTGAACTGTAAAACTCCTGTACCAGCTTTTTTTAGTGGGAGTTAGAGGACTGTTTGGGATAAGTGATGCCTTAAAAGACATACAGTACAAAGTAGTTACTCATAGTACAGTCATAGTACACCTAAGACCTTGGGCCCCCCCCCGGGGGGAAAACCTTTTTTCCCCGGGAAATTTTGCCCCCAATTGCCACCACCATATTATCATAATAATTTTAAGAATAAATTATTTTTAAAAAAACCCTTTTTTTTTCAAAATACATTTTTTCCCACTAGATGCCAGTAATTATGCTGCCAATCTCTATAGAGCATTGGCAGTATATTGCTCTAGAGCAATATACTGCCAATGCTCTATAGAGCATTGGCAACATATTACTATTGCTCCGTGTTTATTCCGCGTTATTATTATTATTATGCTGCCAATCTCTATAGAGCATTGGCAGTATATTGCTCTAGAGCAATATACTGCCAATGCTCTATAGAGCATTGGCAACATATTACTATTGCTCCGCGTTTATTGTGTGAATGCGTTCAGCGCATTCACAAGTTAGTGTTCCTGTTTCCCTTTATTCCCGTTAATTATCTCTTCCGCCGTTTTTTGCCGATAAACTCGTTCAACTGTGTTCAACCCACTTCAACAAATTTGGTATCAAATCGTTCAGCTTATTCACGTGATGTGTGCTATGACTTTTAGTATTGATATCTTCAACCGTTTTTACGTTATTGATCATTTATTGATCAATTTTTCCCCATTCATGTCAATGACGGAACCTTCAAATTCTTCAAAATCTTTCAAAAAACTTCCACTCCTTTCAAACCCTAAGGCTTTTTCATGCTTTCAGCTAGAAACACCATTCAAACTTTCTACAAATCAGCAAAGATTCAGCTATTCAGGAATGACTTTTCAACTTCATATCTTCAACCAACTTTGAATTACGCCAGTTTACAAATCATTCAACTTTTAGAAATTCAGCTTTTTCTCTCCCTTCAACTCCACTCTACTTCACTCTAACTTCAAATCCTTCAGCTCAGTTCAGCCTTCATATCTTCAACATTATTTCAGCTAGAAACACCATTCAAACTTTCAAATACTCTTCAGGAGTTGAACTACTAGAATATGTATTTTCAACTTCATAGCTTAGACCATTTTTGAGCTATGCCCTCTGAAAAAACATGAAAAATTGCACTTTTCAGGCCAAAATTTGTCCTTCTCAGGAAAATCTCAAACAAATGGCCATAACTTCCACAGTTTTCGTCGCAGAAAAATAAAATTTACATCATTACGGAGCTTGACTCCTTGGCTTCGTCGAACGCCTCGGTCAAAAATCCGTCAGACGCACCGTTTTCGAACTACGCCCCTCGGAATCTTACAAAGTCACGATTTTCCTCCTATTAAACTCCATTGTAATCTGGACGAAGAATGCTAAAAGGTCATGTGGATATAACTTGTCACCATGCCAATTGTGTGTACCTTAGGATAAAATAATAGACATTTCTGAGTTCCTCAAAGCCTCGTGGCGCTCACGGTGAAAAAATTATTTTGATATCTGTTACGGTTTTCTCTCAGTGGACGGTTGTTCGGGGAGTGGTCTCCAGCATTTTCCCATAGAAAACTGAAGCATAAAGTCTGTGTAACTGTAATCAACTGTCATTCTCTTACACATGCAGGTAGCTCCATTGTCATGACAACTTGATCAGTTCTCCCTGCTGTGTTAATTAGTTTCAACTTTGACCTAATTCACATAGAAATACACATGTTGGACTTTCTAATGTATTTCTTACTACAAACTCATCAGGATTGTCTCTCTGTCATGTCTTTGTGTCTTCTGTCTGTGTTCTAAACACCAGGATTGTCTCTGTCTGTCCTCTTGTCTACTCCTCTCCTCATAAACTGGATATAACACCTGTGTGACCAATGATATTAGATGGTACCAGGCTGGTATGATACTGGTATGGCACTGGTTCCATACTGGTACCAGACTGTCTATGGCACTGGTGTCAGACTGGTACCAGACTGGTATCGGACTGGTATGCCACTGCTATCAGACTGTTTACAGACTGGTGTCAGACTGGTACAAAACTGGTATGGCACTGGTGTCACACTGGTACCAGACTGGTATTTCATTTGTTCCACACTGGTACCAAACTGGTATGGCACTGCAATTCGACTGTCGACAGACTGGTACAAAACTGGTATGCCACTGGTATCAGACTGGTACCAGACTGGTATAGTGCTGGTACCGGACTGGAGTCAAACTGATACCAGACTGGTATCAGACTGGTAACTGACTGGAACCAAACTGGTAACAGACTGGTATGCCACTGGCATCAGACTGGAACCAGAGTGGTATGCCGCTGGTCAGTCTGAAACCAGACTGGTATAGCACTGGTACCAGACTGGTATAGCAGTGATACCAGAATGGATCCAGACTGGTATGCCACTGGTATCAGACTGTTAAAAGACTGTTATCAGACTGGTACCAGACTGGTATGCAACCGGCATCAGACTGACCTCAAACTGGTATGCCACTGGTGCCAGACTGGTATTTTACTGGTTCCACACTGGTTCCAGACCAGGGCCGGCTCCTGGAACACATACATGAGGGGGCATGTAGAAATGTGAAGGGGGCATGTGTGTACACGTCACGCTTAAGCCCACTTTTTGTTATCAATAAGTGTTTTCTTAATGGGACTGGGTTGTTAGCAGAGTTTAACTCCCAAGAAATTAATTGCAGTTTGTCAGGCCTCTCCACGAAGACCTGTCCAGCTTGGCTGTCCCACCTGAAACCAAAGTGCTGGTATAGCTGTTAGGGTCACTGAGGCACGCAAACCCTGCAATCCCTTATGGGGAAAACAAAGTATCAGTTCTCATAAATAAAACTAAGAAATGAATCAAATATCTTTTGCTGAAGGTTTAGCATCCAAAAGCAAAATTGTCTTATTGGACAGCCATTAGACATCTATGCATCCAAAATCAATTTAAACACACACACACACACACACACACACACACACACACACACACACACACACACACACACACACACCCTGTGATGAAAAAGATTAAGAGACCACCCTTCTGTTCTCATATTTCTTGGTCATTTTTAATGCCTGGTACTAAAAGTACATTTGTCTGGACAAATAATAACAGCAAAAATAGCTCAGTTTAATTTAACTACTGATATTAGCCATTTTGATGCTTTTCTTGATAAGTTATTTTAGTTAAGTTCTTACATCAATAGCTATGACATTGTACTGCCAAAAACAGTTTTGAGGCATTATATATTGTTCGGTCTCTATTAGTCACATGATTCACTATTCATTGGTACTTGATTGCATAACCATTATTTTTTATGACAATGGTGGTCTCCTCATTTTTTTCCATGGCTGTATGTTTTCTCAAATAAACGCAACCAAATAAGCTGACCACCTGACCATTAAACCCCTGCCCACAGTAAAGTTGCAGTCCCTCAGGGGGAAACGGGAAATAATAAAAATAAAGAAAAATAAAATATTCTTTATCAAAGTTCTAATAATCATTAATGTATTTTTTATTCTAAGCTTTAATAAAAAATTAAACCAAACTCTGACTTAAACCAAAATTTAACCAAACTCAGCCTTAAGGCTGTCGTCTACAGTCTGAGTTCTGCTAAAACAGATGCAGAAGACCACATGAATCTCCATCTGAGCTGCTGAAAGCAGCAGGAGTGAATAAAGAGTCAAACTTACAGCACGGGTCAGGACGTTTATTCACACGCGCGTTCTCCATCCCTCGCCTCTCTCCTCCACACTGTTGGTGACAGCAACTTTCTCAGCAGCATGCAACGTTTGGCCTCCACAGAAAACGGAGCGACCTCCCCATAACTTCATGTGAAAATGAGCTGAAATTAAACCTTTTCTTTTGCTCTCGTGCGCTGGGCCGCGATTGCACATACAGGCCGACATTATGACTGAATACATTATATTTTCTTTTTCCTCTTGTGCACGGTGCGCCCGTCACAAAATGCGGTCTCGGCACTTGAACACTGCATATTACAAACACTGCCTCTGCAGACACCAAGCCATCAGGTGATCGTCAGTCTCATTTGACAACATGGACGATGTGATGTTTGTATATTTTAATTCACTTATCGATGGTAGATGCACAAAAAACAAGGAGAAGTGATGAAACAAAGAGTAACCACATAGTTGGACTGGCTAAATAGCCCTTTGCTTGGTTATTTTTCATCTTAAAACTTTCGTTTAATCAAGTAAACTGGAAAATCCAGCCGTGACAGAAACATTCTGCTCTGAAAGCTTCTGACTGATGGAAAGTGCAGCGCAGCTCCGCGGTGTTTCCACGTTTGGTATGAGGATGCAGCTGATGGTCCTCAGAGCCGAACCAGCAGAACTAGCGCCCTAGCAGAGCTCTGCAGACAATAGATCCTCCTGCAGCCGACACCCGGCGCGCGCAGCGGGGCGCACAGAGTGACGCGGAGTGGTGCAGGGAAAAGAGCTTAGGAATCGATTGCCTTTTCGTCAGATTTCATTTAAGGGGGCACAGTGTTTGTTTGGGGGGGCAGTGCCCCCTCTTGCCCCTGCCTGGCGCCGGCCTCGTTCCAGACGAGTATGCCACTGTTCAGTCTGAAACCAGACTGGTATAGCACTGGTACCAGACTGGTATCAGACTGGTACCAAACTGGTATGCCACTGATATCAGACTGGTACCAGACTGGTATAGCACTGGAACCAGACTGGAGCCAAACTGGTAACAGACTGGTATCACACTGGTAACTGACTGGAACCAAACTGGTACCAGACTGGTACCAGACTCAAATAGAAGTGGTACCAGAATGGAACCAGACTGGTATGCCACTGGCATCAGACTAACACTAGACTGGTATGCCACTGGTCAGTCTGAAACCAGACTGCTATAGCGCTGGTACCAGACTGGTACCAAACTGGTATGGCACTGGTATTGGACTGTTAACAGACTGGTTAAAAAAACTGGTATGCCACTGGAATCAAGCTGGTACCAGACTGGAGCCAAACTGGTACCAGACTGGTATCAGACTAGTAACTGACTGGAACCAAACTGGTACAAGACTAGTACCAGACTGGTATCAGACCGGTATAGCAGTGGTACCAGAATGGAACCAGACTGGTATGCCACTAGCATCAGACTGACACCAGACTGGTATGCCACTGGCATCAGACTGGTATCAGACTGGTACCAAAGTGGTATGGCACTGGTATGAGTCTGTTATCAGACTGGTACAAAACTGGTATGCCACTGGTATCAGACTGGTACCAGACTGGTATCAGACTGGTAACTGACTGGAACCAAACTGGTACCAGACTGACACCAGACTGGTATGCCACTGGTATCAGACTGACACCAGACTGGTATGCCACTGGCATCAGACTGGTATCAGACTGGTACCAAAGTGGTATGGCACTGGTATGAGTCTGTTATCAGACTGGTACAAAACTGGTATGCCACTGGTATCAGACTGGTACCAGACTGGTATCAGACTGGTAACTGACTGGAACCAAACTGGTACCAGACTGACACCAGACTGGTATGCCACTGGTATCAGACTGGTACCAGACTGGTATCAGACTGGTACCAGACTGGTATCAGACTTATACCAAACTGGTATGGCACTGGTATTAGACTGTTAATAGACTGGTACAAAAGTGGTATGCCACTGGCATCAGACTGACACCAGACTGGTATGCCACTGGCATCAGACTGGTATTTCACCTGTCCCACACTGGTATAAGACTGGTATACCACTGGTCAGTCTGAAACCAGACTTGTATAGCACTGGTTCCACAATGGTATCAGACTGGCATCAGACTGGTACCAAACTGGTATGGCACTGGTATCAGACTGGTACCAGACTGATATTTCATTGGTTCAACACTGGTACCATGCTGGTATAGCACTGGTACCAGAATGGAACCATACTGGATTGCTACTGGTATCAGACTGTTAACAGACTGGTATCAGACTGGTATACCACTGGCATCAGACTGACACCAGACAGGCATGCCACTGGTAGCAGACTGGTATTTCACTGGTTCCACAATGGTACCAGACTGGTATCACACTAGTACGAAACTGGTATTGCACTGGTATCAGCACTGGTACCAGACTGGTATTTCATTGGTTCCACACTGGTACCAGAATGGAACCATACTAGTATGCCACTGGTATCAGACTGTTAACATACTAGTGTCAGACTGGTACAAAACTGGTATGTTACTGGTATCAGACTGGTACCAGACAGGTATCAGACTGGTATAGCAGGGGTACCAGAATGGAACCATACTAGTATGCCACTGGTACCAGACTGGAACGAGACCGGTGTTCCACTGGCATCAGACTGACACCAGACTGGTATGCCACTGGTACCAGACTGGTATTTCACTGGTTCCACACTGGTACCAGACTGGTATAGAATTGGCTGGTATGAGACTGGCATGGCACTGGTTCCACACTGGTACAAGACTGTCTATGGCACTGGTACCAGACTGGTATTTGAAGGGTACCATACTGGTATGGCACTGATAACAACTTGTATCAGACTGGTATGATGACAAGTAATCATGACTTTACTTTTGTCCTCTTTGTGTCTCCTGGTACGTCCTCAACACCAGAAATGTGTCTCTCAGTATAATGAAACACCCTTGTAAGCCTCCTTTCTCTCCTCCTTATTCCTCCTCTCCTTCCTCCCTCTGCCATCATCTCTTCTTTCTCCTCATTTGGAACCAGAACTGACATACTAATATAGACAGACGTACAGAAAGAAGGAGATAGATAGATAGATAGATAGATAGATAGATAGATAGACAGACAGACAGACAGACAGACAGACGCAGATAGATAGATTGATTTATCCTGCTCAGTTAAACCCATTTCCATTGAAAATGGTGTACTTCTTCAAAAGAATCAGAGACAAGTTCATATCTTGGTCATGGTAAATCTGAGAATTACAAATGAAACATCTCTAGAAAGATTATTTCCTGCGCTTTCTGATAACATCAAGTCCGACGTCACTTTCAAACCGGAAGTGGGCGGGGCCTCAAAAGAAACAAATAAGTTCATGTATCTCTGTGATGGTAGCTCCGAAAATTATGAAACTAATATCACTAGAAAGGTTGTTTTCTGCTCTTTCTGATGACATCAAGTCCGACGTCACTTTTAAACCGGAAGTGGGCGGGGCCTCATAAATTTAAAAAAAATTCATGTATCTCTGTGATGGTAGCTTCAAAAATTATGAAACTAATATCACTAGAAAGGTTATTTTCTGCTCTTTGTGATGACATCATGTCCGACGTCACTTTCAAACCGGAAGTGGGCAGGGCCTTAAAAAAAACAAATAAATCCATGTATCTCTGTGATGGTAGCTCTGAAAATTATGAAACTGATATCACTACAAAGGGTATATTCTGCTCTTTCTGATGACATCAAGTCCGACGTCACTTCAAACCGGAAGTGGGCAGGGCCTCAAAACGAAACAAATAATTCATGTATCTCTATGATGAGTAGCTCCGAAAATTACAAAACTAATATAACTAGAAAGGTTGTTTTTCTGCTCTTTCAGATGACATCAAGTCCGACATCAGTTTAAA
>JALJCO010011399.1:0-124261 GCA_023101725.1 Atherinomorus stipes | reverse complement strand
AGAACCTCCACCTTGTGGTGAGACGGAGAGAAAGAGCCAGCGATAAAAGGCTCACACCCCAACCTGGAACTTGGCACTAAGAGGCAAGGACACATGTAGAGGACGGGTTATGATGTGGACTGTGGAGGTCAGTGTATGTGATAAGAGTGACCTTAAAGGCAGAGCTGTCTCTGAGAGATACTATCATTGCCTTTATTAAAATGACACACACCTCCCAAACTGCCAGCAATGCCTCCACTAATCTTGGTCTCATTGCACATTGAACACTCAAACCAAAGTCTGCAAAAAGATAAACAGAATGACAAATGGTATGGCCAAGAATTGACAACAAGCAAAAAACATTTAACCTGTGCAATTCTCATATCATCCAAGCAAAGTGACACCATGAATCTAGTTAACAATAAAACTGCATTACATCCTAGATTTAGCAAAAACAGAAGTGCATTTTGTCATTTGCTTTTGCAGCAATTTCAGTTGACATGACTGCAATTTTAACTGTGAATCACTTTTGACTTTTACCGTCATTAACACCTCTGTTTTCCTCCGTACTGTACACAGGCAATGCAATAAAATACCAACATGTCTACCATCTGGGAGCTGTGACCTCGATACCTTTGTACCAAGATATTGCCAGTTCCTTTACTAGTGTATTCATGCACAGCTCCACCCTTTCTAAGCCGCTAAAAGCAGCCATCTTTAATAATGATGAAACCATTTGCCTTCTTCATAAAATCTATTCACAGTAAGGTTTACAAGTGGGCCATCAGAATAGTGATCTTTTGTATATTTCTATGACTGATGTTGCTACCAAATCAAATCCACCTTTTTTTTTTATTACACACATGAGGTGGAATTTAGAAAACAATTCCCTTCATACACTTGTTTTTGAATAATTGTATATATACTTTGTGATGAAAATATATGCGCAGGGCAGCTGGGACGCACATTCTTCCCCAGAGCATCAGCCCCACAACTACTTCTTGCTAGTCAAAGAAATGGTGGCAGTGAGAGCGCCACTGCCATCACAATGACCTTTCCACAAGCCCAGGGAGCACGCAATGCAGAGGAGAGGCAATAAAAGTAATGAAAGAAGCAAAGGCAATTAAAGTGGTGTGTGTGAGGGGAGCGTGGCGGAGATGAGCCTAACTGGAGGCAGCCCTGGAATGCAGTACAGCTCCATATCCCCCATAATCCCTATGTGATCGCAGAGCAACCCTGGTGTGCTCCCAGTCTGATCATCCATTGCAGCATTCACCGGCTAATCCGAAAAAAAAAAAGACAGCCATACACATACACCACACACAAACACACACACGCGTTAGAGTCATCAGACGTACCCACACATCTGCATATGTCATGGAAGTAATTATTATAGGTGGCATACAATGTGCTCTACACAACAAAGTGAGGAAACTGCTAAAAATATATCACCAAACACAAACATATTTGGCACACATACACACATAATTTCTCTCTCCACACACGTTTAGTTCTACAGTAGTAAATGAGTTGCTCTCTCCCCGCCCTCTGCAGAGCACCATTTCCTTGCGGCCAGTGAGAATCATTAATGCCCTTCCTCTGATGTTGCTGCACAACCAACAGCAATTATTTCTAAAAGCAAAAAGTGAAAACAGAAAGCACACAAATATACACGGCACATAATCATTATCTTTTTGTTAGGCTGTTGGGGGGGGGGGGGGGGGCAGAAGCTTGGACTTCATTTTCTGTAGTGGAGTTTACTGACCGCAAAATGACAAGGATGCTTTCCCTAAACCAATTAAGTGGCTGCAGTGCTGCTGTTACCATATGACACTGACGGCACTTAAGGAGGCTGATGCCTGGGCCTTGCAGTTCAGCCCGAGATGTGCTCTCGACTCTGGAGTCAATGCATATTGCATGCTACCGTAAGAGACAAGCGTGTGCAGTCATATGTGTGCTGCCACACACATCAATAAAAGGAGAAGCACTGAAAAGCATACAGGAAGTAACGACGTTTACAATGAAGGCTCCACACTTGATTAAATATATAAGACAGGAGTTTGGCAGCACTGAGGCTGCCAGTGGCCGGCATTAAATATCTCACTCAGGTCTGTGGAAAAAGACCTCATTATCTAATCAGCTTTAGGAATACACAGAAAGGGCAAAGCTACAAGTCTCCCCTTTTCTTGACAACACAATCTGATCCTGCTTGTAGTGCAATTAGTGAACAGAGAATCCTCTCCAGGTTACCACCCTACTTGAGATGGGCTGTCTTACCCACACTAATGACCAATATGCTTTGTGAATCAGCTTGCACTGTGCCCCTCTGTCCACTCTGGCTCTAACCATCTAAACTAAAACTACTACTGAGAGAGGAGATGAGTCTTCTCTTACTTTGCTATTATAAGGCTTTCATCATCACAGTGCTTGGGCCCTGTAGTGCTCTTAAGTGTTGCTCAAAGAGGGCAGAGCTGATATGTAACTAGCCCTGATCAGTTGTGGTCCTAGCTGCTGGGAACAGCTCTGGGTGAGTTTGAAAGCTCAAAATCACCAAGTTTAGTATTTGTTGGTGGTGTGTGGTTTGATTGTCTCTGAAGTTTCAGCTCAGTCTTCTCCTGCTGGCCTCCCCCTGTTGGCTGGTAGCCTGGTGCACCAGCCTGACCAATGCCATGTGTGAGATACACATCAAGTCAGTCTAGGTTCCCTCCGCTGGAGACTGATTTCCAATGCGAAACGAGAGGCGGGACTAACAGGAGGAGAGTGAACCAGAGAGAACCAATCAGAGAAACACGTGGAAGTGACGCAAATGTCTTCTTCTAAGAGGAAAACATGGAGGAAAGCCTTCAGAGCAGCAAATTGTTTTGGGTTTAAGGGGCCGTTCACCGAGGCGATTGTGGGTCGGCATATTTAATCGAGGCCTCGTCTCGCAGCTTATTCTGGCACGCCTACCGTTCCGTGGATTCCGAGCGCCGCTGTTGCCCCCGTCTCCGTCCCCATTGTGGCCCCAACACTCGCTGTGCCCGTCGCGTACGCCCACAGGACAACATTCGGTCACCTCGAGCCCAGCGCCCCGTCGCTGTAATTAGTGCGTTTGAAGCATTCTACCTTTTATTCTCCTCATTTCATTTTTCCCCTCCTCCTTCACCCATATTTTTTTTAACCCATCCTCGCCTGCGCCTCGCCTCGATCCCTTCTCCTCTCTGTGTCCACCGCCCTTTCGCTCCTTCTACCCCGCAGCAAACATTTGCAGCTCATTAAGACATCAGAAAGGGCATCGCTATATAGACGCTCCTTCGTGCCTGCTATTCTGTTTATGGTTAGAGAAAAAGAGTCGCCGAAAAAGATGTGTCGTAAAGTCCTGCCTCCCGCGCTGTGATTGGTCCGGTCAATTTGTTACCGGAGTGGAAATAGTTTCCAATCGAGGGAGCCCAGACTGACTTGCCGTGTATCTCATACAGTCAGGCTGGTGTACCAGGCTAGTTGGCTGGAGACATAACATAGATAAGAGTTGCTTCCCCACGATTCCTCCTTTTCACAGACCAAGAGGTTAAAACAACTTAATAAAACAGCTAAATGTACAAATTTATTTATCTGTCCTTAGATATATGGGTGGTTTTGTTTTTAATCTCTGATTTTAGTCAAGTATCACAGTCTAAACAGACCTGTCTGCCTGGCACCTGCCGAGAACTCAGTTTTATTCCATTCAGTTTTCAAAAGATGCTCCCTTTATTTGACTGTAGAATCTAGGGCTGATTTCTGATGACTACAGCAGACAAAATCTGGGAATGCATCAGCTGTAGTTTAATGATTATGCCGCTGAAGGAAACAATATTTCTAGCCAGCAGCTATCTGAAAAATGGACCATAGGTATCTTGAGCAAGACTTCTTGCTCCATCATACAGAAATCGACTAATGCAGATAAATTTGAAAAGAGCTAATAAAAAGCAAACATATCACAATTGTTTGTGTAATCTAGCTGATAGCAAATATATGATAGTTTTTACTGAAACAGTATCTAATAAATTTTTTTTTTTAAAGCAAAGTTCAGTATCTGTTCCATCTCACCTGCTTTTATCAGACGGACGGACGGATGGACGGACGGACGACATCCACACCACAGTCACAGCTAAGAAGTAAGATAAAAACAGTAAGACACTGCACCTGTATACCCGTTTTCTTCAGGGTCGCGTCTATTTGAGTCAGTCAACCTATTCTGTTTTATAATCTAATCCACATTTACAGTCATTCTGTTTCTCCCAATCCTCCTCACCATCTCCACCTCTTCAAGATGAGTCACATCTGCAGTTTCAGAAACTATTGCTTAAATCTATCTCATTCCTTCCTTTCATTCATATCACTGCTCTACCAGGATGATCCATCAGAGTCTAATAAATAGTCAAAATAATTGAGTCTAAATAGAGTCTAAATAATTGTCAAATAAAAATGTAAAAAGTCATTGCAGGCACAGCAGCAAATTCTGTCCTATCATTTTTCACTTGAAACACTGGTAGCAGTTGAGATCCAACTTCATATCTTCTCTCCATAATCTAGACCCAGCTCACTTTCGTGGATCCTTTCTTTGAGCTGACTATCAACTAACCGAAACAAACAAGATATTGTGCACTGTTACATATCATGTTTCAACATATTAGACAAAACTTGCACAAAGTATTAGCGAACTATTCATATGCATAACAAAATCATGGAAAACAAAAATCTTGTCATTTCAATCTGACGTTCCTTTGTGAACAGTGTCACAGCTATACCTAATGGAGGATAGTTACTGTAGTCATTTATCAAGCTTTTTAGATAGTAACATTTGATGTAAAAGATCAGAAAGAAAATAAAAAACAAACAACAAACAACACAAAAACAGACCATCAATGATATTTGTGACTGGCTTTTTAATCTACTTTGCACTTCTGCAGCTGAACCCGTACCAGCTCTATCATACACTCCTGAAGACTTCTCTTAGACCACCAGCTGCAGAAAAAACAGGATGATTTTAGTTTCACCTTTGACCTTATTTTTGGTAATCGGCTCTCTCATCTTGTGGAGCTGCATGGGTGTTGGAGCACCATGGCACCAGTCACGTTCCATCTCAACTCTGTGGCAGATTTAAACAGGTGGGCAGATGAAAGATACCACTTATATGCATGAAAGAGATCAAATTGGCATTAAGGAGATTAATTTCACATGGTAATTGAGTGAAATAACTTTTTCATCAGATTAATCTAACTTCCTAAAAGATGTCAAATGCGGTGTGATTCAATTTTCTAACAGATGAATGGTTGGTAAATTGTAGTGCTTCAGGCTTGCATTCCTTTAGTTGGTGTTAAATCATATATCATCAAGTTCCATGACTTGTGAAGATCTGACTCATTTCTCTTGGCTTCCTCTGGGGTTAAAAAATAATTACTAGTTTGGAAACATAAATTCAGACTGAAACTAATTCAATTTGTGAGCATGACTGGAGGGTGACTCTGAGTGGTATATAGATGGTTGCAGCTTAGCTTTAATCAGAAAACAAGCATAGAGGGACAATCCCCCTTCAGATATGACAAAAAGACTTTGGAAACCACACATTTCAAACACTCCAATGAGTGCAGACCATGTGGCCCACCCTACCACACCATGGATATTAATAGAAAAACACTAATGCTTCTTTTCTGGTCACAAAAATGGGTTTATCTTAGATAAGCACGCTTTAGGATTATCTATGTTTTGGTGTTGTAGGTCTGTCTTTCATAGTTCAATAGTTATGAAATGTAAGAACTTGTTCCTGTAGTTAAAATTTCTTTTATCCATAGTTTGGTTTTCTCACATTCTTGATCAGAAAGAGTTCAGGGGTATTATAACAAGCGATAGATTCACAAATTACTCCTTTGCATGAATGGCCCAGCAAGCTTCGTATGTTCACAGACAATGATTTCTGGAAGTGTTTGTGAGCTCATGCAGTGACTTCCATGGTATACTAATCTCACTTTTATTTTCTTTGTTAATGCAGTGACAAACAATATTGAGCATCTAATACTGATGTCCAGCTGTGTCCCTCGCTCCACATTATCTGAATCTTTTGATATCAATGACTGTGCATTGAGAAGCAACATTCTTCCTCTTCCTCTCGGGTGCTCTTTTCATAACAGTCATGCTACTGACTTGCTTGACAATTAATCTAATTAGTTGCAACGTGTTTCTCCAGCTGTATTTTTTCTTTCTTTTTTTTTCTGGTAACACTTGCTTTCTTGTTTCGTTGCCTCTGTCTCGCCTTTCCTGGGTCATGCCTCATGTTTCATGGAGTTACACAATTTCTCAAGTTAAACATTCTGTGACAGTGTGAGTTCCTGTCACTATGCCTCTGATTGATCATGTTAGTTTCCTTAGCTAGGCTATTATGAATCTGATCTGAATTTTTCTGTCTGTTAAGAGCCCTGAGGTGACATTGTCATGAATGGACACTATACAAATAAAGTTGAATTGAATTGAATTGATCATGCACCCTGCCTACTTGGCCACAAAATTTCCCTTTGGCTGACTCATCCGAGAGTCTGGGGACCTAATCCTGCCTGGGCCCTTGTTGTGTGCCTTGTCTCAATTGGATTCAACTTCCTATGTTCTGTTGCGAATAAAATGTTTGTAGCAGATTATTTTATGAACATTTTGCAAAGTTGAAAAACTTGTTGAAAATTTGGGTTTGTGTGTGTGTGTATATATTATATATATATTATATATATTATATATATTATATATATATATATATATATATATATATATATATATATATATATATATATATATATACAGTAGATATATATGATTTTTGTAACGAAAACAACACTGAAACGAGAAAAAAAAAGACGAAACAAAATGAATGCACTGCAAAAACTCAAATCTTAGCAAGTATATTTTTCTAATTTAGTCAAAATATCTCATCACACTCAAAATAAGACAAAATGACTTAAAGAGAAACATTTCCGTAAGATATAAGATCTTGTTTTAAGGCAATGCATCTCATTTTAAGAAATCTTTTACAATTTTTTTTGCTTTTCTCATTGGCAGAATTTTTTTGCTTATTATCTGCCAATGGGACAAGAAGATTTTTTTTTGATGAGATTTCTTGAAATAAGATGCATTGCCTTAAAACAAGATCTTATATCTTACTGAAATGCTTCTCTTTAAATAGTTTTGTCTTATTTTGAGTGTGATGAAATATTTTGTCTTGAAATGAGAAAAATATACTTGCTAAGGTTTGAGTTTTTGTAGTGTGTAAGTTAACTTAGTTTACTTTATGTCTCATTCCATTTTTACAGTTCATCTTAAAATACTTTACAGTAAAGTACTTTTAAAGTTTTAAATGATCTTGCCTCATCTTATTTATTGCAGTTTCTCTACAGCTATACTCCCTCTTGGTCCCTCCATCAGCTAACCACCTGCTCCTGGTTGTCCCCACCTCCAAGCGGAAAATCAGAAGGGGCAGGGCCTTCGCTATCAGTGCACCCAAATTGTGGGATAACTTGCCTCAGAGCATTCGCCAGGGAATCCTCACTGTCTATTTTCAAAACTCATCTTAAAGGCGCTACAGAAGACGTTTCCGGGATTCAGAAAGCAGAGACTGTTGGCGAGTTTTTGAATCATGCACATGCGCAAGACCAACCTGTTAGATTCACGGCTCCCTCCCCCAGCAACAGAAAAATGTTCACGAGCCACTTCGGTGTTTAGCAGACAGCAGGTAAATGCAAGTAAAACAGATGTTGTTGTCTGAACGACGCTAACTGCTAGCAGATTGACTGTATGCAGTCTGGAAACATCAGACGAGAATGCACAGCTTCCGGCACGCAGTATTACACTCACCAATCAATCACTCTAATTGATCAGTTTCATCTATTACCACTTAAATTGACCATCAATCACTCTTACTACTATAGTAAAAGTAATTGGCGGGCCAATAGAAAAATGTAAAAAGCAAGGAATGCAGAGATGATTGGTGGATGTTTTTTCAGCTCCATTACTTTCACAGCTGATGTATTATAATATTTATATATTTATAGTTTTTAATTAATGATAGTGTATGGGGTAGTGAACCCAATTTCATTGAATATTGCAAAAATTGTTAAAAGAAACATCTTCTATAATGCCTTTAAAACTCACTTTTACTCTTCGGTCCTCAACTCAGCCTGAGACTTGATTTCAAGTGTTTTTAATTGTTTTACTTTGATTCAGATTTATTTATAGCCTGGATCCCCCCCCCCCCCTATTTTATTATATTGTATTTGTTGTTTTATGTGTTGTTTTATACTTTTTTATTTGCTTTGGATGTACAGTACTTTGTTCGACTGGCTATTGTGAAAGTGCTTTATAAATAAAGTGACTGATTAATTGATTGATTGGTTGATTAATTGATTAACTGATTAATATTTCTGTGCATCTTAGCTCAAAAAATATATACTGTATGGTTTTGAAAGTTAAAAGAGCAAACAGTGAGTCGAAGTACTTTGTGTCACCTTTTGACCTGGCTGTATGCTCAGCCAAGACTTGTCTGAGGTTACTGATCCCTTTCTCCTTCCTCTCGTTTTACAATCATGACCTGTTGCTCCTGCGGCCTGACATATTTCTGGTGAACACTGCAAGCTTTAGTTGAACAATATTATCTGCATCTGTAAAAAGAATGGCTGCAGCTGTACTGAAATGATTTGAAAAAGTTTTTGCAATTACTTTTAAACAAAACCAAAAGTATAATATCAACACTGAATTGCTGAGAATCAACCACACAGATCAAAAGTAGACTCATTCAAATCTTAGGATCTAAAGCCAACACTGCAATGACTAATGGAATTTCTGATAAGATTTAAATTCTGATAAGATTCAAGCGGATAAAACATGCACAACCAAACAAACGGTGTGTTTACAGAGCAGCACACTGAGACACTTACATCAATCAATATATTGATGTTTTGTAATATGCTCTAAATGACTACGGCTAGAGAGTGCTGGGCAGCAAACCTCGCTGCACCTGGTTCTGTAGCTCATTTTAGCATGAGTATAAAACACCGTCTTAGACTGCTATTGTGTGTAAACTAGTGGCCTTGTTAAGCACAGTTCTAATCTCATGAGGGTTTATTTTCATGAGTGATACAGTAAATGACACTGTCCTTGTTTTTATAAGATTTTAAGGTTGTTAACGAGTAATACTTTTCTGGATTAAATTATGAACTTTATTGCATCCTTTTTTGCCAAAAGGCCTTCATTTATTGTAAATGCGAGGCACAGAAGATGGGATTATATTTGAGGACATATTTACTTTGGGTGAAGTAGAATTTTTTAAAAGCAGTTTTTCTTTATATTTTTGTTTAGCCAAAATTTATGAATATATCCCTGACTGAGTCCTGGTTTAGCCTAGCTATACCTGGTTTTGTAAATTCTGTCCTGAATGAGTCCTGGTTTATAACCGGTTCCGTGAATTCTGCTCAGTGAGTTCTTGTTTGGTCCTGAGCTATGTGTTGGTATTGTTCTTTGAGTAAGATGTGTGACACCAAGACTGAGTTTTAACTTTACTGGTTATCCATTAAAGCAACCCTTACCGATGTTGCATTCTTACACTATTTTTCTAACAGGGTAAAATGCTATGAATGAGGTAATGGAACTCTAAAATACAAGACAGACCCACCATTAATCAATATAAAATATTATTCCAATCTCTAAATATTCAATGAAAACTCCAACCAATCCTTGAAGTGGGGTGCACCCCTAGGATTGTCCAACGGACCTGCCTGTCAGACCTTTGATTCTGCATTGGGAGGAGGAGGGAATGAAGTGGTGTGTCTTAGGAGTGAGGCGGGACTGTTTATATTCAAATAATCTTGCTGTGCTTTCTGAAATGCAAGATCGGTAAAGGTTGCTTTAATATATTACAATGAAAACATAATGTAGTGTTATGATTATTGAAGAATGTGGGCAGGACATGTTAAACGTTAGATAGATAAAGGCGAATACTGAATAATTTTTGGTACCACACCGGTAGATTACGTTTTTATTACTTTTTTGGTGTACTGGATCACCCTTCTAACGATGAATCTTTTTGTGGGCTAAGCCCCTGATGATGACAATGTCTAGCTCCGCCCCTGGTTTGAATGCAGCTCTCTCTCCCTCTGCCTGAAATTCGCTCTTTCGTTTAGTTTTGGTGTGTTCGGGATGTTTCTGGGTGGAGAGTTCTGTTTATATCGCCAGCCAATGACAGAGCTAAGGGTATGACGCTGTGTTGAAATAAGCTCATGATTGGAGCAAACGCCAGTCACCTGAACTCTTGAAGGGAAAAAAAAAAAGAAAGTGAGAAAAAAACGGTGGATACGCTGAAGAAAACATAAGAGCTTTAGATAGTGCACGTTGGAAAACCAGGGTTAATATTGGTTTGGCTTTTTTTTTTTTTTTTTTTTTTTTTTTTTTTTAATACTTTATTCCAACATAATCATAAAATATAAAGGATAAAAGATGAATTGAAAAAAAGAAAAGAATTAACAAATAAACAGACAAAGCATTGACAAAGCTTTTACCCGGTTCTGAGCTCTGAAGGAGAGGCTTGAAGCTGAATAGGCTAAAGAACGAGGCAGCCATTAGCCTGAGATGAGGGACGCTCAGTTTGAATACTGTTGTTTACAAACAGAAACACTGTGGGGACTTCGGACTCTACCTTTAAGAAGGGAATTTGTAAAAGGTGCCATGACAGCAAATTCCCGTTCATGGGCAGGCAGCTTTGTGTTTTTGTTCAAAAACGGTTGAATCAGACAGCAGCTAATCATTGTACACAGTCTGGATTCTTCGGAATTCATATCCTCCAATTAGATCACACTATAAAGCAAACAGTCACTTTTTAACACTTGAAAACATAAACTTTATATAAACACACTTTTCTGTTCACAGCTTTACTCTTGGATTACCTGTGACATTGTAAAGCTGACTCACAGATCCGTAATATTAAAAAGAGCAATTCCATCACAACATGCTGTGTCACTGGTTCTCACCATGTTTGCATGTCTCAGGAGCTGCTGGTGATGGAGGATACTGTGGGAAAAGCCCAGAGCTTTTCCAATGCTCACCTCCCTCCTCCATTGACAAGCAAGGTGCAGTAACAGCTAATCGATGGCTAGTGAATTCCCTGTGCACCCCCTCCCCAGTCTGATCAATATTCCTGGCAATTAGAATCCTCTATCTGCATGGCTGTAAGGACCTTGGGGTGGCTTGCCAGCCCACAAACACCCAATTTAGTCCTCAGCCTATCACTTAATTACTAAATCCTCCCTAATGCCTATTGGCAGGTGGCGGGTGTACTCACAGCAGTCCCACTGGCTGAGTGAACATGAGACCTTTGGCAAGGTGCTGGTTAAGATGCTCCTGTCCCACTTCAGCTGGCCAGTTAAACATCTGATTGCACAAGAGGGCTCCGACCTGAAATGATCCACCTATTGAGCAACTAGCCCACACACCTACAGCACACAGATGCCGTGGCATAGGAGGAATGAGAAAGGACAAGGAATACAGGACACAGAAAAACAAATGTCTGTTGCTTGGTGTGTCTCTGAGAAGCAAAACAGGGTTTTTTAAAATGTTTACATGGATAACTTCCAACCAATTAACCATTTACTGTAAATAAATTGTAATATCATTATTGAATTCAGTTCAAGTCTATTTACTGTATATGGTACACTTAAAACAACTGTTGACCAGCGTGATTCACAGTAAAATAAACATAAATAACATAAGCATAAAAGAAATGTATAAACCTAGTGCTATTGGATTATTTTTTACCAAAACGTTATTTTTATTTAAGAACATAAAATTGCAAGACTACCTTGAGGGTAGTCTTGCAGTGAGTTACCCGCAGATTGACTGTCAGCTGGCAGGTAAATCTGAGTACCATCTACAAAGTAGTGAAAAAGAACAAATGTATTTCCTAAAGACAGAGACCAGCAGAAGCAGATAAAGAATGAAGAGGAGGGACTCCAATATTGACCCCTGGGGGACACCAAGAATGAAAATTGGCCCAAGTATACAGAAACACTCTTAACAGAGAAATGACCAAAACCATTTTAGTGCCTTGACTTTTATACCTACCGGGGACTTAAGGCGGGTTAAAAGGATCTTATGATCCATGGTGTCAAAAGCTGCAGACAAATTGAGCCGGAGCAAAAACTGCAAAATTTTCTGCATCTACTGTTAAAAGGTCATTTAAAATTTTCAAGAAGGCTGTTTTGGTGCCGTGGCACAATTTAATTGAAATTTTTCTCACCAATTTAATTTAGAAGCAAGTATGCCTGCAGTTGAGAATGAGCATCCCCCCCCCCCAATAAAAAAAAAACCTTTAGATAAAAAAGGCAGTTTAGATTAGATATCAGTCTGATGTTTATAAAAACATTTGGGCCAGGGTCTGCTTTTCTGATTAAAGGCGTTACTACTGCGTGCTTCCAATCAGTAGGGAAGGAACCATCGGAGAATGATTTACCAGCTGAACAACACATGGACCAATACACAGTCAAAGGCACTTTTAAGCACACAACTAGGGGCAATGTCTGAGGGACAAGATGTCAGTTTCAGGTTACAAACAATCTTTGCCAGTTCATAAAGACAAACCTGCTCAAACTACTAAATGATGCAAGACAAACTGGAAGGAGCATTTTGGGCTCTGCTGACATGGGAGACAGAGACATTTAGAAATTTTGTCAGTGAAAATTGTCAGAAAACCTTCACAGCGAGAGGCTGAGGGCAGCACAACATTATTAGCACAGGGATTCACAACAGACTTCAACATGTTGAGCAGAATCTGAGGCTTATGACAGTTTGAAGAAACCAGATTTGAAAAGAAGTTACATTTGGCAGCTTTAACTGCTGCCTGATATTTGAAAAGGCTGTTCTTGAGAATTTGAGAGTCTTGGAGATGGTCTTTGTCCTTCAACGCTCTGCACATCTGCAGATGCGTCTAAGTTCTGATTTGTAAGATATCATCTTGACTTGGACTGAATTCTAAACAAAGTTGAATTTATCTGTAGCTTTGCTTATGCTGATGCTTAGAGCTACTCAACTCCTCTGTCGACTGCTCTTCTTCAGCTCCTGGACAAGTATATCCACGCTGAGGTGCACTCTCTGAATGTTTGTTTATGCTTCTACACTTACATGTAAATGACCTGTAGCACTTGGAGCTACAATGTCAGCATTGACTCTGGTAACGTGTGATTACACTTCTGAAACAGGCTCTGTGTGCTCAGGTGACTGCTTTCAAAACACTTGTAATTATTAAGAAAACATTGCTTGTTGGCATTCTGGTTTTTAAAATTCAACATTTTTTTGCTGGTGAGTATATGTATTAGACCAAAGGAAAATGGTATTTTCTTATAGGTGAAATATTGAAACAGCTGCCACATCACACTTATAATATCTCAACATAATACAGCTAGGTTACCGGGGTAGCTGAGCTCACAATGCTTGTCACTGTCACGTCTTTTATTTCAGTCTTGCTAAGTAATACAATTTCAATCATTTTCTTTTTGCCTTTTTCACTCTTATACTGTGTAATTTAATAGCCTCTAAACCAATTTAGACACAGTAAAGAAAAAAACATACAAAAAAAGAGAGAAAAAAAGTCAGAACATTTCTGTTCAGACAATTAAGACTGGCAGTGGATGTAAAAGGTCTCACTGAATCAGAATCCAAAGACACACTATTTTGAGGCATTTCAATTTTCTCACCAACACCTTTGAAGTCTGTAACAAGATCTTCAAGATACTTCTTCTCAATCAGGCAGAAAGACCATAGGTAAAATAGTCAGGTGGGCTGGGCTGGACTGCACCATGCGGGGTCAGTACATGTAGTATGGATGGAGTGATGTCAAAGGGCTGCTGCCTGCTCTGCCGTGACATTCCCTCACTACTCCTGTGTTTTAACAGATCTATCTCTGCTTGATGCAGCAGTCCATCCACTCCGCTGCTGTGGACTAAAGCGAGTCAGATTATATATGTGCGAGTTAACTGCTCAATTAATTTGTAGGGGAGAGACTGGCTGGATCCTGCCCCAGCTGCTCAGTGCTCTTTTAGTAGTTTGGCTATGAGCAGCCTGCAGGTCTTGCTCCACCGTGGTAAGCCTTTGCTCCAGAACTGTTATCTCCAGCTGACTACATTAGCCCCTAACAGGACCTGTGCCTCCTGAAGGTTGAACACACAGGAAGGAAACATATGTGGCTGCATAATTTTATTAGACATGGAGATAGCTATGTTTCACATAATAAACAGCTGTTATTTGTTTTTAGCAAACCATAGTTTTTATGCCAGATGGCCATCTTTGACGTGTGTATCTGGATACCTCTGTATGATGCAGATTTGATTCCTGAATGTCTTGGGCTCACTGCCAGGGGAAAGCCTGTTGAAGTGTGGATGTATGGTATGTAAGGTATGTGCACATAGACACACAAAACCATGTCTTTTTCCTGTCACATAACCATGGAAATGCCCTGGGGTGAAGTAAGGATAGGTGCCCTAAGCCTTACACATTCTCTTGAAGGACAGAGCACAGAGGCGCCTGCCTTCTTCCACCCCCAAGCCATCTGCACACCTGCTGAACTGTGCTCACTCTGCTGCTTGGCCCTAATTTGGTATTTCCACAAAGATGACATATGTATCAGGTGGAACAGGAAATGTCCTGGGTCGGGAGGGATCGGCTTCCTGACAGGTGTCACCTTCAATCTGCACAGGCCTGCCTCAGATGTGTTAACTATTCAATTAACCAGCACATCGTACTGAGTGGGTGCCAGCACCTAATTACCTATGAGACCTTGGCTGTGAATGGAGTGAATAATCTGGATGTGTGTGGATGACAGGTCACACATAATGTTACCGTTAAGGGTTCTTCTTACTCTGAACCACTTTGACATTCACATAGAAAGTGTGGTTTTGTGACTGTGTGTGTGTGAGAAAGAGTGAGTTAAGGAAATGTATCATGTTCTCCTCCCTCCTCAGCTGCACCTCTGCCTTAACCTCAAACCCCAACTCAGTGCCAACCAAACTCAAAAAGAACAAAGCCTTATTGCTTAGAGTAAAATATGGGTAGAAACATTAAATGAAAATAAAAACAGTATCATTTAGCAATGTTTGAAAATTACTCCTGCCATGGAGCCTCTTCATCTCACACCATTAAAATAATGAGGTGTCACTGTGCACGGCTTCCATAGCTCCAATGTTGACACCCATCAAGACAAATCTATATTTCATGGCCACTTGCAGATGTATAAATAGCCAAATGAGGTGCACTAACCATCTATAAAACGGCACTAAAAGGTTGCCAGAAGATGGCGAGTGTCATGAGCCAGTTGCTCAGGTAATCAATCAAGGGTGAGGAGAGAGGACGGGGAGGAAGAGGAGAGGATTGGGCTGCATCACGAGGCTAAGAGGGAAGGCACAAGGCACAGCAACAAGCAGGGCACTAAATCACATCTCTACGGCGTGCTCGCCCCACTGACACACAGCCACTTCAGCTGACACGGGGCTTGCTCGACAGCCTAATGGATCACCACACTACACTCCATTAAAGGCAAACGGGCACAACGAGTGCTGACATAACAAACAATTAGTCACTGCTGTGGGTAAAGACTTTACATGCAGAGGGCCTTGCCCAGTGATGGGCACCCTTTCCTGGGTACTGAGGAGTATCAAGTTGCCACTTCTTTTGTTTTCAAAAAGCCAAGATAGAATTTTAACATTTACTATTTTGCAAATTCTGCTAATCACAAAACACTAGCTAGCTGGGGGTAATCTCTTTGCACAGCGAGGCCGGATATACTGTAGGCATGGGCAAGGAGGGGCAATGCCCCCGTAAATGCCATGACTGCCCCCCCAAACATGATGGCATGCAAAAATCCCAAATTGAAAAATTATTTCAAGGAAAATGGTCAGCGCGCATTCTGCTCTCTCTCTCTCTCTCTCTCTCTCTCCCCCCTCAATCGAAGTAGCTACTGATTGGTAGATACATAGGAAGGGCGTGTCCAGTCCGGGCTAGTCGCTTCACTTTCTTCTGGTCTGCTAAAGCTAGCACAGCGAAGCTGCCGCAGTAGCAGTGCTGCGGCATTAGCAGCAGCAGAGAGCGAATCATTGCTGCTCCTCGACTCGCCACAAATTCTAACCATTCTAATCATGCGCAAGCTCTTTCTCCACTTTGTCTCGTGTTTTTCCCCCTTCCACCGCACGATGCTGAATGTGAGAAAAATTAAGTTATTCTGGCTCAAAAGAAGGCCACAACAACAGGCGTAAATATGGACGCATTTGTTAGGACTTTAACACAGAAAAGCAGACGACTGATGTTACAATGACTGATATGAGCCATGCTGTGTAAAGAACTAAAGAAATAAAAACGACAAAAAATACACAAAAAAGAAAAAAGATAGAAATAAAACAGGACAGATAGATAGATTTAAAAAGTAAAAAAAATACACAAAAAATAATGATTAAAAAAAAGAAATGTAGCCTCAACAGGACACAACAAACCTAGACATGGACACGTTTGTTAGGACTTTTACAAGCAGACGGCTGATGTTATAATGACTGATATGAGCCATACTGTGTAAAGAACTAAAGAAATAAAAATGACAAATAGATAGACAGACAGACACACAACACATTTGAAATGTAAATAAAAAAATACACACACACGCAAAAAGATAAATGCAGCCTTAACAGACACAAGCCAGTGTCCTTTTTGTGCTGGTCCCAAGCCCGGGTAAATGCAGAGGTTAGTGTCAGGAAGAGCAAACAACATAAAACCTACAAGACAAATCAAATGGATCAAAGAGAGACAGAGATATGGATAGATGTACTGATAGGATGATAGCATAGTTAGTATAGTTTTCTATGCATTTTAGGGGTTTGGGGGGATTCGACACGCCCAAAATTTTCCGGCTTGCCCCCTGATATACTACCTGCACCACCTAGTGGGGCTATCTAAATCTGGGCCTGTTACACAGAAATTTGACTCAGCACTGTGATTATCAAATTTACAACTAAATATATATTTTTTTTCCCTCTGGGTTTGTAAACAGAAACAACTAGGGGTGTAACGATTCGGTTGAACAATGATTTAATCCATATCATGATTCATGGTTTCTGATTCGATTTCAAGTCACTGAATTGAATTATATCATATCATTCAAAATGACCCAATATCATCCATGAATTGAATCAGAAACCATGAATTGTGATATGAATTGAATCATTGTTAAAGGTAGAGTCCGGAGTTTCCCCCCTAAAAATAAACATTAGACTTGTGCAAGTGAAATACGTCTCAATCTATGCCTTTGGGCCTCTACTCTCATGGGGTGGTGAGTTTGAATGCAGCTCCATCTCCCCCTGTCTGTAATTTGCATTTTCCCTTTGTTTTCATCTGGTCGGGACGTTCCTGAGTGGAGATTTCTGTTCACATCGCCAGCCAATGACAGAGCTAAGGGCATGACGCTAATAAGCTCATGATTGGAGCAGACACCAGTCACTTAAACTCTCGAGGAAAAAAAAAACAAAAAACAAAAATGGCGGACACGGCGGAGAAAAGGAAGTACTCCGCAGTAAGAGCTTCAAGTGCACGTTGGAAAACCAGGTGAATAGTAGTTTGGCTTTTACCCGCTTCCGAGCTCTGAAGGAGAGGCTTAAAGCTGAATAGGCTGAAGAACGAGGCGGCCATTAGCCTGAGTGGAGGAGCGCTCAGTTTGATTACTGTTGTCTACAAACAGATACGGGGAGGAACTCCGGACTCTACCTTTAACCAAATCGTTACACCCCTAGAAACAACACTTCAAAGTGTCTTTGTCAACAGTGTCCCATAAAATAGCTGTCTTAAAACACATAGAGATTATATATATATATACATATATATAAAAACATTGAAATACTATATATTTTAATAGATAGAAAACCTTCCTCTTTTTATCATTGCCTAATACTTGGAAAATACAACATTCTGAATTTTGGCAATCTTTAAAAATTAAAATAGGCTTGTTCAATTTATAAGACTTTGCATGGACTCTCTCCATCACCGTTGTGCAAATTTGTGAAATTAAAATCTAGTACAGGTGGTAAATCAAAAGAGCCTGTACTTGAGGTGACTGTATTGTACCATTTAGACCAAAGACTGTACAAAAAAAATGGATGTAGTAGGCCTATCTGGTTACGTCTGAAAAGGGAAAAGTGAGGCCAGTTGGGCGTACTGTTGCCATCTTGCCGTGTTGCATGTGTTATCACTTCCGGTAAATACAAAAATGGGCAATGACCGGGCTGCTCTGAGCCTCGGGGCAAATGACTCACAGCCAAGCTAATGCTAACTGAGCTAATCCGAAGTGAACAGGAATGAATGAAGATAGGCTGTCTAAAGGTAAGGCACACTCAGACTTGCTGTTAACCAGCAGAAAACCGTGGTTGTGCAACTCTGCTACAGGCTGAGGCATTCCTGGGAGCAAGTAGGAAACTAACTATTAACCACTATGGCTAAAACCGGCACCTTGTCTAACCCCTGTCAATCAAAAGAACACGCCCCTTATTATGTGTAATTTTAAGATTAAATAACATTTAAACAGATGAATTATAAAAAAAAATCCAACCCCCTCACAGTTGACATGAAGGTAAACTTGACCTATTAAACCTAAATGATTCTTTGAGCCAGGCTGTAAACATGTTTATTTCTGCTGTGAAGTTGGTCTTTTTGACAAGGGACTCCATGGGGATTTGCTCCATTTTTGAAGCCAGCCCCTAGCGGATGAAGGGAGAACTACAATTATTTGAGGTCACTTCTGGGTTTCACTTTTTTCCAGGCGAATTTGCCCCTTGGTTTAAACGCACAGCATTTAGCCAACAGGTGCTATCAGTTGAAGGAGTGGAGGTTTGGAACAGCATCCCAGCAGATGTTAGGGACTCCGCCGTACATTATTTACTGTAAATGGAAACTTACAGTAAATGCAGGTTAAAGAGGAATCAGTCAGGTTACCACTGAGGATGGTTTTCTTCCTATATCTTAAATGCCAAGTTGTGTTTATGATTTTTTGCTTTTTATTTATCTGTTAACAGTGTTTTATTAATATTACTTTTGTATTTTCTTGTTGCCATTTTTTTTTTTCCTTTTCTAAGTCTGTCACAGGTCCTCCAAGGTGCGTGGATGATTTTAGCATTCATCTATCACTGCTGTGTTTCTATTTTTTGTGTTTTTATCTGATCTGCTGGGGATTATAGATAGAAATTAGCCATTGGCTAAATCTGGCATCTTTACATTTTATGTTCAATAAATTATATTGTCCCTTTCAAATAAATAAATAAATACAGAAGTGGATCATACATTAAGGACCAAAAAGCATAAACATTTTATCATTACCAAATAGCATATGACTAAATGACTAATGATAATTTAGGTCAGAGGAAAGAATTCCATATTAATGAAACACAGAGGAGATTTTTAACAGTTATGCTTCAGCCAGCATCTGATTTTACAGATCATTTACAGGCATGGATGCCGCAACAAAAATGAATTTATGTGTTTTCTGTAAGTTAAAGTTTTCTGTTTCTTTGAACTGTTCTTTTCTGTAAAATGATGACTGTGAGTTATTTAGTACATCCATGCTGTAATCATCTTTAATCTAAAAATAAAAATAAAAAATTGGGTTTTGTGAGCTAAATTCTTGACCCATCTTTTGCTGTAGGTTCTTTTGATCCCTAATTCTAAGAGCGTCAATTGAGTAGTTCACTAACTCCTTTGTGATTTATTAACAACCTTGTTTCATATTGTCAGTGATTTTCTGGCTATAGAACATTAATCTGCTCTGATGCTGATTTGTAGTTCTCTACCACCTCCACCTCCTCTTCCAGGATGTAGACAGGACTATGCCTGCTTATTCTTGCTCCTCCTGAAGTCAACA
Organism: Atherinomorus stipes; assembly: GCA_023101725.1. Lineage (NCBI taxonomy): Eukaryota > Metazoa > Chordata > Actinopteri > Atheriniformes > Atherinidae > Atherinomorus > Atherinomorus stipes. The sequence goes on along the minus strand of JALJCO010011399.1, from coordinate 104,361 downwards.
ATCATCTCTTTAGTCTTGCTGGTATTTAAGATGAGCTGATTGTTACTGCACCATTTCACAAACTGATTGACAAGTTCCCTGTACTCAGCTTCTTGTCCATCACTAATACACCCCACAACTGCAGAGTCATCAGAATATTTCTGCAGATGACAGGACTCAGAGTTGTACTGGAAGTCTGAGGTGTACAGTGTAAAGAGGAATGGTGAGAGTACAGTCCCTTGTGGTGCTCCAGTGCTGCTGACCACCATCTCAGACACACAACCTTTCAGTCTCACAAACTGTGGTCTGTTTGTGAGGTAGTCGTAAATCCAGGTGGTTGTGGAGGGATCCACCTGGAAGTTATGGAGCTTCTGACATAGCAAAGCAGGCTGAATAGTATTAAATGCACTTGAAAAATCAAAGAACATGACCCTCAAAGTGCTGCCTGACTGGTCCAGATGAGAGTGGGCTCTCTGAAGCAAGAAGATGATGGCGTCTTCAACCCCAAGCCCATTACGATATGCAAACTGTAATGGGTCCTGAAAGGTATTCACTTGCTTGTTGAGGTGAGCCAGTAAGAGTCTCTCCAGGACTTTCATGATGTGAGATGTCAGGGCAACTGGTCTGTAGTCATTTGGTTCAGCTGGTTGTGGTTTTTTAGGGACAGGAACAAGACAGGATGTTTTCCACAGCACAGGAACTCTGTTCTGTCTCAGGCTGGTGTTAAAAAGGTGCTGGAGAACCAGACATAGTTGCGCTGAGCAGGTCAGAAAATGGTAAATATATGTATATGGTAAACTAAATGATGAACTAATAAATTTCACTTGCAGAGTTCAAACAATAAAGCAGATTTTGGCAGTAGAGGTCTGTACTGTAGGATGTGTCTTCCAACTCAGATCTTATCTGTACTCTAAAACACCACACTATCAATGAAGCATGTAGGTACTGATTTAATTATCAAACCAACAAACATTAAAGGCAGGGTGATTGATGTTTTCCAGGAGCATTTTTTACTATATTGCTTAAAATCTCCTTCACGCCACGATTGCTGCCACTTAATTAAATGCTCTGACACATAAATAAAAAAAATTTGTCGCCTGTGGAATGGACAGGACTGAAAAAAAACCCATCCAATCGTCTTGAACGGCCCGTTCTTAACGATTGAATGATATGTCTATCAAAGTCAACTGCCATTTGTCTCTCCTTCTCCCCATCTCCCCCACCCCCGTGCTCGCACCGCTCCATGAATGTCTTACAGTGTAAACAAACATGGCTGCTCGCAGCTGTTATACAGTACGTGCAGCTGTTTGCTCTTAAAATCCACCAAAAAGAAAAAAAAAATGGATGTGGATCAAATCGTGGAGGTGTTGACTTTTGCAGTGTGGATGTTTTACACCACAGAAGGAGTTGGAGGTGAGCGAATTAATACTTTTAGAAACGGGGTAAATCAGCTGTTTACTAGCTAGCTAGCAAGCTAGCCACTCAGCCGTTTCTTTTTTGACGACCTGCTCATGAGCCATAGCGGTGCACGTTCCTGTGTGCTGGAGGCGTGACTTCGGGCAGGTGTATTTTTTTAAAATGCAGCTTGCTCAAACTGTTTTTCCAGGATCCCCTACCCTGCCTTTAACACACACCATAGTAAACAATGCAATCATATTGTGGTTTGTCAGGTCACCATTGATGTGACAGTTGGAATCAGAATGCTCTTCTCAGTTGTGGTCTATGCATCATCAAGGCATCATCATCAGCATCTGGGAACATTTGCAAAATTCGTCACATCAGGTTTTCTAGTGGCCGAAAACATTGCTTTGCTCAATAGGGGAGCCATTTGATTTCCTGCTTTGTTACTCATCAATATTTATTTATTCTACTTTGGAAAAAATTTTTAATTGGTATGGGTGACATAAACATAACTACCATATGGACAAGAGAAGATGTAACAAAGATAAAATGAACAGTAAAGCCCTGAACAACGTAATAAGTGGCTAGCAGCTATCCAGCATGTCAATGCTGGGGGTTCACATTGGAGTCCATTGAAACATCTAACAATATGTTTGGATCACCTTGTGACTGGTGAGCAATGTATTGTGGTATCATTGTTTAAATCCTGTAGTTGTTTTTGTACAGATGATCGAAAACGCTAATAAATAAGTGGATGCCTAGAATCACAGCGCCCCGCCAGCTTTGTTCCCTTTGTCTCGTCAGGACAGCCTGTTAAAGATCACATTCATCCAGATTACATGCCATCAATATCCCCAAGAAATGGCAGAAAAAAATTTGCAATGTTATAAATGCAGCACGACGTCATCATCAGTAAAATACAGATGAGCTTCGAGCGACCGGTAATTTCGCATGGCTTGAAGAGTGTAAACTCCTGAGAAGAACAGCAAAGAAATACCACAATTTCTTAAAATTTGGTAAAAACAATATTCAGTAGAAAATAAATAGACTGAACACAGGCTTACCTAATGAAACCAAATGCATCACAAGATCGGGAAACTGAACATCAGGGCATTGTGTCGGCTCGTCTTACCTGGCACCGGTGGACAGACGATAGGCAAACACTTCGTCAAACAGACACTGGTTTTGCTTTGTATCTCTTTTCTTGCCTCAGCAGTAAGACTTTCAATATAACTGAACAATATTTCGCCATTATTTGAAAGACAGACTGGCAGAGAAATTTTTTTTAAAAGGGTGCAAAAAAAGGTTTTTGATGCTCCATCAGTCCATTTGAGGCAGTTCAAATGCGTTTTTTTCACCCATGAGCTGTTTCATGGTCATGTGAATACTGGGTTTTGATATAGTCTGTGCATGTCACATACCATTTTTACCCAAGTTCATTTGATGCTTGTCGCAAAGACTGGCTTGCAAGGAACTTATAAAATTACTAAAACTGCAACGTGCATAGCTCACTTAAGTTCAGGGAAGCTGTTGTGTGGTGGCAAAAATGAATGCTCAAATTCCTGAAAACATTCTCCAATGTCCACCTATTATCATTTAGAGGAAATGTTATGAATTTCTGTTTTGTTTCACTGGAGACCATCTTATTCTCATCTTATTCACTGATTTGGTGGCTATGTTTTGAGTAACTCTTATCTAAGTCTAATTTTTCTACTTGCTTAAAGCTTTGCTACTTAAAAAAGGTGCAAATTCAAGCAGATGTTACTCAGGATGTACAGTTTTCAGCCTTCAGTTTCAATGTCACTGGATTGATTCCCAAATTCAAGAGTTCATTTGTCAAAGTGTCCTTGAGCAAAGATTACCAACCCCTCACAATGCTTCCTGATATGTTCCTGACATGAGAGTGGCTTTGGATAAAAGGATCTGCTCTTATGAAAGGAATGTAATTTTGTCTTTGGCATAGAGATTTAAGATGCATTTTCTTTTCTTTTCTTTTTATTCAACAATAGCAATTTGGTTTTATTTCACGTTTCAATATAATGTTTTACTTCTATGTTCAGGATGTTGAGAGTAAGCAGTTAGAGGGCAATAATTACAAGTCACAAATTGCCAAGTGGTGGATTAAGATAATGGTAAGATTTTTAAGATTTCAGACCTAACATAATCCAAGAACCCATTTGTGCAAAGTAAATTAAACTACAGACCCAGGACAACAAACTAAGGACCATTTACTCTACTTGATCCTCACAAGCATGCAGTATTTATATAATTAACAAAAAAGTATACAAAGTATTAGAAACATGGTTTGTAACTCATTTGTGGTACATGAATGTGTAATTAGTTTTTGCATCACTAATCACAGACATCTGGATTTTTTTTTCATGCATTGCATTCTTGTAGGAAGAATTGGGGTTAGAAGAGCAGGACTTGGGAATTAGTTGTTTCTGGGTTTATGACTTAAAAAAAGACTTCTCATTCTTAAAAAAAAGAATAAGTGTTAAAGGAAGCGTGTACTTCAATCACTGATAGAGGTGAGCTCCCCCTCAGACCTTTAACCGCCTCCGCTCCTCTAATACTGGACTCCACTGGGTGCAAACACCCATTATCTATCACACACACCTCTCCCAGCATGACTTTTCACTTAAGTCCATTGGTGCTCTGAGATGATCCCCCCTTTTTGTCTCACCACAGGCCTGTGTTTGTGCACACTCACACATCAGGTGAGTACGGTGATGCATGCATATGTATGAACAGAAACACTTCAAGCATACACACAGCTACAGCTAGTCAATCTTATGCACATTTATACACAGATCTATACATCAATTCAACCTGCCGCTCTTTAAAACATCAATTCATCCTTTTCACAGACTGAACCATATAGTCCAAGGTCTTTCTTCAACACATTTCCCTTCTGAATCTACTTACAATCCTCTGGAGCTTTCTTTGCTGCTAGGCGGCCTATGCTCTTTCCACTGCCTAACATTTAGTTATGCTCTCCACTATACGGCAGCTATGATGGCAATCAATGAAGATCAACAGAAACACTCAGAGATCATCTCTCTGATAAATGAGGCAGATCACATGCAAGAGTGCCTGTCTCCTAAAAGATGCCAAAGACCACCACTTCTGTTTCTACCACAGCTTAGTCAGCTTTCTTTACAGTATTTTAGGCAGAAATTTCATGAGCATTTTAATGAACAGGGAGAAATCTAAATGTTTTGTTTTCATTATTCTTAAATCTGTCTAGGAGTGAGTGTGAGCACCCCAGACAGGTAACCTATTTGGGGTGAAACCTGCCTCTCACCTGATAGCAGTTGGTTCCAAGCCCCCCATGACCCTGGATTGGAATAAGCAGGTATAGATAATGGATGAATGGCTGGATCATCTAGTTGTCAGTCATTGGATTTTTACAGTGTCTTGCTCCATCAAAACAGAGCTGAACTTCCAAGAACTTTTTAATATTGCAGGATCTTTGTGCAGCTGGAGCTCAGTGGCTTTCGCTTTATGCTCAGACCATCGCAACAAGAACAAAACCAGCTATGAGGCTGCATCTGTAGGATGTGGTATACTAGCATGTGCGCACTTGCATGTGGGCAGGTGGTCGGATGGAATGCATGTACCGGTGGGGATTCAGAGAGAGACAGATGTGTACCTACCATCTTCCTACAGCTCCACTGGCACTTTAATGACAACAGCTCTGGTGTACATTAGATTATTAGACTCCAGAGTACAATATCCCAGACTGGATAATATTGTTTTTCCTCTGGCTGATGATGCATTACAAAAATAAGGAATGGTGTAACAGATGTCTCTTGGGGTAAAAATAATAAATCACACAGACTTGCAACATGGTTGAGAAAAATGCTCCCACAAACACACCCACATCCATAAAACACTTCAGTGATTCATTTACTCTTTTCATTCTTGTTGAGCAGTAAGCCGGGAGAGGAGGGAATGAGACAGAGAAATGGGGAAAAAGCGATTAGTTTGCATTTAACTTGCAAACATCATTAAGGCATTGGTACTAATTGTGTTGTTTTAAATCGGGCAAAATCTGATAATGACTTCATTAGTGACTCACTGCAGTGATGACTCCCAGGGTTTAGAGAAATGGAGAAATAAATACACAGAGGCGAAGTGCGTGTGAGAGAGAGTGAAAGAGAGAAAGTGTGATGAGATTGAGGAAAGAGTAAATGCATGGAGGCTGTATCACCATTTAGCTACAAAGCTAAGCGCACACCAAAATGATACAGCACCAAGCACTGAACAGGATAAATAGAATAATATCAGCAAAACAGATGTGGCTGAAGAGGTGTGGGTGTGAATCTGTTGATAAAAGTGTGTGTGCCATCTGTCATATGGAAGGGGACCAGTAGAAGAGAAGAGCCCTAATCCTTCATATGGCAGCATACGTTACTGCAAACATTACTGCGTCAATCAGTGCTAAGCTGCAGTGTAATTTTCTGACTCCCTATTTCTCTCGCTACCCCATCACAAAGACAACACCCCATGGCTATTTCTGATGAGATTCAGAGCTGAAGAGAGGGGATGGGGGTGAGGGAGGGGGGAAGGGTGTTTATGGAGTAACCTCTTCTCTCCTTCCCTCCCCTCTTTCTCCTCTCTTTCCCTCTCCTCCATCCAGCCCCCTGATTAATTTTCAACTAGACTGCTTGGCCAGCAGTACTATTAGCATAAAATTTCCATGGATTAAGCCCACCTATAAATCCCTTTCATCAAGCTGCTTGTCAAACACAAAATTTCAGATCTCATTTTGTTTCTAATATGATTTTCATATCGTGGGCGTGATGGAGAAAAGGATCAGGATCTACAAGGAGGACAGATTGAGGCTGCTGCTGAGGCAGTGGGGAGTAAAGGACTGTTATTTCAAAGATAAACTGAGTCATTAATCAAAATTAAAGAGGGTGCTGTGTTTGAAATGAGTTTCTGGCATATAGGTCTGCATACATGTCAGCATGCAGTGGACCTAACAACCAAGGTCAGTGCTGATGGGTGGATGGGCTCAGGGTTTGACCTGAACTCTGGGACAAAAAGAAGTGTGCTAAGCTCAATCTGTCATCTGCTGCTGCTTCATGTCATTGTTCTGCCTTTGTTTTTCTGTCCCCAAACGAAACACAGCTACTTCCACAGTCACATAAAGAGTTTGTCGATGTGCCTCTTTGAATACAAACACATTTATTAACTGTTGATTACAAAAATGCGGAGCACTATCAATGGTGCTTCTGCCACAGCCCCATACAGTAGCATTAATTATGAAAAATAAGGAAGGAGAGCAGTAAGGGGGTTATTTAATAAGGATACAGAATCAATACAATTTAATCAATCTGAGCTAATTAGAAAGTATATATTGTGAAACAATCAGGGAGCATAAACAAGATTAAAATAAATGAAGTGTGCAAATAGAAGCGAGCTCTAATTAAATGATACAAATTGTCATTCTATGGCTGTGCTCTGTCTGCTGACACCTTGAAGAAAAGAGCATGACACGCCTGACCAGCTTCACGGGACCTACTTCTACTGCATCTACAGCAAAATTCATTAGAACTAGTCCACATACACAGACATAAAACAGCACCATGAATCAAAACTATCCTTATTCAGACAATAATTATGATGTCATTCTAATGATAATCCTCATCTATGGTAGAATATCTGAAGATGCATATTGAATTATTTACAGTAGCTATGCATGCAAAGGTGAAAGAAGGTTCCAGAGGGTTGGTTATGGTGTTGTCATAGACAAGTGAAAGGGTTGTGACCATAGACTGTAAATAAAAGATTGATGTAGCCATCCAATTATTTTAAATTCATTCATACTGTACAGACATTTACAGTTGTGCGGCCCCCCCCAAATTAAAGGAAAGGCTAAATTCACATTAGTAATTCAAATAATGCAAAACTGTAATATGTAATTATAAATAAGAATTCATTAAATTATAACTTGGTAACTTGGTAAAATAAAACATTGATTTTGAATTAAAGGAGTCATCACCTGGAATTTCCACTTTTTCACGTTAAAACGTGTATTGGAACAGGACCTCAGTTATAACGTGCCAGAAACTCCGGAGAGTGAAAGTAACTTCGTCTTTGAGTGCGGGCTCTCTCTTCTCACCAGAATCAACCACAAGCACGCGCTCTCCACAGTAGGTGAATTGAATTTCTTTCTCCGAATGACGTGAACGAGAGAGGCTGCTAGCTGCTAAGCTAGCCTCTTTAGCACCACCTTGAAGGCAGCTGATTACCTGCCACAGAGTAGACCGTGGCAGGTAACTCTGAAGACGAGGAGAAGGGGGGGGGGGGGGGGGGTAGCTGTGCTGAGTTGCCTCGGCAGAAATTCAGCAGTTTTCGATGCTCTAACAGGAACAACAGCACTACCAGGTACCAGTGGATTATACTTATCAGTGATGATGTGCAGTCGGTAAGTGTTGCTGCTTGTGTAACTTATTATCTTTTGTGTAAGAGACCAGTAAACGGTGGTTGACGAGCGGACAAGCTGCTAATGTAGCTACAGAAGCTAACACTGTTTGGTTAACTTCACGTCAGACGTCCGCTCCTTATATTCATCAGAGTCCAGCCCTTTTACTCTCTCTCCATCAACCGTACCGTTACGTTTCTATCACGTTTTTCTCTGTTGGGAAATCATTTCCTTCACTTGGTCTGTCCTGATAAAACTTTGTTTTGGCTTTGACGTTTGACTCGTGAACGCGCTTACAGACAGGTCCAACTCTTGTGCGTATTCTCGTAACAAACAAAAGTTGGGGATAAAAAGAGGTTTAAATGAGCTCATTAAATTTCCGTCCCACCCAACTATAAATAAAAATCATTTGAAGATAATTTAAGGATTGTGTATATAAAACACTAGGTTATGACACCTTTAAAGAAAAAGAAAACTGTCCCAGACAAATTAAAGCACCATGCTCATGAACAGTGAAACAAAATGCCTGTCAACAGGTGCAGAAGTCTTATTAAACATTAAAGAAAACACCTGACTATAGTGATTGCCTCAAAGGGTTACTCCACAAAATTTTAGCTCAGGAGCCCCATCATGTTTGTGTCCTTGTTTTATTTTTTTGTTCTTTTTTGATATTTCTGTTGAACCACAATACCTAATCAATGTCATGATGTTCATAATCTTTTTAATTTATTATTATTTTTGTCATTTAACTTATTTCACAGGTAGCAGATTTTTTTGTTTGTTTTAATGGAAGGGTATGTAAACTTTCAAGCACAACTGTAGAAGTTGTCAACTTGGGTTCATGAAATCAGAAGAAATAAATGAAATGATGGAAATGAGAATGTGGGAACTCTCAGGCCTGTTTGGTATATGTTACATAACTCTTCTCTGACTCTTATGAAAGTTGCCTTGTCTTTGATAATGTACTGTATATTCTTGGTCTTGGTGCAATGTAAACAAGGCAATTTCTTTAAAAAAGTCCAAATTGACTGCTAAATGTTTTATTGTACTGTGTGTGCTTATAGGAAGTTGATGTCCTTTTAGAGTGAGACTTAAGTGGCTGTATAAGTAACTTGATCTTTCAGCCATGCTGGATGCTGCTTCTGTGAGACAAATAAGAGATGAACCTTTTGTGACTGAGAAGACTGAGTCAACAAATGTGGGTTCTGTGTCATCATTTCTAAAATATACGTGGGTTCTCTACAGGTACTCCGGCTTCCTCCCACTGTCCAAAGTAGGGATGGACAGAAACAGATTTTTAAGGGCCGATACAGATACCGATATTTCATCAGCCTCAGCCAATACAGCTTGCCGATATTTGGGGCCGATATTACATTACCAGTATCGGCCCTGTATAGTACACCAGCACTCCCAGGATTTTCATATAATTTTTCATATCAAAGTATTTTGATTTTGTGAGCAGCAGATTGAAATTAAAAGTCCAAGATGTTCCTGACTTTACCTGCAGTTCCAATCTGGAATGATACATGAATGAATGATACATGAATGAATGAATGAATGAATGAATGAATGAATGAATGAATGAATGAATGAATGAATCTATCATCAGGATTTCTACAACATCTGTAAAGTACAGTAAACAAAGGTTGCTGTACCACTTTTCATATTTTTATACATTTTTGAAAAAAAAAATCATTTATAATTTATCATGTGTTCATGTGTATATTGAAGTGTGATCAAGCTGGAAGATAAATCTAAACGAATATCAGGTTTTCTATTTGATTTAATTTTGATCTCATTCTCAGTTTTACTTGAGGTGGAAAAACTTCTCATACATCAGCATCAGGGCCTAATTACACTACAGCGATGAGAGACAAGAGTATTGTTGCCTTCTGACCTCTCATTTACACAGTAACAGTTTTGGGGGTAAAAACGCAAATATCTGACAACGGCCTCCAGAGTGAGATTTTCTGATGTTGCCTGGTGAGTCTAAACATCTTTCATGTCAACTTGCACGTGCGCTCTCAGACCTCGACGGGTCTGGTTCTGTAGAACATTTATGCCGCTGAGGAGGACACTGAGATTATATACGCTATAATCAGCTCCTCCATACAAGCGGACACACGGCATTTCTGTTGTGTTGTTTGTTCTGCTTTTATCGGGATGTTTCACATCTGGATGTGTGGCTGAAAAGTTTCACTGCCCACCGGAGACCTGACATGCGCTCCATTTCTGCTCATGTTTGTGATTCCCTGCACAGAGACACTATATAACCTGCTGTTGTGGGGATCTCTTTTCTTTTTTCCCCAAACACGCACAGGAAAGAGATTTGCGTCTTCCGTGGGTGAGTAACCAGAGCGCGCTGTATCAGGTGATTTCTCCTCTAATTCTCTTCATAAGGAGAACCGATGGTCAGCTTCAGGTCTGCTAAAGAAGCAGCAGCAGTAACTTTCCTTCAGCTTGTATTCTGTAGTCTATTTATGCGAATCTGGCGAAGATCCGCCTAAATACAGATTTCTCATTTTCTGTCCGCGTTGCGCTTGTCCTCACTGTAGTGCGAAGTCCGAGACTCATGGTGCCTATACCAGCCAAAAATGAAAATATAGCCGGCCGATCTATGAGTGGATCCCTAGTCCAAAGACATGCATGTTACGTTAATTGATTATTCTAAATTGACCCTAGGAGTGAATGTGAGCACGTGAGGTGGTCGGTCCCTCTGTTGGCCCTGTGACAGACTGGCGACCTGTCCAGGGTGTATCCTGCCTCTCGCCTGATAATAACCGGGATAGGCTCCAGCAACCCCTGCAACCCTGAACTGGATAAGTGGTTCAGAAAATGAATGAGTGAATGCAATTGAAGTGCATGTATTTAGTCGCTACACTTACTGGCATTGCACTACACAATAGACCCTTTTTCGTAATTTATGAATACGTCACTTGCGCACGCTCGCAACTGCCGCTGACGGTCAGAAAGCTTTGGAGGCCCATTGGAATAGAATAGAGACTGGTCTTTACGGGGTCTTTACTCTTTTTGTATTTTTGACTGCTTTCATAGATGAGGGGAGAACTCTCCTAGATGGGGGATAAGTTTTTACTGGTTTTCCGTGAAGAAACACCAGCGATCGGCCTGGATTTGCACATCAATTTGTTAAAACACCTGCTCGGCATCTGATGACCACAAAGACGTGGAATATATAATCTTTCTGAGGAAATAGTGTGGGACAACGAGAGACAACGGCATGAGGAGGCAGAACTGAGTCAATCTACGGGGAATTAAGATAAGCACAGCTTTACTGTGTTTGAACACGTAACTGACCCAAGTGAGAGGGAAATTTCCGCAGCCGCCGGCTGGAAGTTCCCTGTTAGCAGTCTGGTGGGCGTTTAAAGGCTTTTCTTTTCTTTTCTTTTCCTTTCTTTTCTAGTACTTAAGAACCGCAACCCAGACGGTACCGCAAGCTTGCCTACCGCAATAAAACATGAGCTCTGACTGTACAAATCCAGGCCGATCGCTAGTGTTTCTTCTTGGGAAACCAGTAAAAACTTATTCCCCATCTAGGAGAGTTCTCCCCTCATCTATGAAAGCAGTCAAAAATACAAAAAGACTTGTAAAGCCCAGTCTTTATTCTATTCCAATGGGCCTCCAAAGCTTTCTGACCGTCAGCGGCAGTTGCAAGCATGCGCGATTGATGTATGCAAAAAACACGAAAAGGGTCTATAGTCAGCAGCTACATACCAACCTGCAGGCATGCTAAACTTGGATTAGCTAATGAACACAGTAGAACACAAGCAGCTAAAGAGGCTGATGTTTCCAGCAGTGGTGCAAAACAGAGAACGGAAGATTGGACTAGAATTCACCAGGTGGCTAAATACACATCTTCAAAAAAGTATTGTTGCTGAAGAGTCTAAAAAGGCAACTGTTTGGCAACAGGTTCACTATATTGATTCAAAACATAATAAATCTTGTGCATTCTTAAATGTGGATGTACAAAATAATTCAGATTTAATAATCTGAAAAGCAGATGAATTTAGAGAATTTGTTGTATCTCAAGGATACATGCAACCTTTAAAAAAAAAGTTGAAAAATCCATATGGTGGCTGGTCGGAGTCGACCTCAGAAAAACTCTTGCTGAACTCAAAAATTCCTGTATACTAACTATTAGTTTCCCCACTGATTTAATTTTTATCAACCAAATGCCCGAGTAAAACTGGAGTAGAGAGGAGTGGGGGTGCGCTTTCCAATCTTTCTCGGGATGTTGGTAGTTTTTGCTAAATCATATTTATTGTGTGGAACGTTTATTTCCAATTGTAAAGTTTTTTTGCACGCGTAATGAATGCACTGATTGTGAAGTAAGCTTATTACTGTTGCAGAAATAAAATGACTAATGTGACAATTTCTAATTTGGTGGAGACTTTGTTTCCAGGGAGATGCTTCTCTGGGAAGAAGAAAGAAATCAGCCATATGCTCATATATATGTATGCATGCAGGAATCCTGTAGAAGATTACTGTACCTTTCCTGCTGAGATGTAGACTCATTCTCAGATGAGTCCCTGACCTGTTTGGAGACCTCGCTCCTCCATCTGAAGGATTAGCATCCAGGCAGACTCCTGCACTGTTTGCACTGCCAGCACAAATATGGAAAGGGAGACAGAACAGAATGTTGTCAAAATGCTGTCAGAATGAAGATCAGTGAATAAGAAGACCATAGCTGCAAACTTACAAACACATCCTTGTACTTCTATCTTAGTGAGGACATTCATTGACATAATGCATTCCCTAGCCCATTACCCTAATTATAACCACCATAACTGATTGCCTAAACCTAACCCTTTTCCTAACCCTAATTGTAAACTAAACTCTAAAACCAAATCTTGACCCTCAAAAATGTTTTTTTTTTTTTTCTGGGGCTTTTTTAGTGAGGACCGGCCAAAATGTCCTCACTTTGCAAAAATGTCCTCACTTTGTTGGTTAAAAATGCAAAATGGTCCTCACAATGTAGCAAACGGGACACACACGTTACACACACATCCGATGTTCTTTTTATTCAATTAAATTCAATTCAGTTCTATTCAAATTTATTTGCATTGCACATTTCCAACAGCTTCAGCTGACCAAAGTGCTGTAGTAGTACTGTAGCATCATGGAAAAAATAAGTAAAAATAGTAAAAACAGACACCACAGATCACAGATAAAAATCACAAATAGAAATAAAGAAGGAATAGGTTAAAAAGAAAATAAATAAATAAATAAGAAAATGACTAAAAACACCAATAAAACACAGACTATTTTTACAATGAACACTAATTGGAATTCATTGTCCATGAGCCTCAACTCTTTGCCACAGAGACTCAAATATGTATGCTTGTCTGCTCAGATACAGAAACACACTTATCTAGAGTTCACTGATTCTTTATCACTTATCAGGAATAATTATTGCATGTTTGTGCAAGTGTGAAATTGAACCAAATCCCAGTCCATATAATCAAAGAAAACAGAGTGAGCACAGAATAATATGAACAAACCAGAAAAGCATGAAGGCATGGACGCAACTGAAGGACACCAGAACCCATTATATTCCTTTTCTGCATGAATCTCTGCCACCAGATCAACCTGTGGAATCCTGTCTGGATTTTTACTGTATTTCATTTGCTCACCTATCACCGAATCTTTGCTCAACCAAGTCTCATACTGTTGTTTTTCTTAAGCTATCAGTAACTTTCAGCTTTGGCTCTCTGTCTTTCTCCCTTTCTGTCTGCTGACCCAACTACTTGAGTAAAAATGACTTCCTCTGGTAAGTCCAAGGGAACACCATACAGAGCAATTACTAACAAGGCTGATGTGCACCCCCTCCTTCCTTTTGTGTGGGGTGGGGATAGACTGAGGCCAAGTGCCCTTCAGCAAAAATGAATTTTCCAATTTCAGTTAGTTCTTCCATGAATAAATAAACAAATGAATAATTGAAAGGGGCAACATAAATAAATAACATCACAAACATTTCACCAGTACTCATAAGTATTCTGCAGATAACTTGGGCTGCATGCTAATGATAAAAACAGTACATGTAGCAGGTTGGAATGCATTATTCACCACCCGGCTTTAACCAAAATTAAATAAATAAAAATCTCAAGGAACTCAAGACATCCTCTAAGCACTGAAGTGACAGGCTTGTCCCATTTATAACACACAAGGACAGTGCAGAAAACAAACAACTGACCAGTCAGATGCTAAGGGGAATAAATAAAATAGAAAGAAGCTGGAAGACACTGACAGGATCACCCAAACTTCAGCAAGTTATTAAAAGATAAAAACAAACAAACAAACAAACAAACAAAAAACCCACCTTCAACGAGTAAGAAAGAAATAAAGATTTGAAGTTCTGCAAGAGGCCTTGTGACAAAATGATTTCTCACCTTGAACATTAACTGAAACAGCTCTACATAATAAAAACAGATTTCAGTTCTTATTTGTTTAGATTGGCTCAAAATAAATACCAACAAAGAACCGGACGATTTACATGAAGATTCCTGTGTTAATTTACCTCCTCGGCTGTTGGTTTCCAGCATGAATGCCTCCGTGCTGTATTGGAATACTAAATCCAAGCAAACCACATAAACCACTGGTGAGCTCCAAAAAAATCCTTGTGTGTTATTCAGAGCTGAGGTACGGAAAGCACATAAAGAGATGCCAAAGGTACAGTATAAAGAAGAGACGGAAGTAAGAGATGCAGAAAGTAAGCAAACAAAAATAGACAGCATCAGTGCAACGCAGGATGTAACATAGACCAACATGAAATGAATCTTCTTAAGTAGAATACTTTGATTAAAAACACACATATACACCAAATTTAAAAATGGAATAAACCATAAGAGTTGTAGATGCTGATTGTTAAAAACAAATAGTAGACTGAGTAGTTATAAAGTAGTTTAACAGAAATATCTCAGAGCAGTGTAACAGAAATTTGCTTCGTTGCTTTTTGAGCTCTTCAACAATCGTGTGAATGGGCCATGATATAAGCAGTCAATGCTAGCTTCTGTAGGGATTTGTTTTTATTGCCTAAGAGCTCTGCTTAGTCTGTTTAAGGAGTGACTCGATGGCATTTTTCCACAACTTGATGAGATATAGTATGGTTCCGCTTAACATGGCTCTTCCATGCTTTATTCTTCACTACAGAGTATATCAGCTTGATGTGTGTGTGTTTGTGTGTGTGTGAGGGTCAGTTTATCATCCTAGCTTGTGAAGCTATAGCAACACAAAAACAAGCCTGCATCCCAGTGTGTTTATTACATTAAACTGATTTAGCAGATGCTTTTATCCAAAGTGAGTTATAAGTGAGGAGCGTAGGGTGATTACTGCATTGAATGAGTTTGCAACACGCTTTTAGTATTGAAAGGTTTGAATGTCTTCTGGGAGTGATCGTCACAGCTGAGTACTCCACTCCAGTAAGAGATAAAGAAGAAACAATCTGGATGTCCAGACAAATGTATTCATAAGTCATTCATACAATATGCTATTCATACACACAAAACAGACATCTATAATTTATTCTATGAAATATATGTTGGACGCACAGATGCCTTTGTAGAACAAGGGAGTATTGTGTCACCTGCTGCAGAGAAGCTTCTGCAGGGCTATATGCTCACAGGTGGTGATTCTCTCTGACCAATCAGTGGTCCCCAGTTTTTCCATGTCACCATTTAATTTAAGCTTGGCTTTCTTGGAACCTTGTCCATGAAGTACTCCCCAAATCTCTATCAGTATCAGTTAAGGTATTTTGCCTGGAATGGACAACCAAGAACAGGAAATTGTGTCATACCATAATGTTTGAAAATTCCAACAGACAACAAGTGTGTGTTTTAAAAATAATCCAAAGTAATACCAAAAAATTAGAGATATTTTAAAAAATATTGCATATATAACAATACAAAACCATCAAATCTAAACCATCAGATCTCCACTCATGGCTCATTCTGCCACAGTTAATGCCGAGCTCACCAGAAACAGCAGTAAAGGTGGAGATTATGTGTAAGCAATATCGGACAAGGAGTTAAACAATGATTACAGATTCCATTGTATTAGAATAAGGAATAGCACATCAGCAAACATGGTGGCAAGTTGCCCTTTGTCCTCTGCGAGGCTTTTTTCTACAAAGCTCATTAAAAGCTACTGTTAACATGCTTCCTAAGCACAAACTGTTAATTAAAAACACAAGGCTAATATGCATTTTAACACCATGCTTTTCTATGCCATAAAAAAAAAAATCTAATTTTCTCTGTGGTTCTGCTGATTGCAGTCTGAAGCGGTGCTAAAGTTAATTAGAACGCTGTGATCTGATGTGATGAGGGGGTGACCGCACGGCACGATGCCGCCAGCTCCCCTCCCTCCGCTCCACGACTGCAATCACCTCGAGTCTGCTCATCATTACTGTATTACCATCTTATCCAGACTGAAGGTTGCACCTTGGTGCTGTCTCCTTCTTGGCTCATCTTTGTCTCTTCAGGTGCCTTGTAGATTTGAGCCGCCAGGCTGAGGCTCCTGCAGGCACATTATACTATCTTATCTAGCCCTATTGTTTTTACACTCCTACAGGTCCCCATACATAGGTCAAGTCCATTTGTAGATGATGTATGTACATCCCAGTCTGGCTGATGAGCTGCCTGAGACACCTTAAGGCATGTTGAAAGGCGAGGATAAGAAGGGTTAAGAGTGCAGTATAAACATGTTGCATAATCAGAGTCAATGTGAAAATTAGAAAAGGAGAGATATTATTTATCTATCCCACTCCTGACTGAAAAATATAGATAAATAAATAAAAGATTTCAGAGTAAATAGTGCAGTTTTTTTTTTTTTTTTTTTTTTTTTACAAAGATCTCCTACCAATATGATATAGACTGATATAGGGAGTGAACAGCGCTTCCCTTTGGTCATAATGTACTCCTGCGATGTTCAAACAAGTCTGTTGGAGCTCTGATAAGTTTTCACTGAAAGACTCAAAGAGGGGGGGCACTTTTATGAAGTGACAAACTCACATAGTGACAGGATCAGCCCATAAAAGTCCATGCGAAAGAAATGAACGAGTGTTTGCTGGGTGTGAAAATATACTGCAGCACGCACCTCTGCAGACCCTTCTATTAATCAACCTGTCCGCACTTTGTTTTGAGAGTAATCTCGGGCAACCACCAGAGAAGCACTCAGCAGTAAGTGGCGCTTGGCTGTGCTTTGAAGGCCGTGGTTTATTGCCATCCCAAAGCACAGCGAGACTGTGCTGTAAAAACACATCATCTCAGTGCTCAACACTTGCCTTTGGTTACACACCTCACACACAGCAACCTTGTATAGGACTGGAGGTCTCTTTAACCAAGTTTGGCAATCAGAATTAAAAAAAATTCACAGCTGAACTCAGGAATATTTGGGATAGTGAAGTATGGAGTTGCCTTTTCAAACATGGTCTCCTCAGATATGTTTCAAACTGTACACGGTTAGGTTTAGTGAAAAGTGGGAAGTGGAAAAATTGGAAGTTGAAGTGGATGTATAAAAGTTGCGTAAACCTTTTTACAAGTCCTCTCCTTGACTTTGTCTCTGCAAGCAGAGCGCCTCTTTTGGCATTCCATCTTTACGACATTAAGAATAAGCTTGCATCCTTAATTCATAGCTCATTTGATGTTATCACCTTTATCTACACTAAAGGAAAAAACTTAGACAAGGTTAACATAGAAAGTTTGAAACAACTTAAAATTTATTGTACAGTACAGATGTTAAAAGTCGCTGAGGGGAATATAAGAGTTTCTTAAAGAATGCATAATAATAAGCCATCCATCCAACCTGTTCAAAGAGGGTCATGCCATATTTGACAAAATTCTTTCTAACTGTCTCGCGTGCTTCTTTGTGTTGAGGGCTTGCTTGTGGGCACAGTCTGAGGGTCAGACCTTGCCCTTTAGCTGCTATTCTTTAAAACACTTCATTTCTTTGTGCACCCTGAAAAGCTGAGCTGAACACACGTGCAAACTTCCCATTATTCTTTTTTATTATCATTGAGTTTGAAGCACATTTGTCGGATAATGTAGTTCATAACTGTGATGCATTTTCTGACTTTTTTTTTTTTTTTTTTAGCATTTAATATGTTGCCACTGCACTCCAGATCAACTTTACAAAGTTTGCCTTGTTTGCATCAATGACTGGGGAGTCACAAGTAGGTACACTCACCCTTCCTACAAGTTTCCTTCGTAGTAGTAAAAGACACCACAAACTTTAACAAAACAAAGTGCCTCTTTTTCTTATTTGACCCCCTAAGAAAACCTCCTTTAATATTTCAATAATAGCACAGAGTGCAGAGAGAAATTCAAAGTGGAGGTAAAGTGCTAAAATATTGAAGGTAATGGTGGCATATGAATGGGAAGTGGTTGGGTGGAGTCAAGTTTGAGCACAGGAAAGAGCAACGCTGAAACGTATACAGCTGGAATCAGAGCCTTTTCTAACATTTATAAGCTCACTGTGATAAGGAAATTACGTTGCACTGACCTGCAGATATTAGTGAGCTTCTGTGGTAAACACCAAGCAATACTGAGTTGGCATTTCCAGTAAAATCAAAATTCAAACAAGAAAAAGCGATGCACATGTGCGGGCATGTTGTAAAGAGAGAGTAATACAGGTCCGAAGCAGTGATTGCTCTTAAATGGGTGACCTCCTGTCTTTCACATCCTAGAAAAAGGCCATTACTTTGGACTGCTGTCAGAACACTAAGAAGGTATGTGTGAATGCAACATTCATCCTTCAAGGGTACAGAGATTGAATGTTTTCTTCTCATATGAGCTCTGAAAAGAGCTTCTGACCCACGTCTTATGGGGAGCGTGTGGGGCACAGCTGCAGCTCTTCTCAAGGCAGTGATTTTTTTCCCTAACAATAAGTGGAGGTCAGCAGGTCATGGCATGAAGGCCTACAGCACTCTCAGTCTTTTCTGCCTTTACTTTTTGAGCTCAGTCGAAAGACACAATGAACTAACATCAAAGGTGCACATGTGCACTTACTTGTCGGGGCAAACTCTTGTCTGTCTTGTAGGAAAAAGTCATGCTTGTATGTGTATTCATATGTGTGTGTCTATGGTCAAAAGGACGGCCACTAACCTTTCACTGCAGCTTTTGCCTCTTGCCTCCCTCCACCTGTAGCTCTGGAATCTGTGCTTTGTTCTGCCTCTTTGACTCTTCCTGCTCAACACAGACAGGAAATACGGAGCAGAGGTGAGGCATACAGAGGATTGAAGCTGTCTGTTTTTAAAGGTGTCAGCACACCTTGCTTTTGCATAATACATATCACACCTCGGAGATGATCCATTAGCAGGTTACAGCAAGAGAGCTGAGCAATAAGCTGACGAGATGCAGGTCTGAAAGACACACACAGGCAAATGCATCACACACAAATACACATACATGCAATATCCTCCACTTTTAGAGCCAGATGAGATGAGTGGGATTGTCCCTGTGGGGCAGCTTCTTGTGTGGCTGCATTTAAAACCACTTTTACTGGACTGGCTTCTGGGCTCTGACCTGACGTTGCCTCTTGAGAGTGAAAAAGACAAAGTGTGTGACAGAGAGATGAAGAGAGAAATAGAGCGAGAGATGAAGACAAAAACAGAGAGGAAAGCACACTGGAAAAAAAGAAAGGCAAGCTACCACACCCCTCTGCACTTGCAGACACTGATTTATAATTTTAATATCTCTAATTTCCACAGCAGCGCCCATTTTCCAAATGTCATTTTCCAATTTATGTCAAACCGTGTGACTATTTTTCTTAATACAGCTTATGACAAGCTTGGTGGCAAGGCGGATATGCAATTCAGATTGAGTGTTTTACAGGCGCAGCAGCAGACACACAAGGGTGTTTGTGTGTTTATCTTTATCACTGTCTGCTCAGTATTTTGGAGGGGAAACACTGGGAGCATTTTACACCAGGGAGAAATTAAGTTTGCTGCAAAATATGTGCCTTCAGGGAACAAAACCATACTTCTGTCATAAATGTAATAATTACCATTATAATAAGAATTATGATGGTCGCAATGATAATGTATTAAAATATGCATTAACATTAAGAGGTTGAAATGGAATGTGGGTTGGTTTTAAGACCATTACATGAATATTGATGTTAATTAAAACAGAGCCTCTCATTTTATGTAACACTCGATCTTATTGTAATGGTATGAGTTGCAAAGGGTGCTGGACAGATGGAGCAAAAGTCATTATTGGTTGCTTTGCCCTACAGGATCACATCTGAAGTAGTCCTGGATGTGCGTGGAGTCTTCTACAACAGTCTTTTAAAACTCAAAGTGAGTTGGCAAACAATATTTTTGGACAAAAACAGCTAAACATCTGCTAATATACAAATGCTCACTACAGCACATGGTACCAGGAGCAGAATCTGGCTGCAAGGTGCAGCTCGATGAGTGCTCGGCACTGTCGCCTTGCTGCAACAAGAACTCTTGCTTCAACTGCAAGTAGGTTGTTTTTGTTTGGAGATTTTATGTTCTCCATGGGAGGGCTTTCTCCCACAGTCCAGAAACGTGCATGGTTGGTAAACTGGTGATACAAAATCAACTACAGGTCTGAATATAGGCCTGCATAATTATACTATCTTTCTTTGTCCTGTGATGGACCAGCAACTACAGCAAGTTAGCCCTGTTTATGTGATCATGTAGTGTTGGTGTGGATTCTGATAGCTTCTTCATCCCTCCTTCCTTTGGCTTCAGCAGATCAGTTTAACCTGAGTCTTTCTCCCTCATGTGTGTACATACTCTGCATGCTTCCTTCCTTCTATCCCAGGTTGTCCTGGTTCTTTGTAACAAGCATTCCAGGAGCCTCTCATGCGATCTTCCTTGTGTTTTCTTGCTTCAAGTGTTTTTGGATATTGCCCTTATAGCCTTGAGATTTGGATACCTCAGCCTTGTTGGACTGCTTACCCGTGTATTGAGCCTGTTAATAAATCACTCAAGCTCTATATTTTAGTAGAGATTGCCCAATTTGTTGTCAGTCATCAGTGCAGGGTGTGTCTCACACCCAGTGGCAGGTGGGATGAGCTCCAGCTCCCAGACTCTGAAGTACATAAAGCAGGCAAAGAAAATCAATTGTGGTTAAAAAAGAAAAAAAAAAAAAGAGGCTTCGTCAAATCAGTACAAAAGAATCTTGAAGTTGGTAACTAAAAAGAGGTCATTTTCAATATTTTATGACATTAAGTTCATATTGCTCCCACTGAGATTTTTCCAAACCACAGAATCCCTGTTAGATTTATTTCCGTGGGGTCCAGTTACTGCAACTATGGTTAGAACAATCAACTGGCATCCACTTGTTTAAGATCTCTTACAGTGAACATTAAAGCAGTATATGTCAGATCAGTGGATTTAAACTATTGTGTTATGAAGCCACTGTAAGCAGAATTGCTTTGAAAAGGTTCCTTGCTGGCACATTCAAGGGTTTGTGTAAAAGTCAGTTGACTGTTTGATCCCCAGGCTGCTCACCAGTTCCATCCGAGGCAGGGCATTACAAGATCAATGATATCTGGACAAAACCTTTCTCAATGCAGGTAAATTTAATATAACAAATACGTTTCTTCTACATTTTCACATAGAAGGTTCATCTGTATGCAACAAAAACCCAAGAGTGATTGGTCACTTCTCTGTTTGGATTTTCAAAGGAAATCAGAAAGCTCTGGTTAGCAAAGTCTTCTGTTTATTCATACACAAAGTTGAGATAAGTTGGAGAACAGTCACCTTTTAAAGTAAAAGAAGATCTAATAGACATTTTACATGGTTTAAATTGGTTTCTAGTTGCTGCAGTTCCATTTTCCTCCAAAACACACAAAAATAAATAAATAAATAAATAAAATACAAGCATAAATATAACTTTAACATTTTTATCATGCATTTAATAATAAAGTTAAATTGCAAGAAATAATATGCTTACTGGGAAGAACATTTCATTATATGTGAAATGTTTTGGTCAAAGGAGCTGAAAGATGATCAACAGGAATAACAAATTTATTCCATCTATTTGCTTTGTATATCAAGCTGAAATAACAATATGTTCAATGTGCTTGTTGAAATGACTGCTTGCTCCTGACGCCAGATGAGGGGACCTTTAATGTCGCTGAAAGATAACCCAAACATGACTCCCTGTTATAAACCCCGAAGTACAACCACAAACATGCCAGGATCCAACTAATAGACTAAGACCTGTCGATGGCATATTGGTCTTAAGATCTGCCTAGTGTAATCTAAACAGCCTCACCTTTATCCCTCGTCCCCCCTCTGAGCCAAACACTTATCGACTCTCTGAGTAGCGGCCCGCCAGCACATGTTCCCAACTATTGAAAAAAAAAGGGTAAAAATAACAGGAACAAGTTGTCGGAAATGAAATTTCAATTCATCCAGTCCCTTTATACACTGGTGCGAGAGCCTGTCGTTGAGAAGGAGGGATCAATAGTGTTTAGACAGCGGGGCAGATTTTCTAAGCGGCGGATCAATAGGAAGGAGAGAGGAAAAAATAGCCTGGCTTTTCTCTGGCTGTTGTAGTAAATACGAACAAATCAGTGGCCTTAGGCTAAATGGATTGACCAGCTGTTTCCGAGATGTGTGTTGTAAATAAAGATCCATTCTAAGGTGTGTAAAGGCAGAAGTGCCACTGTTAAGGTTGGACTTTCATGGGTTGTATTGGACCACACAAGCATCCCGATCAGAAGGTGAGGAGTGATGGAGAACACAGGGCAGCAGAGGGCTGATATTCTGAGGCGGTCGTGCAAAATGTTTCTCTTGTAACCCTGCAACCTTACCAGGTTAGCTTAGTGTTCCTTTCATCAATACACAGAAAGAAATATGTCTGGAACTGGTTGCTCCATTAACTTTACAAGAGAGAAAGAGAGCGAGAGAGAGAAGAGAGAGAGAAAAGGAATAAGGATTGTAAAAAAATAATCTAATGGTGCTAATGAAAAAAATCCATTCATTATCATTTTTTGCATTTAATTCAATTAAAAAGAATTCTGATAGGTGAGAGGCATGTCCTCTGTCCTCTGTTAACAAAGCAGATGCTTTATTGCTTGTTTTGTTCTAGCAAAGATCAGCCATGCACCAAAATTTCAGTCCAATTAATTTATTTTCTCTTAAATATGAATGGATGAAAACATTGTCAGCGTACAAATGCGTTTATGAGTGTTTAATAGATCAGTCTGAATAAAAACAAGTTATCCAGTGCTTTCAAAGGAAACGGCGACCTAAAACATTTTTTAATTAATGTTTAAAAAGACTACAAGACTGCAATAAAACTATCATCCAGCTGATATTAATTCTTGTCCCACAAGAATCTCAAGTGAAACATGATTTTCAGTGGTGTAATGTTAGTCATAGCATGAAGGATAAGACTGGTTTGTGATGGCAATCAGAGGGTAAGATCCTGACAGGATGACTGATGGCCTGCTTGCTTTGCCTCACCTCTGGACTTATTAAAGAAAAACACCACAGGCCATGCAGTCACAAAACTCATTGGTCAACCGCAGCGGGGAGAGTGATAGGTGAAATTTATCACAGAAAACTCTTTGGCTCAAACAAAACAAACACTGGAGAACAAAACGACATCAGAACGCCTGGTCATTACAGTACTGATTGCCTCCAAACTCAGGGAGAAGACACTTAATAGGGCATTCGTGTGTGAAAAAAAGATGGCTGCTGACTGTTGCTCCGGGGTTGACGAGGAAAAATAGAAGAGTGAGAGGGAAATCTAAGGCTTTCTGAAACATTGTCCTGAGCATGTGGCTTAAATCCCCTTCCTCTGAGTCCAGTTAAAGGGGCACGATGAAGCTCTTTAGCCTGCTCAGACATACAGTACTATCCACTCTTGCCTGAGGAAGATGTAAAACTGTGTTCTCTATGGATTACAACAGTAAAACAGTGATGACTTTACACCACTGCAGCACCTTAAGCACCAAATTGCCGATTACACTCCACATCAGCTGTCCCACAATCTTCACAAGAATGCATAAACAGCTAGACATGTTGTACGACTCATTTGAGAACAATTTCACAATGTGATTTGAGTGTTGCGTGCATCTATGTGTGCGTTTGTGAGTGCTGCTTCTGTCTGATTAAGAGGTGACCTAAGATTGTGCACTTACCGATTCTCAAGCTGAGCAGCAGAGGTTAGAGTACAACTCATTGCCTTCCTGAACACATTACCTTAATGATTCCATTCCTCACGCCTCTATTTCAACATGTTAAGAGACAGAACAGTTACAACATCTATTAAGACATTCAAATGTCTCCCAAAGCTATTTACACACTGCCGTAGCACAGAAGGGTAGCCTGAATTAACTGTGACAGCCCTGACATGCTTCGCTTTCCAAACAGAAAATATATAGGCAAAGCCATCATGCGGGAGCAGACATTAAAAATTTAGACTGCACCTTTCTTGCTTTCCTGAAAACTCTTGTTTTCATCAGGTTGTTCATGTGATTGTTTTAATATTAAACTGTTCATTATGACAGAAGGAAAGGCTGACTCTGAAGGCTGCTTGTTCTTCTGCTCCTGGCATCTGATCAAACCTCATTTAGTCGACTGGGGGACTGAATGAAATGTCTGATCATTAACCCCTGTGTCTGCTACAGGAGGAGGGGTGGATGTTTGCCTCCTACACATTTCATCTGGCTTCGCACCTCCATTTAAGCTGCTGTGTTGCATGTTGTGTATATCAATAAAGTCAGCTGAACCTATAAAAATAAAAATTTACGACCCATTTGGCTTAAAATGCAGAATAAGTGCATGACCCTTTAACATTGTATGTGATGATTGCGTGCTTTTCCATGTCCGGCTGCATGTACTGCAGTGTTTCATATGCCATTTTCAAGACATACAAGAGTTTTTTTTTTGTTTTTTTTCTTAATACAGATGTGCACAGAGGGAAAGGCAATAATTTACAATAAAATCACTGTTAAAGCTGCCTGTTATGTATAAAGGTTCCATTGTTAGTTGCAAGTAATTAAAAACTGGAGAGAAAGCTTTTCCTCTTATGCTTGGCCAAGTTGCCGTCCGCCTGTAAGTGAGTGGTCTTTAATGTGGTAATGTCCCAGCAGACTATCTGTTCCATATTCTGGCCTGTGTAAGCGCTTTTCCTCCTGTTTTGAGGTATTTGGGGGTATTCTTGGGAGGAGACAAGGGCTATTGAGAGTGTTTATGTTTCTGGTGTGTACAGCAGCTTCTAATGTGTAACACAGGGCATTTCAGCATTCAGGCGCCTGGGGCTATTCTCTAAGTGGTCTTTACTTTGAAAACACAGGTGCCCTCCAGGGGTTGATGAGTGGTTGTGTGCATGTGTCTGTTTATGAGGATGCAGTGAGCTGGGGGGGTCAGATAAAAGAGCAGCAACGTTCTGAAGCCTATGCGATGCTCTGAATAATATATCCATACATCATCAGCCCATGTCAGACTTTGATTCAGTGTGGTGGTCTTGCAGAAACCACTGTGCTATCATCTTTAATAATGCAAGCTGGGATTAGGTGCTAACTGTCTTCTGATATTTGCGAGCAAATGAGTTAATTGTGCTGGTGTCCCCCCTCCCTCATAGGAGATATAAACATTATACTTGCTTTTCTTTTGTTTTGTTTTTTTTTTCTCTATAAAGCTGGACTGAATAGTTTAGTTTTTATGTTTGAACCAAAACTATTCTGTGTAGGGAAGCTTGGTTGTTGTTATAGAGCACTGTAACACAACTTAGATTTTGATGTTTGACAATCTAATGAGGTCTAGAGGGAGCACATAAATTAGAAAAATAACGCTGTGTATGGCTCACTGCTGCTGCTGCATAAGAAAAGAAATATTTTTCATAAAATTAATAGGAGAGGTTTGACATGTCTCTCACTATAATTACCACTCAGGCAACCATGACCAAGGTTGAAAATGCATTCTATGGCAAACTGTAATATAAACATGCAGCTGTCATGTAAAGACAGCATGAGTGCACACATTTTCTGACAGTGGCCCTGCAGAAAACCAGCTAAAATGAGGATAATTAAAGAAAATATAAGTTTGCCCTGTATTTCAGAGAGTTTCTGGTGTCAGTGAATGCAATACTGATGGAAAGGCCTCATGGCCATTTTAAAGGCAATAGACCACTTAGCAGATCTCAGCTGGTCCTGATGCCACCGACCTTGGTAATGAGGAGCAGCTGGTAGAACAGTCATTAGGCCTCACTTTCTTTGCCTTCAGTAACTTTCTTTTATTTCCATAAAACCTTTTATCCATTTCTGTCTGTGCTGTTACACAGTCTAAAGTCAGCCCAGGGCCATTAATGACTATCGCACTATAGTAAATGTCATTACAGAGCTTGTATCATCAATACATCTAAAAACAGAACATCAATGGAAATAGAGGCAGAGCAGATATAATATGTTTCTGGTAGTGTCACAATCTTGTAGGTCTAATTAAGCTGAGTTCAACAGAAAAGGTAGCACAAAAAGCAAGAAGGGAAGGAGAGGGTGACCCAATTAAACCAAAATCGAAACTCACATTCACTCTGCTGTGTGGCTCATGCACATAGTGAGGGGAACATGCGAAAACAATGAGAACAAGCTTTATTAGTCTTTAAAAAGTCCTGTTGCTACATTAATATTCTAGCCTAATGAAAGCTTATTTTCCCCCTTTTCCTGCTCTTGCCTGGAAGTGCTCACTTCATAAATATTGTCTTATTATGATCATCATGACTTTTATTCAAGATATGTGGGGAAAAAAAGTATCAGAGCCAATTACTAGAATGACAGGTGGAAAGGGAGCATGCTGAGGAGAAATGAAGAGTTGCCATGGTGATATGACAAAGAGTCAGATTGTACAGTATATGCCTGGTCATATGAACCATATCTGGCTGAAATGCTATACGGTGTATGCTGAAGCCCAAAGGTTCACCAAAGGCCACTTAAGCTCAATAGCTGATGGCGATCATGGGCTGATCAAGCTGATTTTACAGGCTGTTTCTGTCTGCAGGTCAGGCTGGCTGGGTGTTTGGTGGTACGACCGCAGCCAAACACCAGACAACCTCAAACCTTCTCTTCTTAATGAAGGCCTTCGAGGACAGAGCACAGAGCTGTGGGAGGTCATTGTAAGCTCAGAAAACCATTCAACAATGTAAGAACATACAGAAGGACCACAAAGAGGGGAAGTGCTTTTAACACAATTCTGAATAAGAAAAAAAAAAAAAAAACCTCAAGAAAGAAAAAGGAAAATAAAATACAAAAAAAAAAAAAAAAAAAAACTGATGGAAATGGCACCAACAAATATTTTTCAGCAAAACAAGTGCAAATAAAACCTCAATCAGCAAAGCAGCAGAAGTACTGGTTATAATGATGGAGGTACAGTGTTACACATACAGGCTCCGCTTGGGGTCTGTTCTGATCTCTGTGCTGGAAACTGAGCCCCTGCACGTATATGCTACAAGAAACATGCCCCACTCTGATCCCCTTATTAAGAATACAATACTTAATGCACAGACAGATTAATATTTGAGAGCTTGCGAAATGGAATTGGAAATGAAAAGACTTGGATTAAAAGTTAATTGAGAAACACCTTGTACAAATACATCTTTTCAGATAGTACCTGCTCACAAAGCAGTGAAAGGGTCTGGTCCAAGTGAGTCTGTCAACAGTGGATTAATTTAAATCTACTCTCTCACCACAAAAGGATGGTATTTTTGTCTTTGTATTTGTCTCAAACAACAGATGAGTCCACTTAAGAATATACCTTAAAAGTTTGTTTTTAAAATGATCACGAAATACAAAAAATACAAAGATAATGACAATAAAAAAAACAAACAAATGTTCATTTTCACAAAAGTGTGAAGCTTATTGGCAACTTAAGACTTCAAGATAATTATTACTTGATACATATATATATATATATATATATGTGTGTGTGTGTGTGTGTGTGTGTGTTTTTCTTCAACTGATTCAAAAGTCTAGCAAAATGCAACATACAGAAACAAAGAAGTGCCAGTGATAACGATGCTGGAGAGAAGCATGCTGTCAAGATTATACAAATAAATGAAGTTTAAAGAAACAAACAAAAAAAAAATCTGAGCAATTATGGATCTAATCAAATGTTTCTGGATGAAGGTACTGCTCTCCTGTCTCGCTCCCATTTGCATCATAACACCGTGTGCAATATTAATTTCCGAGTTTACTGCTTATTGGAAGTGCAAACTATGAAAGCCATTAAGGCACCAAACAGGAAAGCAATTTGCTGTCACATGGATTCGGCTCTATTAAAAAGAAAAATCTTGTTAACCATTTGGAATTAGAGTCATTTGGCAAAAGGCATTCTGCAGCACTCCAGTAAAATAAGTAATTATGCTATTTCTTCCTTCTGCCCCTCTCTTTCTTTGATTTGTGCCAGGAAAGTGGGGAGTGGTGGATGGGGAGAGCAACTGGATGCAAAGGTAATTAAAGTTGTTGGCTATCTGTTTGGTTAATGTAGGGATCAAGCCTGTTGAGAGCCTTGGAGGCAAAAGAAAGATGAGAAACACATCTATTTTTCTGTTCAGCCTACCAGCCCCCAGGCTGCTCTCATCTGGTCCATATATCACCTATTCCAGTCCTGCAATTCACAAACAAGGAACTATCCATACAGAAAAACTTGAGCTGACTATTCCTCTGAGCTTATCTCATTTCATTTAGGTTCCAACTGAGTAAAATCTCATTAGCTGATCTCAGTTGAGAGAAGCTTACTGTTTGAATTAAACCAACTCTGCAGGTCCGGATGTTTTAGCAGATTA
Organism: Atherinomorus stipes; assembly: GCA_023101725.1. Taxonomy (NCBI): domain Eukaryota; kingdom Metazoa; phylum Chordata; class Actinopteri; order Atheriniformes; family Atherinidae; genus Atherinomorus; species Atherinomorus stipes. Next base: position 75,765 of record JALJCO010011399.1, on the reverse strand, counting down.
CACGCTACCTACTTTGCATGCTGTGGTTGCATAAAAATGCACCATTTTCTTTGTTTTCCAGAGAAAACAGGTAGAAGCTAAAGGTGATTCAAAAACAAAATAGTATTTTATCATACTGTCTTTTCTAAAATTGCATATCTAAGTGCTGAGACAGCCTTTTGTTTTGTAAATGTGAAATACAAATAAAAACAACCTGACAGCACACAAACTAAAATTCTCCATCATTAGTTGTGATATGTGCAATGGTGATCTGTCACCATCTGAGTCCTCTGAAAACTCCTGTTGTGTGTCAACTTCTGATCAATAACAGTGTGATACTCGACTTGCAACCCTTCATGTTGGGGCATGACGGGCTGCAACCCTTCCCAGAATTGGACACTGGATGGGTGCAAGGCTCTGATTGGATGACTGTCACAGACAGGCTGTCTCTTAATATAGTAAATAACTGACTTATACATCCTTCTGAAATTATTTGAGATGACAAATTGGTAATTTAAGAATCTTTCCATTTTGAGATTGTCAAGAGTTCGCAATAAGTGAGAAATGTTGGTTTTAAAAAGATGGCAGGTTTTTTCTGTGGTAGCTGGGTTTCTTTGATCAGTGTAATAGCTTACAAAGGCTTTTTTTCATCTTAAATAAGGAGTCAGTTTTGCATTCTAAATGAGGAGCCTGATGGATGTCACCCACTTTGTTTTACAAATCACTTCAATATCTGCAACAGTGCCTATGATCTTCAGTGATGCTTAAATCAAGTTCTGAGCTTTGACAAACTTTTGAGCTTGTTTATTTATGTTTGTATAAACAAGACACTGACATTTGAAAAATGGCGTTTTGTTTTCTGCAGGAGTTGCATTTAATAATTTCAGTTTAGAAAATGCAATTTCCCAAGAGTTTCTTATTTCGAAGAGTTGCGAGACACTCCCCCATGCCATCGACATCAGAGAAACCCAGCCCCAAACCTTAACCTAAACTTATCCCAATCTTATTTGAAGTCAACTCTGAACTTGAAGATCTAGTATAGCATTATTTCTGAATAGTGTCATGACCCTCTGATCATCATTATCCCAGCTCAGTGTGTATTCTGTCCAATGTAGACTTGGCTCCCTTCACTACACCACAGGAATGAGGAAAAAAAGGGATTTATGGGGTGGCATATATGGCCTCCAAGGTGTTTTATGGTTGGACCTGCAGGGCCCATTTAGGGTGCGCTGCGTGCTCAGTCCTGACCACAGGTATTGATCGTCGGCAATGGCCATGGCGTGCCTGACTAGTTAAAGCCATGCATGTGCCCTCACAGAGCGATGAAAATGAGGCCTTTGTGTGTAATGATCTGTGTATGAGCAGGGAGAGGAGGCCACAGAGACTGAGAAATTAAATAATTCCTTTGCTCTTTCAGGAGAAGCACTGCACCGAGCCATGCTTGGCTGCTTAATGTGGAATCTGTTTTTGAGAGGAAAATTAAAAAGAGAGAGAGGAGAGAGTGAGACGGAGAACGGAGGAAAGAGAGATAAATGGCTGGATATGGAGGCAGTAAATGAGAGCATCCTGATGCATAGCTGAGTGTGAATGTCCCTAATGGGGTAGGCTGATGTGAGCTGTCTGGTAAGCTGACCACCACAGGCTCCCCGCCTTCCTGCCTACCACACACCAGGCCCTCCCAGCGCAAAGACAACCACGCTCCATGCTAATTGGCACAAAACGATGGTGCATACAAAGTACAAAGGAGACATTGGCCTGATTTAAAGAACGGGGTGATGGATGAAATGCTCCTTATCATATGAGTTTTTTTTTTTTTTTTTTTTTTTGTCTTTGAGGCAAATGCTGCACCTTTCTCTCCCTTCAATGGAGGGTTCACCGGCGTCAACACGTACAAAGACAAATTCTATGTATAAACAAGCCTGCAAGGATAACCACAAAGCAATACAGTACCTGAGATCCACTGGCTAAACACTGGGCAAGCAGCAGTCAGATTATGAATGCTGCACTACATCACTGCCTTACAATAAAGTTGTTAGTCACAAATAAGCAGCACAGTTCCACTGTGAATACCACTTTTTTTCATGGACTAAATTTTTGGAAAGTCTGCAAAATGTGCGAATTGGACAATCATGCATTGTCAAAATTGTTGGAAAATGGTTGTAGTTCAAGAAAAGAGTGGCACTTCTTTTACAACAGCTGAATGAAGCAGCTTTAACACCTGTGATCATGACTGTGAAGATGTCAATCACTGAAAATGACAGATACAGCACTGTATTATATTCACTGGAGGAAGTAAAAACAAAAAAGGCACCACAGAGGCATGGTTGTACATTATGAAATAGATGGTAAAGAAGTGTCTTATTGGGAATTCAAAAGACTAGGGATTAGTCTTAAGATACTGTAGGGAAGGGGTTCCATTGAAGGACAGATTGAACCTCTATGGTTGCATGAGACCCTTTGCATGACCCAGTCCCTAAAGCCTCTGACTTCCAACCCACGGGGGTAAATGTCTCTTCATTTCACCTCACAGGCCTCATTAACACAGCCCCTCTGCCATCATTAAGACATTTGCAGTGAAATTAATTGAAAGACAGATTAAAAATAAATTAAGAAAAATGCGTTGCAGAATGCCTACGTGCACTTCATAAATCACCCGGGCAAAGCCAGGAGCTGGCTCCCCATAATTAACTGCAGACTATTTATTTTATCCTGACGGTATAAATTAGAATTCAGACGCACAGATTATATTAGGGATGTCTGCCATGCGGAACTGCTGAGGGGTGTGCGGAATATTTTAAGGATACAAAGAGGAGAACAGAGGAGAAGGGAGAGAGAGAGAGATAATATGTCGAAAGGCAAACAATATGTAAATGCATACAAAGCAGAGATAACATTTGTGTCCCATAGACAAAGTATTTATTCAAGCACTGCATAAAGGAACAGCAAGAAACGCAATTAAGAATGACAATGAAGTGCATGTTTAAATGCAACATATGCATGAGGGTATGAACTGCTCCATCAACTCTTCATGCTTAAGAAGAGGATTCAAATCCTGCTGCAAGTTTAACCGGAGCTACTTGTATAAACAGCCTGTGATTGTAATAAGGCTGGTGACATAACACTGTCCAGGAAATCTATCCTCATTCTTACCAGCTGTTTCCTCCCCTCTCCTGCTGTATCACAACCTGGCCACTTCACATGCAAATGCAGACTAAACCTCTTCTTCTAGTCAGCCTCACACACCCCCCACAGACACTCTTTTGCATCTCAGCTTCTGTTTTGCTATCCGTGTGTCTCTCAGTGCTACAGTCACTGTTAGCCACACACTGCCTCCTCGTGGGCGCAGTGCCCAGACTGGCACAAAGCCAGACCTGCTCTGCCAGCCTGGGCTGGCAAGACACTCCCTCCCTCTCCACACTCCAAATTCCCCACACATCCTTTCATCAGAATGCCTGCGGCCCTCTCCTCTGTCTTTATTCTGCACCACAGCTGAGATCAACACTTTGAAAGTATGCCCTCCAACCAGCCAGAGAAAAATAACGCTGCCAACTAATATTGCCAGGGAACAAATGAAACGCTCACAAATTTGAATGTTTGGCTATTATGCAATCACATTCAAGGCAAAACTAAGATACCTTGAAACAATGTCACATCAATGCTCTGGACCAGGTATCAGGTGCATAGTGGAGAACTACGAAGCGGCACTGTAAGCTCAAAATGGGTTCAGTTTTGTAAACTTATGAGTCAACACAAAAATGAAATTTGATCCTCCTTGTATGTTTTGTCTGTACAACCACTGATATGATATAATGTGGAACTGATAGTGCACTGTTCAGTTCCTGACAGAATGCTTTGGTATCATGGGCACTGGAGTCAAAATCCCAGGAACAAGCACTGTATAGAAGCTGCACTATAACGCCAAGTATGAATAGCTCCTCCTGGGACATCATTTCCAAGTAAGGATGTCAAAATGACTCCGTAGACAATTGACAAGACAAACAAAGGCAACACACAGTCATCTCAAAAAAGCACTTCCCCAAAGTTCTGTTTTTATTTCACAACATATTGAATGACTGCATTTTCTAGAGACTTCACATAATCAATTACACTCACACAGACAAACACACCGGATCATACTTTTATGTCATATCTGCAGCGGACTCTCTGATTTTGTTATAGTTATTGTGGTTTCCTATATTGCCTCCAAAAATCTGTTTCCTTCTTCCTGCTCACTGCTGATGCTTTTAAACTCATCACCAGTGAGCAAAGGGTAAATTCTGGGATTTATGAGAAAGTAGTGGGCCCAGTAACAAAATTAGGTAGTGTGTCTTTAAGACTTATTTTATTTATTTTTTTGTCTGCTCTGCGAGTGTCCCACTGTGACAGCCTCACAGAGGGAGACTTGTGCGCCGTGCTGCTCCCAACACAGACTCCATTTAAATCCAACTGTTTCACAGGGTTAGATCTACTTCCCCCTCTGAGCCTAATGTCAATTTCAGTCATGTGTGTGTTTGTGTGTTGTGTATATGCATTTTGTTTTTGGACACTCCTGTCTTTTGTTTTTTGTGAAATTTGGAGCAATCTGGATTAGTGATTAAATTGCTAATGGTGATTGGTTGAGTCTGTGAGCAATTTCATGGATATTTTAAGAACAAACAATGCATAAGTCAGGAAAGATTGGAACTTTAGCAAGGCAGTTGTGGAAAAGCTTATACCCTGACATACTAAGATGGTTTTTATCAGTCATAGCACGAAAAACAACCAGTCTGCCTCAGATGTATAATTTGGTTTCCCCGGTGAGTAAAAAGCCTTGGAGGCGAGTGCATACACAGCAGTCATGTTAAGATACATGGCTAGCTCTGGCCTTTCTTCTCAAGCACCAGGAGAAAAAAAAAACAGTAAATCACCAGCAAAGAAAATAAATATATACTTATTACATTCTGCACGCTGCATACATTCACCTCCTTAACATATTGCACAGGCACAGCGCAAATGTGCAGTGCTGCACATGGGCAAAAACATGCCATGAAAAATGACAGCAGGGAGGGGTAACTGCGGACCTGGAATATAATGGTGCGGTGGAGCGGAGGAGAAATAATCATACCTAGTGGTGGGGGGAAAGGGGGGATGGGAGAAGGAAGAGGAAGACGAGTCTGTGCCCTGTAGCGGGGAAATGGAGCTCCAATGCTCTGCTGCTGGATGCCTGATTCCCCAATAAGACCTCCCTTCAGCAAGGGGCAACACCATGCAGCATCTGTACTCTAGAAATACATTACCCTGACATGTCACAGCCTCACAGCACACACAGATGCAATACTAGCTTACAGACCCTATATATAGTGTTTGTTTTTCGGAACCTACAGAAGCAAAATAAAAATAAAAAAAAGCTGCTAATTATCATCATTTAATTACTGGTAAAATTTCAGCTGTAACACTGATGTTCCAGTTTGCTTGTGCCTTCCACTGACTTCTGATCAGACTACAGAAATCTGCCAACAGTTCCCTCTTTGGCCTTTAGGTGTCTCTCTTTCACTTCGCATTACTGAAGCCTTCTCTCTCTCACCGAGTGGGGATCCTCCAGTCCTGAACTCCCATCTACACATAATATATACACCATCATTTGAAAATGGCAGCTTTTTGAAAATTCACCTTGATTATCAGACATTAAAAGTGACTTCTCCAGAGCTGAGTGTCTGGCTAGGGGGATGGCTGCAGACAGCAGAACAATGCAGCAGGCTTGGTATTAATGCCTGGTTGTGGTGTGTAGGGAGGAGAGAGAAGCCAGCCCTTTGTTCTCTCCTACAGCCAATTATTTTTTACGTGTGCCTCTTTTCACAACAACAAGAGAGAATTTAATTTTAATGCACTCTCTGGAAAGAAGGGGGAAAAAAAAACATCTTCGGTATGGAATGGGGGCTAGCGTCAGCAGCTAAGTGTGTCGTATGCACACATTTCTGTATGAGGCAGAGACGGATGACAGGGGCAACAAGAATGACATCAACCCAAACACACGCAGCAGCATGAAGCCTCTAATGCAATATGCTAAAACACAGACAGTCTGAGTCCGAAAGCCATACCAAAACATAACTGTACCCTGTCTCAACCTCATGGAAAAAAAAGACCAAACAAAGACAGACACCAAAATAAAACCAACATTATTTCAATATACAGCATAATGGTGCCATTGGGGGGGGTTGCACATTAACATGTGCATACCCAAGGCATGATGATAAAAAAGCACACTGTAAAAATAGTACGGATTCCTGATCAAATGGCATGAAAAATAAAAACCTAAGATCGCTGTTGGTAGGTATGTGGCCAAATATTTTTCTAATTGGAAGGGCACTTTATCTTGCTGTCAGAGAGGCAGTAAAAACCAGTGCTGTTCCCAGAAGGAGAGGAGCACAGCTTGCTGGCCTTTTATTAGTGCTGGAGCTCTGATATATGCCTCTGCTCTAGGCTTTCATCAGGAACCTGCACCTAAACACATAAACAGACACGCACATACACACAAAGAAGTGTTAGGAACTGGCCCCGATGAACAGCCAACGCATCCACTGCTGAGCGTTTCAGATGCTGTATTTTCCAAACATGCATTCAGAATACACCCAGCAGAAAATTAATGCAGAAAATAAGTTTTCTGCAACAAACATCTATGCCAATACTGAGGGCGTTTTTCATTTTTACAGGTTAAAACGCTGACAACACATCAGCTGAGAAAAGAAGACGAATGAGTTCAAATTCCAAAACAGCATAGTAAAGAGAGAATAAAAACTATAGTACAACCACATGCTGTAAAACAGTGCAGCAACCTTACAGTGAAGTGATTTAGTCACTAGAGAATAAGAGAATACAAAACACAAATTTATACATGCAGTTTCATGCAAACCCATCATTTATTTTTCTTATAAACATGGATGGACTTGAACTCCATAGCAAGCACATACAAAGACAGACTCATGCACATGTACACACATTCATGCAGATGCACGCGCAGCCAGACTGGCTACACACAGGTTAAATTAAATTTTAGTCCTTGGGCGGACAACTAAACTGCTTGTGTGTGGTACCTGCTCTACAGCACAGCAAAACCAATTCTCTTGAGATGGTGAAATTAAAGGGCAGAATCCTGCCTGTTTATGGTTCTCACTCTCTTCTCCTCTCAATCAAATGTTTTATTGGCAATCATTTGGTCCTAAAAGTCATGTTCTTGAGACGCAGCTGGCATGATGACAGCAGCTGGTGGACAGATAACACCACTTCACCACAAACCACTCCCAATTATTTACACCCGCACAAAGCAGCAGCTTAGAAGAAGCAGATTAACCACATTTAGAAGGGTTATCTACACATTCTGCTTCTGTCCTTTTCACACCTCCATACAGTATTTATAGCATTTTTAATCACCATCAACATAACATATTTTTCTTTTTAAGAAACTCACCACAACTAACAGCTAACTACGTAGAATATGCTCATCAGTTTGTAGAAAAGCCAAGGTCAGAGGTGGAAACTGTCTCACAGCAAAGACAATATAATTATTCTGCAATGGTGGGGATGATATATGAATAAAATGCTAGAATAAAACGAGTTAAGACTAATTATGTAGGACTCCCTGGCACATCAAAATGACCATTTTGAGTTTGGTGGCAAAAATTTTGAGAGCTAGTAACCCTACCTGATACAGTAAGTGAAGCAGCCATGTTGGAAAATTTTGCTTGTAGTGGTAAGGTATTTTCTTCAGTGTGAGGTGAGGAAAAGAAAGCAAATCATTTAATGCAATTTCCATCTTCTATATTTAAGTATTTTGCCTCACTTTCGTGTCACTCCCAATTGCACATACTCATAATATGTGAAGAAACAATCAAAATAAAAATCAGCTTTAATTGAAATGGTAAATGAACATGTGATTGGATTAACTAGGCAAAAACAGCAGATATTTATACTTGAATCTTAGAAAATATTAATGAATGTTTATGCTATAAACATGTAAACATATGAGCATGTTGTGCATTCTATGCACAGCTCCTCGATTTCTCTGTGTATTGTATCACTGAGGCATCTGTTTCTCCCCTACAACCCCCACCCTTCTCTGCTGCTCTCTCCTCTGGTGTCTGGAAGCAGTAATCTGTTCCTGAGCTAGCGCTGCTGGGATTAGGCAGTGACTGGAGATAGGATATATGCGTCATTAAAGCGGAGGACACAGTGTTGCAGGAGGAGAGACAAAGTCAACAAAGGTGACACGGAGACAAATATCAGAAACCCACATGTGCCCACACTCACAAACATACACATATAAATGCACACATGCATGAATAAAATAAAAACCTCTACAGTATGCCTGCCAGTACACGTCTGCCTCTGTCAGTGCACACAAACAAAAATCTTCTTTTCTCTCACATACAATTTCCTAAACCTCCAGTGAATAAGAATAATGTGCTGCTGCTATAATGGATGTCTCAGAGAGGGGAGATGCATTAAACCAAAGGCACTAATGCAGAGAAAAGTATACACAGTGAAGACAGATAGCAACAGCAATGACTGAATACTTTGTGATGTCAAGGAGGTGCTATTGTTTGTTTACAAAGATCCAGATCTATCTCTCCGTCCTTGTGTAGTTTACAATGTAGTTTATAATGTTTATCATTTTTAAAAATCAGCCATAGTATCATGTTGTTTTACTTTCGCAGTCTAAAATGTCTGACAAACACATATTTTCAGGAAGCCACATTTTTTCTCTGTATACTACATGCACTATTTCACAATAGTAATCTCACCTTACTTTTGTTATTTTTTGAGACATTTTCAGAGCTTACTACATAAACCTGAATGCTAACTAGATCTTTCTAATGTTAGGTGCATTTTTGTAATAAGACAGAGTGGCTTAGGTTTGATATCCCATATAAAAGCGTGGATGGTTATTATCTTCCTAACTGACACAAAAGAGACAAATAAATGAAAAAGAACTCTAATAGATCTCTCTATTCATGAAGTCAACAATACACAAAGGATTTATTGTGGATAATTAACAGAGTTGCAAAAGAAAGTGTAAAAACTGATAAATTAAATTAAATATAAACAACTGAGAGAAATTTAGCATGGCACCACCAGAAACCATTCTCCAGGGTCACCATATTTCCAAAATGCTTACCACTGGATTGCAAAGTGATCAGACACGACCCTGACAAAGAACCTGAAAACAGAACAAAACGAAAAAACAGGTAAAAAAAAAAAAAAAGAAACCCCAAAACAAAACAAAACAAAACAAAAAAAAACAAAACAAAACAAAACAAACAAACAAAAAAAAAACACACCAAAAAACAATCAAAATCCATGACCACCACTGAATATTCTCCACAAGTTGAAAAAAATGTATTTCAAAGGTTTAACAGATAAAAGGAGATGTACTCTTGATGTAGCTCATGGACACAGGACACCACTCACAGTCAGTCCCCTGCAGGGTGGAGAACAGGTTTTGGTAAGGGCTGTTATCATTTAGAGGGAGCTATTGGGTCTTCTTTCACGTTGAAGATGGACTGAAAATGACTTCCCAAACCCTTTCCCAGTATCCATAAAATACTTTCTTCACAGAAATACAAAGTCTGCAGCAATCAGGTAAACCAATTAAATCTATGTAAAATACGCTTCATCAACTATGTCCAAATATACCAACTTGCCAGTATTGGTCTCAAGGATAAGCACTTCCTCACCTGACTTACATCTTGACATCCAGTTGAAAACCAGTGGACTTTGTCAAATGTGAGATGTGCAGTATAGTGAGGGTAGACAATTCACCTGTCTGAACAGCATCTGGGAGGCTACACAACTTCAGAGTTTGCTGATGAAGGATGACGAAAAAAAAAAAAATTGAAAAGAATGGAAGCTCTACTGGTCACTGAATAAATTTGGCTGTCAATAAAATTCTAATATTTCTTCAAATCTAAAAAGTAACAAGAAACAAACCAAACATTTTTAATCACCTTAAACTGTTTCACATTATACCAGCCAACTAAATGTGTGCTCTATATTCTTCAATGAAGTTACTTCTTTTGTTAAAATTTCAGGTTTTCATGGATAAAGTTTTACTGTTAACCGCAGCATCCGGTGGCAACCCTGTTTACGGGGTTGGGGATGTTGCGCATGCGTGCTGCCTTCTGCTACTATCTGCGGTGCTTCGCCTATGATTGGCCTGTACTTCCGCGGTATATAGTTCCCCTATTGAATGTAGCCTAGTCAGTCCTTTAAAGTGCGAAATTGGCTTCTCGTTTGAACTCGATCAAAATGTGCGGGCCACGAAACGTAAATGGAAAAAATCTCAAGTTAGTTGGAATCGCCAGATTACAGCAACTATGCTAAGCTAAGCTAAAGTCAGTGCTATCAGATTCAGAGAATGACTGAGTCAGTTAGAAAATGCTTCTGCCAACTTGTCCAACTCAGGGGACTGCGGGGGGAGGCTCAATTTCACTTAGAGGTGGCATATGCCTTTAAGGCTCTGGATGCTGCAGGGCTGACACGCCTCTGCAGCATTGGAGGAGCAATGTGGTTTTTGTCTCGGACGTGGAACAGTGGATCAGCTCTACACCTTCTTCGGGGTCCTGGAGGGGACATGGGGCTTCCCCCAATCGGTCTACATGTGCTTTGTGGACTTGAAAAAGGCATTCGACCATGTCCCCCGAGGACTCCTGTGGAGGGTACTCTTGGAGTATGGAGTACCGGACTCCCTTGTTCAGCCAATCTGGTCCATGTACGACTGGTGCCAGAGTCTGGTCCACATTTCCGGCTGTAGGTCGCATCCATTTCCGGTGAGGGTTGGCTCTGCCAAAACTGGTCTTTGTCACCGATCCTGTTCATCACCTTTATGGACAGGATTTCTAGGTGCAGCCGAGGTGTTGAGGGGATTTTGTGGTGTCAGGATTGGGTCTCTGCTTTTTGCAGATGATGTGTTTCTGTTGGCTTCATCGGGCCACGATCTTCAACTCTCGCTGCGATTTGCAGCCGAGTGTGAAACGGCTGAAATGAGAATATGCACCTACAAATCCAAGGCCATGGTCCTCAGCCGGACAACGGTGGAGTGTACTCTCCAGGTATGGAGTGAGGTCCTCCCCAGGTGGAGGAGTTCAAGTATCTCGGGGTCTTGTTCACGAGTGAGGAAAAAATGGAGCAGGAGATAAACAGATCGATCAGTATGGCGTCTGCAGTGACATGAACTCTCCACTGGTCTAATGTGGTAGAGTCCGGCTCAGCTCTCGACTTACCAGGCGATCTACGTTCCTACCATCATCTATGGACACGAGCTGTGGGTTGTGACCAAAAGAACGAGGTTGTGGGTACAAGCAGCCAAAATGAGTTTCCTCCACAGTGTGCCTGGGCTCTCCCTTTGTGATACGGTGAGAAGCTCAGTCAGTTAGAAGGGGCTCAAAGTCGAGCTGCTGCTCCTCCACATCGAGAGGAGCGAGATGAGGTGGCTCTGGCATTTGGTCAGGACACCTCCCTGGTGAGGTGTTCTGGGCACGCCTCATCGGGACGAGGCCCCAGGAAAGACCCAGACCACACTGAAAGCACTACAGTATGTCCCCCAGCTGGCCTGGGAACGCTTCGGGATCCCCCCAGATGAGCTGGCGGCTCTGGCCAGGAAGAAGGAAGTCTGGGCTTCACCGCTGCAGCCCTCGTGACCCGATAAGCAGAAGAAGACAGACAGTACGGTATAATACTATTACAACAACAACTACTACAACTACTACTACTACTACTACTAATAATAATAATTACAATAATAATATTAATTTGATAATAATGGGTGTAGAAAACTGAACTGATGCCGAAACATTAAACATAAATTACCAAAACATATTAATAACATGCCTGGTAAATGCAGTGTACATAAATTTCACAAACAGAGCATTTGTCTCTGTCTACAATTGATAATTTTCAATATCAGTTTGTTGTTAAGACTAGCATTCAGCTATGGACATGTTCATAAACTTACATCAGGCAGCAACTCACATCAGGCAAGAGGATTTTTTTCCGAAGCAAAAGGAAGTGAATTTTGTGCTTCTGATGGACAGTTTGAAGGTGAAAATCAACAGCTTGTTTAATTTCAAGCTAAATGTGTGGCATTGTTGAAAAAGAAAAAAATTGTTTAACACCTTGACTCCAGTTCAGTGTAAACACCCACATCATCAGATCACAGATTTGATCAATTTTAAAAGTTCTTTATAGCAACTGAACTGGGGGAAGTTGATAACGAGCTGTAACACAGCTTGAAGCTGGAAATTCTTGCTCTTCTGTCAGATTGTAAAGCTTCATTTTTTCTAATGATTAATAACGGTTATAAGTAGTGAAGCAGTGTGTCTGTGGTTGATGGTCGGTATGAATAAGCACTGTTTTTTAATCTTATATGTGCTTCTAAGGACGCATTCACAAAGCTTTTTTGATTCAAATCAGAGTCCGTTTGCTCGGAAAGTCCGTGTTTAGGGGAGTTGTGAATGCGCAAACGGACTCTGATCAGAAACAAACAACTGGACTCGGCCCGCCTACAAATGCAGGTCTCGGTCTGATTCAAGTGAACCAAAGACAGGAAGTGGACTACAAATTGCATTGGCATTGTGGGTCAAACGTTGGACAACGTGGGTAAACGCTACGACAACAAACACACATGTGGGACTGATGTCTCGTGGTCAGACGTGGAGTTATGAGGAAGTAAAAGCTTTAATTGATATTTGATCTGATGAAAGCATATCCAGCTGCTCGTACAAAAATAATGTCGCTTTGTGGAGGAAACAGAAGTTGTGAGAACCTTCTTGTATGGGCGTCTTGTCCTCGCCTGGGGTGAATCTGAAAGCAGAGCCACCTGAGATTCTCATTCTTGGCCCGTTTGGCTTGTTTGGCAATAGTGTAACGTGAACGCGATCTCGGTCCGGAAGACCACCCCCGCCCCCAACCGAACCGAGTCCCCAAATGGACCAAGACTCGCGGACTATGCTTTCTGAATGCACCCTAAGGAAGATACAGTAAAGACACCCCACTGTGGTTAGTTAATGGAAATAGTAAATGGACTGTACTAACAGTATATACCACTTTTCTAGTCATACTATATGTTGACCATGCAACGCACTTTGACACAATATTTACATTCACCCACTTTGTTGATATTATACAAAGTGCTTTTCTCTATTAAACATATATTTCCCCTTAGACACATCAGGAGGCAACACAGGGTTTAGTGTCTTGCCCAAGGGCACTTTGGAATATAGTCTGGAGGCCTGGAATCGATCCACTGACCCTCCAGTTGATAGATGACTGCTATTCCACCTGAACTACAGCTGCCCATATCCAGTATTATCCAGCATTACTGAACTCAATAATATCAGGTAACTGTAATAGTACTGTTGATCTTAATAAGGTTGTTTCTCACAAGGCAGCATTCAACATTGTCAGCAGCATATTAACAGAATTAACACAGCAGATGTTTCATGATAGGCTTACATATTGGCAGGATGTATTGTAGTGAAAATTAGATTAGCTTATTAAAGAGCGCAGGATCGATTTGTTCTTCTTGATCTATGTGGTGACTGGCAAACAATGCTGCAGTGCATTTTAAGCTTGGGTTGGAACACGTCAAAGATGAGTAATCTAGTAATTAATACACTCCATTCACATCAAAACTTTTCATTGAACTGAAACTGCATTTTTTTTTTTACATATCAACATTTCTATCAATCAGCAATCTGAATTAATAATAGCTATCTTTGAGAATCTTGAAAATACAGTAGAGACTGCAGCTTTTTAAAAAGATTATGGTTTTTCAAGCATCCAACAGAAATCACACTGAAGACAGAGTGAGGATTACTTTTATGTACTTGTATGTTGGTGTCAGCCAATAAATGATGATTTAATACAAAATACTGACAACTATAGATTTACAAACTGTACAGGGTTGTGTGACTGATGGACAAGGCCGTAACTTGCTATGAGGTACCCGAGGTAAATACCTTGGTTAATAATTCCTGGGATTATCTTTTTCATATATATAAAGATATTCATTTTACAAAAAATATGAAAATCTAATTCATAGAAAGATCAAACATTTAATTTACTGCTACAGCAGACAATCAGGAGTTGTGTTCCTAAAATTAATAATAATAATAAAAAAAAAATCAATTAAGAAGGTGTGTTTTTGCATATAAGGTCTCCTAACCTGCAGCGTTATACATCATGCGCAGCCCGTCATGTCTGCTGGCACTGACTTGACATGTTTTGGGGCGAAGAAGAAGAGATTCTCCGCGTGGGAAGACCTGAACATACTCGCCAGTTCGCGCATCTGTCATGATAATAGTTTTGTTGTGCCATGAAACCCAAGAGTGCAAAAAGGAAAACCTAAAGAATAAACGTAAAATGCCGACGTGCAGTCTGCAGCAGCGTCCAGCAATACAAGGTGCGTGCAGAATGTGAGGAGGAGGTCCTGCATATGAATGTTTCCCTCACAAAACAATTTGTAACACGTTTTAGACATAAATCCAATTATGTTAATTTATATATTTTTCATGTAAAATACTTGTCTATAAAATACAGATCATTTAAAACATGTTTGTGGCTGTTTACATAGATCAGCTTTCTGTCAGGAATCTGCTGTAGTTCTCCTATGTTTGCTTAGTTCACAGTTTATTAGACTATAAAAAGTCAGCTGTTGATTTGATGTTGATTTAAGTATCATTTAGTACATTTTTAGAGCCTAAACAGTGCTATATCCGTTTTCCTGCAAGCGTGCCGAAGCGGGTTCGCGACACTATGGAAGCCTCGGCGTTCAGAGCCTACTCTGCCGTTAATGCAAGCGTAGAAGAAGAAATTTGCTGTTTACATTGTGCTGAGAGCGCCAGAGTTGCAGACAAACAGAGACAATCACAGGAGGGGTTGGATATTGATTTAAAACAAAGAAAGAAAGAAAGAAAAAGAGAACGCGCGATCTCATCTGCCATGGCTTTCGTAGTTTCGTGAACGTGCATCAGCGTGCTTGCTCGACATGCGATGTTGTATTGTTTAGGCTCTAAAAATATACTAAATAAGTCGTTTCGAGTAAATTCTGGATGCTACCCACTCAGTACACTTGGATTACATTCGATGAGCAGCATGGAGGAATATTGACAAGTTTTTGTGGACTTTTATGGATCTTTCTGGCTTAGATCCCGGCGAACTCCATTACATGAAAGTTGGGGGGAAAAGAGAAGCCTTCCTGATCGTCGGCTGCATTTGAGATATTAAAAAAGTGCTCCAGAGTCTTGCTCACCATGATGGTAAGTGGAAAATAAAGTTACATCATTCTGTGGGTAAACTATTCCTTTAAAGTTCCCAAAGTTGATTGCTACATGATTGTGTCTTAATAGCCATTATTAGTAGTTTTATAAGTTATTGTTCAGTCATAACCTCTCGAGTATAAATGCACAGTATGAGTCAAAGGTTTGGAAACACCAACCCATTGAATTTGAAGAAGTATGTGTGTCCAAACTTTTAACTGGTACTGTATATATTTATACTAAGTTTCCTTTATTCACTTTGGGTTACTTATCTTCATTACCAGTTTATTTTTGCTTGTTTACCCCAGCTTAGTAACTTATTTGGTAAGTAAGTCTTATTAGATTATTCTCAGTTCTAAATCTGCCCGTCTCCTGGCTGCTGGCTGCATTTGGGCTGTCTCTTAACAAAAAACTCATGATACTTGTAAATGGTCAATCAAAGTGAGTATTTATACCAAGGTAACATGTTTACATTTGTCTACAGTTTACAGGCTTAAATCATTGGTTGGTGAATAATTTCCCTGTTGCTGCTTTACACAATATTACTTTGAGAACAAGCTGGGGTTTTTTGTCTGTAAGACTTGTGGACATTGCAGTCACAACAAAACGTCAGACCATTTTGAAGTCAAAAGACAAAAGTTCATAACAATCAATGTTCCATACTGGCAGCTTTTGGCAGCTTGTTGGGTTGATATCATTCAACAGCAGTGGTTCTTATTTACATGTAGGCTCTGGTTGGTTCTGTTAAGTTGATCTGATTGGGTTTGGTTTGGTTGCTTGTGAATTTGCTGTAGAATTTGTTTTCTACAATTACCCATCAGGCATTTCTTACATGAAATTGCTTGTCTAGATGATTTCTGTTCTTATGATTTACTTTCCAAGTGGTTCCAAGAAGCCAGTCATTTGACACACATTTCCCATGAGCAAAAGGAAGCAGAAAGAAGGTATAATGTTATTTTGTCAGCGCCTAATCAAAAGCTAAATAACATTTACTAAGCGGCTTATAGCCAAAATAAAGCAACGCTATGAGAAGCATCTACAGTATGTTTAATTAAACCAACATTTTAAAGGTTCTCATCCAAATAATTAATTTTGTCCACATGTTTGTGTGTCATTGTTTCTTATTTCATGGAAACCTTGTGTACACAGAGATGATGTCATGTTCAGATAGTTCAGCAGTTTAAAAGCTGCACAGTGGCTTTTGTTTGGGAAGTTACCGGATGTTTTACACTGAATCCCACGTCTGACTTCCTGTCTGGTCTGATCTGAACTACTGTAATCTATGTGGTGTCGGTGCATGCTCCATCAAAAATAGAGCTTGCGCATATCTTTAGTGCAGCGGTGCGACATGCCGGAGCAACGGCGGATCGCTCACGCGCTGCGGAGCTGCTTGATAAATTTCAAACCATTGACTACGTGGGGCGTGATTCGGTGTGTATGGCGTGGCGCTGTGCTCACGGACCCGGTGTAAAGGTGTGGTAATTCTCACAACTATGTTCCGTAATATAAATAAAGGTTTTACATTTGTCTGATATGTGCTCCCCCAGACGTCTACACATACAAATATAAATAGCACATTAGCAAAAAACATATAAATAACAAACATGGCAATTTTAAAAAAGTGGGCCAATTATTGGACCAAAATGGGTCCAATTCTATTTCTCCTTTGGAAGCTAATGACTGTTAAAGAAACTTAAATGGAAATAATAGAGAACACACACACACCCGCACACACAATAGAGGACAAGTGTACAACTATCAAACCAAGTTAACATACACATTTAGAACATTTAAATGAGAAATTAGTTCTTGGTCCAAATATGGGATAATCTGTTAGCATAATGACCAAGTCTAATTCAACAAAATACATCACCACAGCAGCTTTATATCTAAGAATGGCACTATGCTGTGTAAGCACCGAGCGGCAAACTCAGCAGAGAAATGTGGAGTGCTAAAAATTGCAGTTCACCCCTCATTCGCAAGAGGCTATGTCACTTAAACATTGGGAAAATCAAATAGAAGAAAAACAACAGTTAAACTGAGGGCTATGTTCAATAGTGAAAGTAGGAGCATTTCCACATGCACAATGCAAAAAGAGCCTGAGAGATTGGAACGCAACAGTTGTGTAGCCATAGGAAAACCAGTAAGGCCTATCAGAGAAAAATTATTCGATTTGCTAAGGAGTATAAAGATTGGTGAGGAATGGAAGACGGTCATGTGGTCTGATGAGTCCAGATTTACCCTGTTCCAGAGTAACTGGTGCATCAGTGTAAGAAGAGAAGTGGATGAAGTGATGCACCCATCAAGGAGTTTATACGTGCATTAACTCACCAGTAAAATTCTGTATCACTTTGACTCCTTTGGAAGATATTTCATTAAGTCGCCCTTTGGCGTATATCGATAAAATGGGAGAGACAGGGCAGCCTCTATATAAGACATTATCTGCAGCAAAAGCCCCTTCATGCTTAAAGCATCATTGCTTTTAAGAGAATGAACGAAGGAATGGGTACTATTGTCCCGTGAGTCCAGATTTAGCTCTCCGTTAGTTATCAGGGTGTTCTCCACACTTTTTCGGGCCGCACGTGCCCCCAATGCGCGCTTCCGAAGTACAGCTAAGAAGAGCAGCTCGCGACCCAGACAACAAAAAAAAAAAAACAATCCGCGAAACTCTGAACTCACAGGACAATAGTACTCGTACTTTCGTTCCTTCTCCTTAAGCATTGATTTAATAAAGGAGTTTTGCTGTAGATAATGCCTTATAGAGAGGCTGCCCCGTCTCCCCCATGATATGTATGTACGCCAAAAGGGCGACTCAACAAAACATCTTCAGTAGGAGTCAAAGTGATGCAGAAATTTTACCAGTGAGTAAATGTTCGTATGACTTCTTATAAATAAGGTCCAGGTTGAAAAAAAAAGAAAGTTATCCTTTAAATATGCACTGCCTGTCTCCTAAAAACAAATTGTATGCATCTTTGAGGCCCAACAAAATCTGTACTATATTGCATGGTTTATTACTTCACTTTAATGCATGCTCTTTGCATGTAGATTTCTATCAAACAAAGGTTATGAAGTAAGGGGGAAACAATTAAGTTAATTGTGTATGTTTTAATGCCTGCTTTGCTTGTACTGAACAAAAGAAACTATTTTTAAAAAATATCATGGCCCAGTGGCCATAAAACATCACAGTATATGTTTGATTTCCAAAGGACACTAACAGTAGATGACAATATTTCAGACTGTGATTAAAGTCTACTAACAGTCTGTTCAGAATCTCAGCAACAGGTGACAGAAGTTCTCACTGATCAATGCAGTTAATGCTTCAGAGTGGTTCGTGTGTCTATATTTTTCCTTCACTTTCCCCCCAAAGTAAAGAAGCTATCACGCCATCTATCTGATCTGATTCTACTGCTTGTGTGGTGTACTTGATGAACATCCTGGCCTCGCTGCCTAAGGTACTGTCTTCGCCAACATTGTAACATTTGTGCACTTAAATTCATTACAATTTCAAAGCATAAACCATCACATGCGCATTAAAACATATTAGTCTTTAATTAAAAACCAACACTTACATTGTCATTCAGGTCAAACAACATAAGTAAATTGCATTCACATAACATGAAAACATTTGTCAAATATGCTCCTCAAAATGCACTAATTGTGGTGGGTGTATGACACAGGATGAAACTAAATCTGAGAAAACAAACAAACAAGCAAACAAACAAGCAAAAAGACAGCTTTAGCGGTAAATACGATACCTGATTCTGAAGCTCCCGGGCCTGCAGAGTTGGGCTCTGAAGCTGCGTTGGATTTTGCTGCATACACCTGGTTCTCATGAGATCCAATCAGCTCTTCTGCGGGTCAGACAGCGACTGAGAGATCTTTGCTTCAGGATGTCCAGATACTGAACCACAAAGGAGGCAGGGCACCGAAAAGAGGAGAAAAATCAATCCAGTATACAGAGACTAACCTCTGCTGCAAACCTGCTCACTCTGTAGCTGAGGCTAAAATGCACAATGGATCCCCATCCTCCAAAACAGATACTCAGAAATAAAGCCAAGCAGAGCCTGATAATTCTATGGCATGAAGATAGCAGGGAATAAGGATATTTTTCTATCCAAAACAGATCTAACTTGTTATCCAAATATGTTTTTCACATTAACACAGAAGAAACAACAATCACTTACAGTTATGCTAGGGGGATTTTTCAGATTTATTTTTCCCACCTATTCCATGACCAATAATGTATTTGGAAGAATAATAAACTAAAGCATAATTAAAAACATTAATGTTCATACAAACCGAAATGTATGAAAACATACAGTAAATCTTATGGTTGCCATCAGAGCACAGTTAAAGTATAAACATACAAACTACAATTATGATGTACTGGAGACAAAAACGTAATGGCTATCACTTCCCTGTGTGATAACCAGAACTTTGGGGGATACATTTCTATGTGTTACAGAAAAATAATAGCAATCCTGAAGCAATACTGCAAGAGAATACACAGCTAAACAGCTACGACATCTCGCAAAAGACGGGATAAGCTGTCCTTGTAAATCAGAATTGCTCAGTAAGTCTGCCAACAATATTAAACAGGCCACTAATTAACACAAACCTCCTGAGGTGAATCACAAGAGAGGAAGGGATGGAGAGGGAGAGAGCAAGCAAAAGACAGAGAGAGAGAAAGGAGGAGGGAGGTTGGGCAAAAGGAAGGGAGGATAGCAAGCGGAAGACAAACAGACCTAGCTCCTGGTTCAGTTGGACATAGGCTTTAGTCCAGTGTGCCTGAAGCTGCTGCAGTGTCGTAGACGTAGCAGGAATCATAACCAGACAAGATGGAGTCCCAGACAGGAACCAAGACAAAAACACTGTAACCATCTGCAAGGAGGCTGGCAAATAGTCCATGAAACCAATAAAAACAAGAAGTGAAAGGACATTTCTTTCCATTTCTGCTCTGCTCAAAGCACTGCCGTCATCTCAGAGTCCAGTTTTGCCGCTTAGAATGATCAAACAAAAGAGCCTGGCTGTTGCTCCTGAATTAAAAACACAAATTATGCAGAAATCCATTTCACGGAATCGCTCAAAACGTGTCTCATCCGTTAGCACTCTCTTTCTGTGTGCGATCCACGCCGATAACCCTGGTCTTGCTTTCTTTCCCTCACAATCGCTCCCTCTCTCTCTATTCTCCCCTCCTAAACTGATCAATACTTCATTTAAATCATGACATTAGCACACTACTACTGGTAAAAAGAAAGAAGAGTGAGAACAAGTACAAATGAGCTGAGTGGCAAAGTAACAGATGATTTTTGGCTGAGGATTTTTTGATGTCTCAAAAATATAATATGAAAAATAAAGAGTATATGCAAGTGTGCAGGGCTGCATTGCTGTTTGGATTTGAGCTCCTGAGCCTCTCACTGATCAATACACATTTAAATCGAGACTCAAGAGCGCTATCACAATATCTTGTCTCATCAGAAAAAGGCAAACACACTATCCCAATTATCATCTTAAATGAAGAGTGTTGGGGGACACAAGCTGGATGCTGATAGAAGCATATTTCATATTTATTCAGCAGAATTTTTACATTAGCACCTCAGCGCATAATTGCCTAATATATATGCACACTCACACTTTTATCTATTCACATAATTCACAATGAGCTGAATCAATACTGCCCTCTCCATACTCTACGCTATGCTCATAAGGTTTGTCTGCATTAGATCATACAATAAGCTGTTCAGAAAACCCAAATCGAGACTAACTAATTTCCTGGCGCTCGCTGAAATTGTTGGCTGGAGTAGCTGGCTAATCTTCCTGTTCGTCATTAAGCCCGGATATTTACCTGAGCAGCCTTGAAGTCACGGGCCTGGTGAGAGAGTGGTACTTCTCCTTGTCTCCTGACGGTTTTATCCCGCTGAGATGACTGAGGGGAAGCCGATCAGGTCAGGATTTCTCCATTGCGAACATGGGTGAACAGAGGCGAGAGAATAGGCAGGGAAAGATTGTGAGCCCAACACTAGGCGGGAAGTGGTGGAAATGGAGCCGAAGTCGATCACTCGGGGGAACATCACTTACATACAGTCTGGCGCCAATGTTGACCAATGAGCAATTAGGCAGACAAGACTAAAATTATTGATCGGGGGGGTTCAGGCTCTTTTCTCTGGGCTAACTATCCTGCCTGAGGTTGTGTGATGGCTGCTACAGCTGTGGACTGTGGAGAGGGTTTACAAGAGAAAATGGGAGGAAGGGCAGGGCAGGGCAAGTCTTTCTCTCCCCAGGCCTTGAGCCCTTGAGTTAGGCAATGGACATCATCATTTAAACAGCTATTGATTGCCACAGGCTTAATAAAGCTTCACATTGAGCAGTCACACACAGACAGAGGCACTTAGAAGAATTCAAACATCCAATCAAAAGATATTATGGAAAGTAAACAGCCACTGTCATTGATACTTTGCCAAGACCATAAGTATTTTGTTTCCAATCTCCAGGATAATGAGAGAGATTAATGTCAGGAAACAAATAGAAAATGTGAAGTTATCCAATATCTAAAGTGTCATCACCTGAAAAGCTGCTGTCTATAGATTTAGCCTCAAATAGTAAACAGAAATTACAATGGTTGGGTCACACTGTTGAAATCAATTCAAAAGTACAAGTATACTCACTGGAGTCAAAACTTAAACAACAGGCAAGCTCAGTGAAAATTAACAACTTCTCACAAATCTCATGAAAGATGAAGATTGCTAAGCACAAATGCATACTTGTAGAATAAAGCAGGTTAATGATCAGAATGATAATCAGCTACAAGGCAAATTACAGTTGTGGAGTTTCAGGATTCAGGATTATTCAGGTGTTACTGGTATAATTACTCCATCAAAGACTTGGTTAAGCTAAGATAGTTTTATTTATGTGTGAGCTGAGTATTAAAGAGAAAAAGACAAGAGGAGATGTTTAATTATTCACAGATGGCACATAGACCAAGGGGGGGGGGGGGGGGGGGAATAAAAAAAAGTCTGGTTTGAGTTTTAAAACCAGTTGGAGTTTTGATAAAAAGCTAGGTTAGCCAGCTGGGAAGATACGATTCAAGTATATTTGACAGTTTTCATAAACGAACTATGTTCTAGTTACAGTGGCATGAAATAGGTTGGATTGATCTGATCCAAAAAAGGACATTTACATGTGTGTATGTGTAAGAAAAAAGGGGAAAGAGCCTCATTCCAGATGTTTTAGTGCCTAAATAAGAATTTGCAAGCATGTTACAAATATATCAGGACCTGATCAAAAATCATGGCAAAGTAAAACAAAATTCAGAGCTTTTTACTCACCAAACCTTGACCCAGTAATCCACAGCCATGGGCTCTGCTATATTCTCACTTCATAGTTTAGAAATGACAGAAACAATCAGCAAAAGTAGTTTGGAAAGCAAAGATTTAATTCTCAGTTTCTGGAAGAACATATCACACTGTCTGAAATATCATTCAAGATTAAAAAAAAAAGAACATGGCTTCAACAACAGGATGGCCATCTTCAACTCAACTCCAGTGCACATGGACTACTTTGAGGCTAAAGCTGAAGGCTTTACCATGACTCTCACAATCAAGCAACCTAAACACCATTAAAATCTGTAGACAAAGCTTAGAATAGCAGTGCATGATAGACGGCTAAAGATCCCAAGAAACAAAAAGCCTTTCACAGTAGTGATGCTCAGAAGTATCATGTTCAGAAGAGTTTTATAGTGAATCAGAAGAGCCAGCTCCCAGTTTGTTTGTTTTTTGGGAAAACTTGGCAAAACTTTGTTTGAGAAGTCGCTATTGGCTGACCCAATAGTCATCAGAAGTGGCTAAATGACATAACCAGCCCAATTACATGATTACACGCATGCACAGAAACATACAACTGCATCTTATACATTTATTTTTCAATTATTACAATGCTTATTCACAAGGGTATTGAAAAGGTGACATGCACGTCATGGGAAATAATGTAGATGAGGAGGCGTGGTCAGACACATACTATTGGCTCAGGAGGGCTGCTGTCTGCAAAGGGACAGCGGGAGCAGTGAGTGAGTGCCGGGAAACAGGGAAGGGAGGGGCTGACGGGAGGCAGCTCCTGATGAACGGGTGGAGTGATATAAACTTTATCTGTCTCCATGATCACCAGGAAAAGTCGCTAGATTTGTCACTCGGCGCTTTTTTGAAAATAAGTCGCTAGAGGGGTCTGAAAAGTTGCTAAATATGGCAACAAAGTCGCTAAGTTGGCAACAATGGCTAGGTGCCACATGGCACTAGGGGTGGGCATATCGATACCTTGAAGTCGATACTTTGATTCCAGCCAGACAAAATATCTTGAGTATCGTGATACCACTGTAAAGATGCAAAACATGCAATTTGTTTCTACTTCTGAGAGTTTTAGGCAATGAAATGATGAAAGCAGCCAGATTCTAGCTTCTGTATCACATGATGGTGGTAGCCTATCAGATGTCATGATGTTGTTAGTGATGATGATGTTTATTTGCCATCTTTCAATGGTTTAATGCAGGTTATTGTACAGTATGTTTTGGTGAATTTGTAATATTACTATTACATTTTCTATTTTAACATTTTTCACGTAATAAATTTGATTATTTTAGTTAGTATATATTATGTTATTTGATAATTGAAAGACATTTTTAATCTATTTTTGTTTAATTTTATCATCAGTATAATTTAATATTGCTTTAAAAGCGTTTCTTTCCAGTATTTCTGTTCTCAGGTTTTACTTATATCAAATATTGCCCTTGCATTCAAGATGTTAATGCAAAATGTACAATCGCGTGATTTTCTTTTAAAGGACAAAAAGTATCGGTATCGATATTGGTATCACTGAGAAAGTGTCATAAACTACTGGTATCGTATCGACATGAAAAATGTTGGTATCACCCATCCTTACATGGCACATTGCTGCCTTTCCATGTGTGGCAAATCAAGGGTAGCAATGTGCCATGTGACACCTAGCCTGCCGGAAATCATCCAAAAAAGTTGTTCATTGGTTGATATCTGTAACCAACTTTATCTCCTTGTACCGTTCTTCACACTCATGGTGCAACTTGAATGTCCAAACTGAACAGAATTTCTTAACAATTTTCTCTAAATGTGAACATAACAAAGGCAGTAAATACATGACTCAAATTTACAGGATAACAGTGTGAGGAAGTATTAACACCTTCCTGGGTTTTGACTTTGTGTGACAGATGGCTAATACCTAGTTGCTTCGTTTCTGTTTTAATGATAAAGGATTCACCTTTACCTTCAAAATGTTTTTTTTGAGTTCTGTTCGTTATCCAGAGGAGGCCTACCTTCAATGGAAGTTCTCTTGGAGAGTGTTAGTGGATGTGTTCTCACTGCTGATTGAATAATTGAATGGATCTGATGGAAGGTACCTGTAGAGAGGTGAATCAAGAGGACTGTAAAAACTTTCCTTTCAATTATATTTGAATTGTTATTTGTTCTTTAGTTGTGTGACTAGGACATGTTTTAACATAATGTTCTGTTGATCCTTTGTTAATTGATTTATTATTTTTTTTCCTTACAGAGGGTGTCTAACATAGGCCTGACTGGTCTGAGGGCGGGGCCTCCAGGTGTTATATAAAGGAGGTGCTGCCCAGTAGTCTGGTTCTCTCACATTTGTCTTGGCTGGTCTGCACAAGGGTTTTTGAAAAGTTTGGTGTGCTGAATAAATGTAAAGCATTATTTCTACTACCCCGAGCCTGCCATTGGACTTATTTTCTCTCCACTGACATGCTGTCTTGCCACAAACAATCATAAAAGATTAAATTCCTGCTGAATCTGCATTTCCCATGAGCCTTTGTGGTTCAGATGCCTTGAATTTTGAGAATAGCCCTACCCCTTTTGCTCTTCGTGCATGCTAAAGCTGAAACAACTTAATGAATTTACTTTGAGTGAAAGTTAAAAAAAAAAAAAAAAAAGTCAGATTAGAGTGTTGTTTTTTTGTAGGTTGATTTGACTAAAAAAAAAAAGATTCCATCACCAAACCAATATAATTACAATAGATCAATGAAAACTTATTTTTTCATATCAACTAAGTTTAAATATTCTTTTTAGAGTGTACAAGTGAAGACAGCAGACAGGGGTGAGGAGAGTGTGTGAGTGCATCGCGTTGTCCTGTAATATAACTTTAAGTACCACCAGAAAATAAAAAAGCATCTGGCTGCAGTTTGTTGTTTTATTGTATTGTGTATCTTTTTTTTTTCACCTGCCTATGGACTACAGATGCATATTAGCTCGATAACTATAATCCAACATGTTCATCTGTTGCTAAATATGTTCATTAATGTGTACTGTCCCTGTTAAATAAGCAAATAAGTAATTAAAAAGTTTGAAGTTAGAATACACGCTCTAATTTATAAGGCTTCTCACAAAAAAAAAAAAATCACTGAACAGAAAAACGATTTTCATCACACAAACCATTCAGTTTTTGTCAAATTAAAGTGAAATATACAGCTACAAAAGATCCTAAATTAAGAGGGAGTCAAAAGAGCCCAAAGAAGAAGAGACCTTTGGGAGCCAAATTAAAGAGCCGGCTCTCTGAAAACAGCTGAAGATCACATCACTATTTCACAGGAAAAGTTAAACAGTTGCCAAAACAGTAACAAAAAACAGTTTATAGGCTGTGATTTTTGTTAAAATGGTGTTTCTTGTCAATCATTCAAAGTGCCAAACATTTTGTCATTTTCTTCTTTTTTATTGTGTTTGGAGCTACAGGAGTTACAATGCTGGTCAGGGACTCTGACCAGATTTTTTTTTAAAAAAAGAAAAGAAAAGGAAAAAGCATTCTTCTGTCATGCATTTTATTTGAAATGTTAAAGGGAATTTATGGTGACCCATGTTTTTTAGATTGTTAGCCTGCTCGTGAGTTACATCCAGCACAAAAGTATTTTTGAACAAAAACATGTACAGTACAGAAATATATTGCTTCTGAATCACACAAAAGTCCAAAAAATATTTGGTCTATCAAATGGTAATAAAGCATTATTTAACCTTTTACTGTTGCATAGCAAAAACAAAGAATGAAATGTTCATCCAACTTCTTTTTTTAAAGCTGAGAAAAAGGATTTCTATAACAGGAAAAACCTGAAAAAAGAAGGCTGCCCCATCTTCTTTTTGGTGTTAAATGTGTTGCTCAATGTTCTCTATTTTTCCCCTTTGGCTCTCTACATCTTCCACTGCCAAGGACAATATTTTACATCAAAAACATCCAAAAATGTATTGTACAACCAATCAAAAGGAGAATAAACAGAGAGCTGCTGACACGTAAAAAAATATTCACATTAAATGTCACTTTGTAATAATTTATTTCCTCAATTTCAGATTAATACAACTGCAGAGCTTATCATTAAGAGGAGGCTAAAAGTGCTTTGTACATAAATGCCAAAATAAAAAAAATAAACTCATATGTACATATTGTGCACAGGCAGTGTTTCCCCCTTTTGCAGCAGCTTTTGCCTTTATATGCAGGCCTTTCTTGTGTTTTGAAAATCAATTCTGCTATTTCAAATGGGAGAGGCATGATAATGAAAGGGCGCATAAAAAAGTCTTTCTAAGGCTATTGCTCATTCCTCGCAGCTTCCACTGCCTCTGCATCAGAAGGACACCTTTAATATTTGGACTTTCCACGTCACTCTAGGCTAAATCCCTAGCAACCACCATAGCAACAGAGTCCAACGTGAATTGCATGACAAGTTCCCTCCTGCCACCAGCCAGTGTAAAAAAAGGAAGGAAAAATAATCAGGAAGAAGACTTATGCTTAAAAGGTCTAAATTAGGTGGAGCTAAAGAAAAAAAAAGAAAAAGACAGATAAAAATTAAGGTACATTTTTTTCAGTAATAACACATGACCGAATGGGAAATACAAACCATGGTACAAAGCACAAAATGCAAATCTACCAGTGCTTTTGTAAAGCATTTAAAGAGACTTTTACATGAGGTATTTGCTGAAATGTGCAGCTTTGCAAAGATTGTACAGCTAGTATGATATAAGAAGTCTCGCTTTCAAATCTTTGTATGTGCCTAACATTTTATAAGCTAAACATACAGTATGATTAGATTCCACAGATGGGTGTCCATGTCTAATCTACCACCAGGTTCAGAGATTTCTACTACCAAAAACAAAAAAAAAGGAGAAAGGAGAAAAAAAAATACAGATGTGAAAAGCTGCATTTGGCAAAACCCAAAAGGCTCGATCCTGAGGTTGCACCAAACTTGGTTAACTCGCTCAGGGAGTTTTTTCAACAGTTATTCTAGAGCTGAATCAAAGCTGGTGCCAATCTCTGAATAAGTTATTTTCTATT
The DNA here is from genome assembly GCA_023101725.1 of Atherinomorus stipes. Lineage (NCBI taxonomy): Eukaryota > Metazoa > Chordata > Actinopteri > Atheriniformes > Atherinidae > Atherinomorus > Atherinomorus stipes. The sequence goes on along the minus strand of JALJCO010011399.1, from coordinate 48,151 downwards.
GCCAAAGAACTAGATTCATCCCTGGAAAACAGGTGCAACTCTTTGAAAACCTAAAGCAAAGCAGTAGCCAAAAACTGTTCATTCATTCACTCATTCATTCATTCATTATTTAAAGTGTACTGTAAACCAGAACAAACACTTGTTACTGTACGTTAAGACCAAAAGTGGCAAGGATGCCAGAAGTTCATACATTTTCAATGACAGCCAGGCGTCCTGAGCGACAAAGGCGTTTGCCACGCGTCAAAAGCGGCAGACAAGATGAGAAGTTGAGCTTCGGTTTAATTTTATGGTAATTAGCTATGACACAGTTCAGTGGCAACCGGCGGCAACCAATCAGAGTAGAGGTGTCCTCCGATCGAGCAGGTTCAAAGAACAACACGTGTAACTTCGGTTTCTAGAAGACTGGTTCCGTCATGGATGCCAAAAGGCTGATTATCTGTGTTCAGGCTCATTCTATCGCTTATAATGTTCTCCTTTTTGGCTACTGGTCTGGGACTGGATGTGCATGCGATCGCTTGATCAGAGTATCGATCGATCGATCAATCGATCAAATAATCAATCGATCGATCGATACTCTAATCAATCAATCAATGTCTGTCTGTCTATCTGTCTATCTGTCTGTCTGTCATTCATTCATTCATTCATTCATTCATTCATTCATTCATTTTCTGTACCGCTTATCCAGTTCCGGGTTGCTGGAGTTGCTGGAGCCAATCCCAGCTATTATCAGGCAAGAGGCAGGGTACAACCTGGACAGGTCATCAGTCTGTCACACGGCCAACACAGAGAGACAGACAACCATTCACACTCAAATTCATTCCAGGGGCAATTTAGAGTAACAAATTAACCTACATGCATGTCTTTGGATGGTGGGAGGAAGCTGGAGTAGCCGGAGAGAACCCATATACTGGGAGAACATACAAATTGACCTATGGCTAAGCCACGCCCCCTCCACTCACTCGGACAAACAACATTCAGTGACAGGCGCTATGTGACATCTCGGGAGATGACAGCTGTCAACACGGACAGCAGACGCGTGATCAGACAGAGAGATCATGTCGAGATAAGTTAAAAAACATAAAAACAAAACAAACAAACCAAAAAAATTGTTCACGTCTTAAACTGGGAGTCGAAATTAAGCCTGTGAAGTCTCTGAATGTGACTCGTGTCGCTCCCTCAGTTTCTTGCACAAACTCCTGTACCGCTGCTGTTGTTGTGCCAAAAAGTGATCGTCTGACAAAAACTGATCAAACAGCCATGGAAGCGGAGCAGTCTGGCTGCAGCATGGAAGCCAGAGGCGTGTCATTATCGACGTTACTTCACCGGCTCTCGCGCAGAACAGTGTCCGCCTTAATGCAGCTCGTGGTCGGCCTGAGTGTTGCAAGTCACACCGCGTCTCCTGCTGTGGCAAAAGCCAGCAGAGGCCCAGCTTTTTGGATGCCTGTAATAGTGTCTGAGCCCCATATATGAATCCATGCTCATTCAAGGCACAAAGGTATGGTCAACAGGCTCCCTGTGTTGAAAATGCCCGTATAAGCGTTTCTCGCCGAGATATTGCGATTGGGGGATTTTCGCTGCTGCGTTCCAGCGAAGGCTCGGAGCTGCTTCCAACCCTCGTGGCCTTCATATTTTTGACACTAGCTACCATCTACACTTGAAATTTCACAGATCGGATGTTCAGAAATAAAGTTATGAGCTCCGCTTTTTCACCGGCTCTCGCGCAGAACAGTGTCCGCCTTAAAGGTTGAATATGGAATACGGACAGAACAGCGACATCACATGTATCTAGGTTGTAGTTGCAACGGCAGAAAAACAACTCCAGCCGCTGGGATGCCAGGCTCACTGCCGATACGCAAGTGACAAACAGTCTGCAGCATGTCCAACAAGTAATGCAGAGGAGGTTATAACTGACAGCTAACGTTAGCCATGTTAGCAAACAAGCTAGCTTACCGATCCAGGAGAAAAGTCACCATTTCCGTGTTTTACTCCGTGGAAAACGTTTATGTGGGTCCATTTAGTGAAGTCTTCACCTAAATTTACTCCAGGTTTTGCTCTTCTCAGGTCACTCCTCCTCAGAAACAGATAACAATATCTCCAGGGCTCTGAAGCAGCTGCTTCACTGGTCGTCTCTACGGTTTCCCCCTGTACAAGCCTGACTATGACCGAAATATTGTGTCCACACATAGATCGTATTTGGCAACCTGCAATGGCGGCGTGTATTGGCTTATAGACGTAAATAAAATGCCATTATCGAACCCGTAAAAAATTTTATAATTATTTTTAGGCTTAAAATAATTTTTCTGGGAAATGTTGTACTTTCACTCTGTACACCCCCAAACGACCTGTGGAGGTATTATTTTTGAAAAAATCTAGCTTTTAATAAAAATGTTCCATATTCAACCTTTAATGCTGCTCGAGTGTTGCAAGTCAGTAATCGACGTGTTGTACTACACGACAGCGTCTCATGTACCATTACCACGTAACAGAATATCACGTTTGGCTAGCGTTAGCCAACTTAAACTAACGTTAGGGAAGGTAACTTCATATTTCTTTCCAGCAAAATGACAACATGTTTCCTCAAATACGATGTTGCCATACCTTAGAACAGATGTAGACATCCTTGTTCATTTTATCCACGTTCAGTTGATGTTGTGGTCTGCTGCATAACTTTGACTCGATGTGACTTGGTAAAAGGCAAAAAATACACCCAGTCGCCTAGCCTCTCAGGATACCTAGTGTCAGAGTTGCATGTACCCCATGTACACCGTTTGACCATTTAAAACTAAAAAGAACACATAAAAACAAACAAAAACGGACTAACTTCAATGCATTTCAATGGACGTTCAAGCTGAGAATGTCCGAGTGTATGGGATAGCTGTGCGCACTGTGATTGGCTCATCGCGTGTGGGGCCGTGGTTTAGCCATAGGTCAATTCCACACAGGAAGGCCACTGTTGGGATCCCCAGCCAGGACTCGAACTAGAAAATTTCTTGCTGTGAGGCTGTGTTGCTAACCAACATACCACTGTGCACCAAGCCCTTGCATCTTAATTCTGAGAAAATTAACAGGAATCAGGCGCACGTTCGGCTCATTAAATCTCTGTGTGCAATTTTTATTTGTTTATGCTCTGTGATTTTTTTCTTTATCAAAGTTGCAGTCTACAACTTTCTAAAAAACTATTTGTCATATTAGCTAAAACTGACCCTATGCCCAGAAAGCAGTAGCTATATACAGTAAGACATGTCATCTGTGAAAAAGACTTGGCTCAATTGATCCTGCCTACTGCAGGAACAATAAAGAAACGTGTTACAGTATTGTGGATGTGAAGTTGAGCCAGTGTTGGCAAATGAGCTCAGTGATCCTATCATTTTCCAGCTGTTGAATATGTTAGTATTCACTCTGTATGCTGCAATCCACCACAATTAGCAATGTGCATAATCATTGTTTTCAAATGAATTTTAAAAGAGAACATTTACAAGTTTGTAAAAAATATCAGGTGTCTTAAACCTGAGAAACTGCTGTTTAGGGGTGCTAGCTGAAACGCTGTGTGAAGTTCTGTTTGCACTGTCATCCATAAATACATCTAAGCTTTGGAAACACCAGTCAATGTTGCAGAGAAAGCTGAATAAAAACAGCTTAAACAGAATCTATTAACCAATGTTACTGTATATTATCATGGTGTCCTTTTGCAGAAAGAAAGAGGTGAAAACTGTAATATGTAAAAATAAACTGTATCCCTGCTCTGCGGTCCCACAGAAATCAGAATACACTAGAAAGTGGTTTAAATGTGTATTTGAATAAACATTTGAAGTAACTGCATGACGTGGTTGGTTGTTGGCCCTCTGGCTGTGGCAAATGGACTGATTCTTTGAAGAAACAACTTCGCTGTTGCACTTGCCCTGAACCAGCACTGGAACTACGTTGATTAAATGTAGCTGTGGTGAGAAAAAAAAAAGTTGATTTGGGAAAATCTTTTGCCAAATATGACTGTGTAAGATATATTGTTTGATATGGGCAGTAGCTGAAGTTTGTACTGCTGAAGAGTTTCCCACATTTTGATGGATGAACTTTACATGTACAGTAGCTCATGTAACTCATCTCTACAGTCACAAACCATCAGAATAAAAACATTTTTATCATATTTCTATAAAACAAACAAACAAAAAACAAAAACCTATCCATTTAAAACAATGTGAAGATAAGCCCAGCCATGTCCATAAGAATTTACGGCCAGTCAGGGCAAAAACGCACTCAACAAGGTGCTCTGAGGAGCTATTAAACAAGTGTGGAGGTGACCTCTGGCTTTAAGAGCCCGTATCTCTGACAGCCAAAGCTGCAGAGGCCATCCTAAATGGATTTCCTAAAGTTTCATTCTGGAAAATAAAAACAGAGTGTAATTTATTATAAAGCTGTGTGAGAAAAACACACAGCGTTTGCTCACTGGGCTGTGTGAGTCCTTCCAAAGTTGTGCTCCGTCCTATGACTGATAATAATGGGCTAAAAGCAACCCCCAGCTAAATACCTTAAATCAGGAGACAGGTTTGTTAAAAGTATCCTTGCACCTACCAGAATTTCATGGTACAGAGGTGGAATCTAAATGGCATCATTATGAGTAATGCCAATTATTTAATTAAAACATCTATAAAGTGATAATCATACATACAGTGAACACAACCTCTGACCTTTTATGATCAAAAATGCACACTTAAGATTTTTCTGTTGCTTTTACACAATGACAAACATTTGATTGTTCTCAACATATACTGTAACTTGAAATTTTGCTATAATACATCTCTAAACCAACTAAAAAAATATTTTATTCTGATGTATAAACTCTTCATAATGTAAATAGAAATCTGTATAAATAATAAGTACATGTGTTGTTACATTGAGAATTATTTTGAACCTAACCCAGCTCATCAACACATGCAGCTGCTGTCCTCTGAAGATGGCAAGCTGTTAAATTAGTTTTGCTACAGAACATGCAAAGAAGTCGCACTGAGTTAAAGCAATGAAAACGCAGCGTAGATTTAAATGAAAACCTGAATGCAGTCTTTACCCAGCCTTTTCGCCTTTGAAGCGACAGCGTCTTTGTGCTGAGGAGCTGAGAAGGGCTCAAACGCAGGGCCTGAATCAGCTAGATTGCATCCTATCTTAAATGCAATTAATGAACCTCACAGAGGAGGATTATGCTGACAGGATTATTTTCAACAACAATGCAGCACCCGCTGCCAGTTATAGACACACATACATGCTATTCATGCAAACGCTAACCCTCTTTAATCCAAGCATACAACAGCTTTCTAATGAACATGCACACTCAGCTCCAGAGCAGTCGAGTGTCCATTAAAGTGACCGGTGTAATATTCCTTTCACTTTGACTCTCGTTTCCATTTCCTGTGGACACACTTTTTAATTCAAATACTGTACTTTCAACTTCAGCCCAACTCTCCACAAGGTCTCACCTACTGTACAATCATCTGTAATGCACAAAGAGTGAAGAGCCAGGAACTCAGTAAAATTCTGTGAACTTTGCAGAAAAGCAGAAATGTTTGCCTTGCTCCAACATTTGATCTCAACCCCTTGACAAGGATCTCAAACTGTCTGCAGGCAAATGAGAGCTGTCTGGTATTTCTTGGGGCAATGCTAAATCAAATTAGTGAAAGCCATGTTAATTTCAAGCAGCATTTCATTAAAAAGGAAAAGATAATCAGCAACAAAGACTCCATGTCCTTCTAACTAATCTAATAATGCTTCGTTTGTTTGCTTTAATCACATTTAACGATTAAGAAGCAGAGACAGGGGTAAGTCATGTAGACAGAGGGATTTCATAATCTGCCTGTCATGGCTACCATCTGATTTCCTGCCATTCGTCACAGCGTGGATAGAGCAATGGATGGATGGTGTTTCACTGTTCAGTTGATGGCTTGAGAGTTGCATTAGCCTCAGGATGGGACTGCTCAACTTAAGAATGGAGGGATTCAGGTATCACTTTACCAAAAAGAGTTAACAGCTCAACTTAGGCCACTGGCTAAAATAACTATTAACTAAGATGTCAGGATGCTACAGTGTCCTAGAGTTTCAGGCCGAGCTGGAAAACAGGGGACATCTGTATAATGTTATATTCTATCATGTCGGTTCCCCATCTTTAGCTAATGACAAAATCCTATAAACAGAGTTTACATCAATGCAACACAAACTGTTTTTGTTTTGAGTGGATTGTTATTTTTCTGGTCAGGGCAGAAGTAATTGCCTTCAAGTAAACAGGTTTGTTCAATACTGAGTCATGTTTTATTATTCCAGATGCTGAAACTAATAGCACATCCTCCAGCTAGGGGTGGACTTTATTTTCATGTGTTTTATCAGAAAACCTAACAGGTCACCAGATTTGTAACTCCAGAGAGCATAGCGTTTGCAGAATACTTTGCTGCATCACAGGAATTTATGGTGACTATTTCTACAGTCGGACTGTAGAGGGAAGAATTTGCTGAATAAGGAATAAGTGAGGAAAATTCTTCTGTTGAAATCTGAAAAAAAAAAGAAAGAAATAAAAAAAGATTAAAAAAAAAGAAATTCATCAGGTCCCCCTCCATCAGAAAAAAAAAAAAAGCTCATCAGTGGGTGCGATCACTTGAATGGAATCAATCAATTGTGTTCCGCTTGGCTTTGCTCTTCTTTGCTCTTCGTTTCCAAATCCAATCTCTTCCATGTCATCTCAGAGCACATTTATAAGGGCCCAGCCTCTTGATTATCTCCCTCCCTCGCCTCAACTCCCCCGCTGCTGCATGCTCCAATGTATTAAATTAAATGAGGTGTCTGTCCAGGTCACCCTTACCCCAGCTCCCAACACCCCCCTCCCCTCTCTCCCCGCTCTTTCTGCTGGTAATCAAGGGAGAAGACCCTCCCTGCTAGTTTTGTGCCAGCCAGGCTGCATAAATTAGCATTAATGAGAGCTGGAAAGACCTGCAGTAAAGGGAGGGTGGGAAGTACTGAAAGGAGGGAAAACAGAACAAGGGAGAGAGAACTGCAGCTTCAAACTGAACACCCACAAAAGGTTACATTTGACCGCCGTCTTGCCATCTTTTCTTTTCATACTAGTCTGTCCACCCTGCCATACCCGAACCACTGTCTTTAGACTGGCTATCTCCCACAGGCAGACTCAACAAAGCTCTGAGGAGCAAAACAGCTGTGGCTTGGCTTCTTGCAATAAATTAATCATAGATGAGGCTTTGTTAACATAATCCCATGGCTCAAGCTTAAAATACTGCAGGGTGCAAACATTTTTGTTGTAAATGAAATATTGATGTATACATAATAATCTAAGCACAAGAGTAAAGATTGTGTGAATATGTAGATACATGTCAGCAGCAGAGGCTCTTTTAGTATGGTTTTGAGAGAAAATTTGATTCTTGTGGCTAGCATTAGACTTAATTACCTGGGTGATGCATCTAATTATCTTGTCATAATTTAGAACTGAATGTGTGATGGGTTTTATATCGACACTATTTGTGTGCATTCGGTTGAAAAGCTGTCAAAGCAGCTTTCTGATATACAGCACGCTGTTGCTCTAAGCTCCTCTCTCTCCTGCTCCTGTGTAATCATACGCGATAGCTATGACAAATACAGGGAAAAATCACTGAATCACCTCATTTTGCTGCTCCCTAACTTTAATTGTTTAATGCATCCTTTACTTCTGCACCACTCTTCTCCTCTTGGTTCCCCCTCCACCACATCATTCCAACCTTCTCCCTCCTCCTTTTCTCATCTCCTCGTCCGCCACCTCATTTACTACCAAGTTCTTCCTGGTAATTAAAGTTGAACTACAAGAAGGCCTTTAGTTTGAGGGTGGCAAATTGGCACAATCAACCGATAAGTGCCCAATGCAGTGTTTTCTTTAAGTTCCACAGAGGAGCTACCTTTAACAGGATTTATAATTGGCACCAGTGTGAGACCAGATTCCCACATTCAATACCAACAGAGTAGCATACCTAATGATGTGCTATTATATATCCTGCTAATAGTGTGAAAGTCTTGACTAATGCATTATGACCTGTGGTGACCAAATCTGCTCTAAGTTAAACGGAATAAAATAGAGGCTTGCTAATCGAGATGGGGCAATGAAATGTTAGATTACGAAAAGCACCAAGATCTACAGTAGTTAAATAATTCCCGATATTTCATCAAATCTTGAACACTGATGTACAAATGACTCATTATAGACAACTGTGGAAGCTGTTAAAATATTGTGTTGCTTTCCACATAACCCTAGTAGAAAAATGGGACAGAAGGATTTGCATGTCCTCAAAATGGGCTACTCGGTCCATGCACCAAGTTTGATTTTGACAGATCAAAGTGTTGCTTACGTGTAGTAGGAGCTTACATCTTTCTCAATGTTGAAAGTCTGTGAAGGACAAATGCTTTAAAGAAAAACAACAACCACAAAACAAAACAAAATTCAGGGCAATGGATAGCTTTAGTGGTTGAGTGAGAAAACAGACACTTAGAAAATGTAAAGAATGGACTGAAAAATCCCTATGCTTATCTTTTGTGAAAAAAAAAAAGAAAAGAAACATTGCAGCGTTTTCAATTTTGGACAATATGGCAGAAAATTTGAATTTTTAAAACATGCCCCTTATATATTTTTGAGAAACTATGTCAAGTTGCACACTGTAAGTACAGTCTATTTTCAGAACAAGACACCTTGTGCATATGCACACTCCTCTCTGAAAAGTGTAAATAAATGCACTATAGTCTTTCTTACAGACCACGGCAGAAAGGTCTGGAAATTAACAGCAAGAGAGAAAGAAAGATAAATAACAGAATAAAGAAATATATTGGACCCTGCATGGAGAACAGACCAAAATCTCAGCCTTTCAAACATACAGTTCCAATTTCAGGTTTAGTGTTTTCATTGTGATGTTCTCTTGTTTTTATGATTTGTGTAAAAAGATGTGTTTTCATTTTGTATATTATATACTGAAACAACTAGTTATCTTTGACTGTAACCGCATAAAGAGCTTCTTAAGTCAGGTGCTTATTTGCTTGTCATATCTTAAAAGCTATCAGCCAAAAATTATGTCGCAAAAAAACCAAACAAAACATGCAAAGCAATGTAATGCATACATCAATGAAACAGATACATACAGTACAGATTTAAGTGAAAAAGAATTGTATACAACATTTAGCATGGGATTTTAATCATATTTCATCTCAGAGGTGAAATTATGCTTTTGTATTTGTACTTTTTGGTAAAATAACAGCAAAAATCATACAATGCAAGTTCAAATGTTTTACTTTAAGTGTATCAGGTGTTCTCACCTTAAACTTCCACCTCACCTCTTAGATTTCTTTCACCATGAAAGAAATGAACTATGAATGACCGAGGAATTATTCAAACAGGTTTTGTTCTTAATTTAACAACAATATCAATGAACAAAAAAAAAAAATTGCCATCTGGGATCAATAGATTTAACGAAGATTTACTTTTTGGCTTTGAAATCCAACTTCTTTGCAGCAAAGCTTTTGTGACAGTGTGGGGTCCTGTGACTATGCCTTTGATTAATCACTATTATCACAATTATGTTGGTAAATATTGAAATCATGATTATTTAAAGGATTATTTTATAGTGACACAATTTATTATTCAGCATTTCTTTGTAAAAAAAAAAAAACACTTTTTTATTGATAATTTAGGCAAAACGTTCATATTGAAGATAAATATAGACTACAAATATATACCTTACAGTTGTTTTGTGATATATAAAACATTAAGTAAATAAAATTACTATACTTTGAACATTAAATAAGGTATAAAAAATATTTTTTTAATCCAAAATAAACTGTATCCAGCTGCTCTGCAATTTCTCTATATTTGAAGAATAAAATAAATATACTTATTTACTGCATATAAGAACATCCCCCCAAAAACTTTAAGTGTTAGTGCAGTACGATAACATTCTATATTAACATTTTTATTCATGACACCCACCAATTTGCATGGGTGAGAAGCCACTGAAATGAACTTTAACTTCAGAATAACTTGCAGAAATTCTGTAAAGAAAAAAAAGGCAAATAAACTGTTTCAACTCAATATGAGTTTGGGTATCGTTTGACACGAAAACTGAAATCACGATTAAATTTTGATTAATTGCACAGCCCTACCACAGGTACATCCCTTTGGCTGACTCAAATTCTGCCCTGGCCCTCCATGCGTACCTTGCCACACTTTCTACAAACTTCACTGGTCTGATTTTAAGCAAACTAATTTCTCTATTAAGAAAATAGACGTGAGAACAAAAGGTGACAAATTAATAGTGACACAGCTCACTCACATTCACTTTAAAGGACTAATAAAAGTACTTCCCTATAGGGGAAAAAAAGAGAGTTCTGTTAACACTGTCACAATTATTAATTTAACAGAATGATTAACTGAGAAACTGAATACTTTTCTCATTCATAAACAAAACAAAACTTCATATTTTTTGCTGCCTTTAGCACGTGTTGCAAGCCCCTGTGTGCACGTTTACGTGAATGAGTGCGGAATTTCACATGCAGGAATTTCGCCTGTTGCTGAGCTGTAGAGAGTAAGCAAATTATGCTCTTTGCGCATGTTAGATAGAAAATGAATGGAGAAGGAGTGGCGTCGCCTCCTGTGAATTAAGCCATTAACATGTCAGTGATATGGCGTTCTTTGAAATATGTGAGACAGATGTCGAACAAGCCAGCTGTAACACATACTGTACAAGCATTAAGTGCCTCATCATACTGTTTGGCATATTGTTTTCCACAGTGCTACTGCTGATATGAAGGAATATTGAAGTTACTGTAATGCAGTAACAGGGTATATACAGAAATTCTTATGCTGAAATTAATACCTTTTAATGCCTTTTTTAATACCTTCCTAAAATTTTTTAATACCAACACGTCAACCTGTGACTGTAACACGCTTTCTGAATTCAGTTATAGATATAATAACTAATAATTTCAAAGGTCACGGAGGTGCACAGGCTTGCTTACAACACTAGCAGAAAAAGAGACAAATCCTCACAAATAGAAAAGGAATTTCACCCAAACAGAAAAAAAAAAGCTCAAAGTGGCTTAATTAAAGTTTTTAAAGAGTCTATTTTCTGTGAATGCTCCTTCTGCACCCTGCTGTAATGTTTTTAATATTTTATGTAAAGCACTTTGAATTGTTCTGTATGTGAAATTAGTTTTACAAATAAAAAAAACAGCATCATCTTAAGACGATGTTATTTGCATACAATGGCTTTCACTCCCTTCTTTTCTGATTTCCTGCAGGTGAAAAATTTTGGCGGTTCAGCTGAACACATGTTCATATATTCATGTGCACTTGCACGGTGCAATATACAGTACAAACTTTAGATATGGTGCAAGTTGCACCATATCTAAAGTTTGTACTGTATATTCCAATTACGTCTGGACAGTGTGAAAGTGTGTTTTCCACAGCAGGGGAGGTATTAAAAGAAAAGAACAGCCTGACTTAGTTTCAATTAAAAATGTTTGAGCCCCCCAAAATGCACCCAAATAAGGTGTGAAATAGGTAAAACAAACTAAAGGAGAAATAGTAAAAAAAACTTTTAACTTCATCTCACCAGTGTGTCAAACAAAGTGACTTTAGTGTGAAACAACAACACATTTTATATACAGATTTCACTAATGACTGTTCTTTGTATTTTTATAACTAAATCAATGTGTGAACATTTTCATAATTTGTCTATCTGTACTTTTTTGCTGCGAATATAATTATGAAACAATTTGTGAGCAATTATCTCCTTCTCTGTTATTGTTGTGATGGAACAGATGTCTTTCATTCTGAGCAGGTTTATTACACCTGTTATTAGTTTCTGGACGTTTTCTTAACTGAATGAAAAGACAGACTTTTACAGAATTGTTTCTCATTTCATCCAATCCAAGACTAATTTATTTTTGGGGCGTGAGGAAGAGTACAGACCATTTTCCCAGCACTTTTATTGTGTAGCTGGTCTTGTCCTACACACGAAGGACTTTGCTACGTCTGAATAAGGGAACATGTGAAAGAGATCCGATCCCCTCCGTGGGTATGAGCGAGTTTTTTAAAACCTCAGCACGCAACATTTGAGTTGCGCAGTTTTCTGCCTTACCTCCGCATTCACAGTGCTGGTCAGCCTTAGCCTACCTCTGCTTGTGTGGAGTCGCTGTGGAAGTTGGCGGAGGAATGATGCTAGCCGTCGCGCTACTTGGCTTGTCCCTGGATTCTTACTTGGTGGGTGTTTATAGATTCAATGTGGGATTTTACGGTGTTCACTCCCAAGCTGATATTAATTTTCTTCTTGCAGACTTGACGATACGCCTCCTAACTGTCACCAACCACAGGCCTGAGCCTTTAAATCGTAGTTACTCCAACCAATCAGAAAAATGACACTTCCCCATCTTAGCAGCAAGTCTGTCACAAATTTGACCAGTTTGTAGCTAAAGGGCCAGCTGCTTTTTTTTTTTTTTTTTTTTTTTAACAGCAGCGTGAGTCGATGGCGTCATATCATTGATCTCCTGAGATCCCGCTTGTACATTAATTAAACTAAATAAAGTAAATAAATGCAAGTTATTTTTAGGATTGGCCTACACACTTTGCACAAAGAAATATCAGTTTAATAGTGGTTTACAAATTTAATACCTCACCAGAAACATTTATTACTTTAATACTTTTAATGGCCTTAATTTTTCCACGTGTCATTTACTACCTTTTAATACTTTTTACAACGCGGACACCCTAAATAAATAAATGTAATCTAATAGTATGAATAGATAATTACAAGGTTATACAAGGTTAACATAAAGACTATAGGCATTTTCATAAGTGGATGAATCGATGGGGGAAAAAAAGAGTGAAATAATATAAATAATATCGTTCCATGCGATCGATCGGTTCTGATTGGTAATCGTTTCGGTGAGGCTTTTTTTTTTTAAATTTCACACACAAAACACAAAGATAAGAAACAACAATTAAAAAAAAGGATAAAAGTGAAGGAAGAGGCAGAAAAGCCAAAAAATTGCTTATTTTAAAACCTCCACCTTTTCAATAAAAAATAACAATGCTATAGGAATTCCATAGTACACATTCAGATCAAGTATCAATGAGACACTACAATTGATTTTTTAAGCATTTCTTGAAGGATATCTCTGATGTGCTATTTCCAACAATATGAGAAAATTCATATGTCAGGCTTTAATCCCCCCCCCCCCCCCCCCCCTTTTCCTTCTTTATTCCCAATTTTTTTTTTTTTTTTTATTACTTTTTTTCTGAGGTTCGTGTTGAGCCTTTGCAGACCTATACAGGGATGGCGTATGGCGGTGACGGCGTCATCAACCTGACACAGATGCAGATGCAGCGTGAGTATGAATCCAATCTAAGAGGAAAACTGCACCATATTCCGAGCAACAAGTTTCCCTGAATTATTTCTTTCATCCAAGACCCGAATTAAGTTAATAGTTAATACTAATGATATATTACACTAGTTCTGCACTCTGGATCTGTCTTCATCTGACCGGTCTGTCTTCATACGCTCTGTATAAGGTCCACAGAGGCTCAACACGCAACTCTTCAAGCCTGACATGCAGCCGCGTTCAACAGAACACAGCAACTCTTTTTTTTAAACTCAAACATGAGTGTGTGGAGAGGCATGTGTCTGCAGCCCTGGAGACACCTGGAGAGGTTACTACTGAATGTATGGGCAAGTGTCTCCAGGTATCTACATATCACTCTGCCTCCTCTCACGAGAGCACCAGCACAATATAGTCCCAACAAATGTGAAACTCCGAAAGAAAAAGAATCTCACATAACAATAGTAACGTGCTGTCAGTGACAGCCAGTAACAGAAACGGCGTTGTCACGATGGACATAGTAATTAGTTAGATTACCCAGTTACTGTAGTATTTACTGGGTAGTTAACTTACTCCCAGTTAGTGTAGTATTAACTGGGTAGTGCCGTTAGTAAAGCCGTTAGTAACACCGTTTATTCTAACGCTGTTATCCGCATCACTGCTGGGTAGCAGCCATTTTGCTGGTTAGTTGCAAATTGGTCATACTCCTTCGTTTTAAGTTTGCATTGTAAACCCTTTGTTTGAAGGGGTATATACCCTTACCACTTAGTCCTTTGTCCTAACAGGATTGAGACACCCCTACTCCTACAGGTGAAGGAGTGAAACGGAGGGAAAGGGTTAAGAGGGAGAATTGAGATTGGGCCTTAGTATATCAATCCCTTAAAAGAAAATGAAAGAAAAATTTTATTTGATCAATAAGAATGGTTTGTGGCCCCCCAAAAATTGCAGTTCACCCCTAATCTGCCAGGGGCTGGTTGCAATAAGAGTCGTCAATCCCCATAGACTCCCATGTTAAAAAGGCCAACTTTACAGGAGAAATAAACATGTTGACAGCCTTGTTCAAAAATCCCATTAGATTTAATATGTCAAGTTTACATTCAGGACAACTATGAGGGGGGTTAATTTTTTTCAGAACTTATCCAGTTATATGGTATTCAATCTTAAAATTCTGCATAATTCGGCCATGTCCTTTTAATCAACAAGCGACAGATCGTCCATCAGCGCTAGCGCTGGCGGCTAGTAGCTAGCTCCCAGGAAAACGTCAACCAGTAGCAGAGTAGCAGAACCACAGTTTTTAGCTGGCTAGCAGTGTGCCTTAGCTTAAGCAAGCTTTTTTTTTTTTTCCATTAGCTCCTGTCAGCTTGGTTAGCTCTTAGTTACAGGCAGCTCAGAATTCGTTGGGTGTCAGCCATTTGTCCCCATCGACCTTTCTGCCCACTTTCTGGGAGTGATGAAATGTGCGATGTTTCCAAAATAGTGATGGTGGGAACCGCCCTCCGAGTTTCAATTTAGCTCCTCAGAAACCTACAGGTGGCGCTGCTAAATTTTTGTCCAATAATATACAGCATAGGATTGTGACTGCACGTAAGTGCTAGCTGTTGTAAGAATGTGATTTACAGCAATGGCAAACTTTTGATTTTGTTAAATTTATAATATAATGTGGGTTGAGTGAAATAAGCTTCAGCTTCAGACTATATTCCTTTTCAGACATTTATATGGTAGTTTTGTTTGTTTCTTTTCAATGTTCACAATGTCTGAATTAATTTAAATAAACTTGAAACTGACTCAATTCAATACTGCATTCTGCTTATGCAGCTGGTATCTTATGCCTTTATCCTTTAATCTGTTACAAACATGAATAACAAATGTCTGATTTAATTAATCCTTCAAAAGCTTTAGTTTCCTGGGACTGAGACCTGAGCACATGCTGAGTAGGTAGCAAGTTTTAAATATTATAGATGCATTGGGTTACTACCAACATAAAACATTGTACTTGATACAAATGAACACTGAATGTATAGACTGGACTTCATAAGAAAAAAAAAAAAAAAAGTTTAACTGTTGCATGCAGATACTGTTAGATGGCCATCGCTGAGCCATTCACCTCTCCAGGCAGCAGCTCCAGGAGGTGCTGCTCTGAAGGCTACAGGATGAGCTGCTTTATTAACCAGCACTCTGTGTGTCTGTTTGAACAACCAAGTACAAAACCAAGGACACACTGACATCCCTTTGTGCCCAGTACCACAAATTATTTATTCCCTTTCATTTCTGTGTATGTTGTGTGTTTATGTAGTAATAGGAGACATGCTTTCTCTCTCTCTAATACACCTTAGGCAAATAACAGATTTATCATGATATGACAACACCTTCCATGCTAATATGCAGTATTGATGGATATGTAACACCACCATTCTTCCATGCATTCCTTAGTGAACAAATAGCATAATAAATGTTTTGAGAAAAGTTAATCACATTTTTCTTCACAAGTATTAAAACAACAATGTTTATTTGGCTCAAAAATATCATCTGCACACAGGCAGTGCAATTTTCTGCAAAGACGCTGACGCTGTCCCCACCCTGACATACACAAACACAGAGACCAGACACAATTTGCCACAGATGACACAAATTGGATCACCTAAAAATAGAAAAGCATTCGTAAAGCACAGCAAAGTTTAACAACAGCTAGAAAAGTCCTCTCTCTACAGGGATTCTAATTAGTCTTTGCCCGGCCAAAAGCATAGTAGCCAACTTTTTCTCTTACTAATAAACAAAGCCGGACATCTTTTCATCATGAACTTAAGCATACAGCTGGTGCTGATTGAGACAAGAATTCTTTCTTCTTATTCTCATTGTGCACTGCACGGCAGTAACATGCTGGCTAGAACCAGAAGCTGTAATTGAATGCATGACTAATTGAAATTCTCAATCAGAATTTTTTTGTTGCTCACACCAATCCAATCTTTGAAGGTAGACAAGGTGACAAAGACAATCACTTCCCAGTCGGGGAATTCAAATGGATATTCCTGTTATGACAAAATAACAGCCTTTGATCCATCTCAGTGAGTGTGGATGAAAGCTGTTCCTTTTTGGATATGATTCCAAACTTTTAAGTAACAGCTGTCCACAGTGACTTCACGTAAGTGTGCACATCCACAAACACACCAGAAGTCAAAGCTAATGGAGCAGCTTGGCATTAGTTTGAGAACTATAAAACAATACTGAGGTCATGGAAATGGCAAGAATGTCCATGTTTTACCAAAACCTCTCTTTACTTTCTGATATTTGGCTCTTTAAATTGTAACTGTTTTTAATTATTTTTATTGTATATCTTGTATAATATAGATAGATTTCTTTATATTTTTATTATTTTCTTTTCTCCTTTTCCCTTCCCTCTCCCTTTTTTTTGTTCTTTCTTCTAATTCCTCTATTATATCTAACTCCCCCCCCCTATTTTACTTTCCCCCCCCCTATTTTCCTCTTTTATCCTTTATCTCATTTGGTCCCCTTTTATCTCCCTTTTGCCTCTCTTCTCTTTTATCTCCCTTTTTCCTTTCTTCCCCCCCTTCTCCTTTTTACACCTCTCTCTCTCTTCTCTGGTATTCATTTTTTTTTCATTTCCTTTTCCTTCTATTCATTTCTTTTTTACCCTTCTCAACTTCCTTTCACCTCTCTAATAGTTTCTCATATCTACCTCCTTTCGCACTTTTTTTTACCCCTTCCTCTTCTATATCCTTCTCTTCACCCTCCCCCCCCTTTCTCTTGTCTTATTTTCCTCCGTTCCCTCCCATTTTTCTTTTTATCCTCTTCATTTTTTCATCTTTTATCTTTTTTTTCCCTCCGATTTTCACTTCCTTTTATTTCTTTCTTTTTCCTCCTTTGTTTGGATTTTTTCTTTCCTTTCCTGATTTTCTTCTCTTTTCTTCTAGCTTTTTGTTTCCTATGTCTTTTTTCTGCCCCTTCTTTCCTTTTGTTATCCTCCCCCATTTTTTTATCCATTTTTTCTTTTTTATCCCTCCTTGATTATTCCGTTTTCTTCTCTTTATCTCTATTTCAGATTTTCCCTTTATTCCCTTTTCTTAGATTACTTTTTTCTCCTTCTCCCTCTTTATATTAAACTGCTCGCTGTTTCCCTCCTTATCCCTTTTCTCACCCTATTTTTTGCTCTATCTCATCCCTTCATACCCTCCTTTCTTCTGTTCTTTTTAATCATGCTCAACTCTCCTTTTTCTTCTTTTACTTTTTCTTCCTACTTACCTCCTACCGACTTTCTCCCAGTTCCTTCTTCTTATCCCGCCTTTTTTTCTCCCTTTTTTTTCTTCACTTTTTTCTTTCTCTTTAGAATATTCCATCTCTTCTTCTCCTTTTAACTCTGCACCTATCCCTTCCTCTCCCCTCTGCCCATATTCTCCCTTTTTCACCGCCCCTCCTTCCCCCCTTTTCTTCCCCTTTTTTTTGCTCTTCTTTTAACTCTCCTTCCTTCCCCATCTCTCCCGACCTTTTATCCCCCCTCCCTCCCCCTCTCTCCCCCCCGACCCTGCTCCTTCATCCCCCCCCCCTCCCTTCCTATCCCCCCCCTCCTTCCCCCCATTCCCCCGGTCTCTCCCCCTCCTCTCTTCCCCTTGCTCTTTTTCTTCAGTCCCCCTCTCCCTTCTCCTCTGTCTTTTTTCCCCCCCCCTTTTTTTCTTTTTCTCCTCCTTTTTTTTTTTTTTTTTTATTTTCTTTTTTTTTCTCCTTTTTTTTTTTTTCCCCCTTTTCCCCCCCTTTTGCCTCCCCTTTTCTTTAGCAAAACTTTTCTTTTTTGTTTTGTAACTTCTGCTGGCTCTTGCCCTTGACTCCCTTGAAAAGAGGTTTCTAATCTCAGTGGAACTTTCCTTGGAAAATAAAAATTAAAAAATAAAAAAAAAATATTTACATAATTCTGTGTAATGAACTTTCTGATAATTATGTTTAAAATATGTCGAAAAAATGGGGGGGGGGGGGGGCGACCTGTAAATATTGAAAAATATAATTTAGCTTTTATCATAGTCCATGTGCATTCAGGCAGTTTGTTTTGTTTAATTTAACATGAAAAATAAAATAAAATAAACACTTGTTTTTTCTTGTCTTTTGTTCCTAATTAAAAAAAAAAAATCAGATAATGATCCCATATCCACAACAAAAAAAAAAGTACACAAAACAAGAATGAAAAAAAAACAAAAACATAACAAGCACCGAGATTCATTTTGGGGTTTTTCTTTTGAGGCAGCATTGTGACCAAGTGATCCCCCCTTCCCCGACAGCTAATCGTCATCCATCTTGCATCCATACCTTTGCTGTAAACTCTCTCTAGCCAGTACAAGACAATCTTATCTTGAATCATGTCTTATCTCTTGCTCTGTTTTTTTTTTTTCTATCTCTTTCCCTTCCCATCTTCCTTCCGTCTTCTTGCGTTTGTTTTGCTGAATCAGCCATGGAATGCGTTTAAAATGGCTAGTGTGATACAGCATCTAGTACTTGCTAGCGTGTGTCACAGTGAATTAAGTGAAACTCTGCTGTAACATCACGCAACAGTGATGGCTTCAGAAATTTACATAATAGATGTCACCATTACATCAAATGAGTCCAGAAACATACTTTTAAGGTTGAAAAATGAATCTTTAATTCCTTTTATGCAACCTTGAGGTTACAAACAGCCACAAAATGCCAGAACCAGCGAGGAAATGCAGCTAATGCACAAAAAGGAAAAGTGAGATCACTATTTAACGGGTTGATGATAATAAGCATCTTGGGAGACCATTTCAAGTGTTGTTGAAATGCAGACTTTGGACGTTGTGAGGGTGTGAGAAAGAAAGTGGGCAGGGTCTTGAGTGATTGCCAAGGATGAGCGATCAGACCTGTGATTTGCAATAATGTTCCTTTGTGGCATGGAATGCTGCATGAGCCAATCACAGAGCTGTAACCATTTCACTGTATCCCAGCATGCTTTATTACCTTCTATGGGAGGGCATTACACATTTAATACTAGAGCAAACGTCTGCCAAGGCTCATTACCACAGCCCCTACCGGCAGAATTATCATGTTTAAACAACCATCAACAAAAACATAGTTCAAATGCATGTAGTCACATGCCATCATATAAAGGAATGGATCAAGTACAGTATACAGTAAAGCAGGAAAATTGTGCATATTCTGAAAACACACAAAAAGTTTTCTGTCCAAGTGACAGGAAATAATATATCACCATATCAAGTTCCCCATAAAGTAAATAATTTTGCTTCCCTCCAGCTCTCCCTATACAGCTATTACAGTATACAGGGATTGGATGCATTTTTTTCCCACTGACACAGCAACCTATTTTTTTTTTAAGTAAAAAAAAAAAAATTAAATAAAATAAAATAAAAAAAAAAACATTCTGTGAACAAACATAGATCTTCACAGGTGGAAATGACAATACACTGGTTCATTTCAGCAAGGCTTGCACAAATGCTCTCATTGGCTGAGACATGTGATGACACCTAAAATCAGTTAGTTAAAAACAGTAAGTATTAAGTAAGAGAGGGAAAGCCCAATTTTCTTACCAGCCTTTTTAACCTATGTTTTTTCATTTGCAGAGTGCTTGGCAAATTCTGGATTAAAAAAATTTGCTTGTGAAAAGAGTTAAGTATTCATTTGGGGTATTTAAGATCTGTTAAAGATTTAACCCTTTGATACATTGTGGTCACTACATTGGCATATGCATGGGAGAAGATGGTATATTTGTAATTCTGCCACATCGGTGGACATTAGTAAGTAATGCCACTCACTGCAGCATGAATAAATTAGATTTATACATGTATAAGTAAGAGGTGCACAATCAGCTTTTTGGGATTCTAGTTTGATTCTGATATATGAAATTTGATACCTGCCAAAACTGATATTTTCTGTTTGCATGAAAATTACTGTTACATTGTCGTTGTGTAAAGTTTGATTAGACTGTTCAAAACTACACATTGCTTCTTAATAGGCGATCAGCTGAATTCCAAAAACACGTCTTCATGCTTCTGGAAAGAGGGGTATATATATATATATATATATATATATATACATATATATTCATTTATTTATTTATACATATGCATAGGTATGTATATACTGTGTGTGTATATATATATATATATATATATATATACACATATATATTCATTTATTTATTTATACATATGCATAGGTATGTATATACTGTGTGTGTGTATATATATATATATATATATATATATATATATATATATATATATATATACACACATACACGTGTATATCAGTGGAGAACCATCAGGGCCTTCTACTGTATGCCTTCAGAGAAAGCCTTAAAAAATTAAAAGAGAAAAAAAATCTCTCATTTAACATAGTTTTATTTTATATACTATATATGATTTAAAGGAAATAGTTCACTCACAGAATGATGTGACTTTGTTTTCCACTTATCCTCATGGTGAGCAATACTCTGGACCACTTTTTTAATATCTCAAATGCAGCCGGTGATCAGGAAGGCTTCTCTTTTCCCCCCAACTTTCATATAATGGAGTTCGCCAGAGTCCGAGCCAAAAAGATCAATAAAAGTCCACAAAAACTTGTCAATATCCCTCCATGCTCATCC
Organism: Atherinomorus stipes; assembly: GCA_023101725.1. Lineage (NCBI taxonomy): Eukaryota > Metazoa > Chordata > Actinopteri > Atheriniformes > Atherinidae > Atherinomorus > Atherinomorus stipes. Next base: position 27,156 of record JALJCO010011399.1, on the reverse strand, counting down.
AAGTGTCCTGAGTGGGTGGCATCCAGAATTTACTCGAAACAACGTCATTTAGTATGTTTTTAGAGCCTAAACAATACTACATTGCATGTATAGCAAGCACGCCGATGCACGTTCACGAAACTACGGAAGCCACGGCAGACGAGATCGCGCGTTCTGTTTTTCTTTCTTTCTTTGTTTTAAATCAATATCCAACCCCTCTTGTGTTTGTCCCGGTTCGTCTGCAGCTCTGGCGCTCTTAGCACAATGTAAACAGCGAATTTCTTCTTCTACGCTTGAACTATCAGCAGAGTAGGCTCTGAATGCCGAAGCTTCCATAGTATCACGAATGCGCTTCTGCGAGCTTGCAGGAAAAAGGATATACCACTGTTTAGGCTCTAAAAATGTACTAAATTAGGTCGTTTCAAGTAAATTATGGAAGCTACCCACTCAGGACACTTGAATTACATGGGACGAGTAGTATGGACAAATACTGAGTTTTTGTGGACTTTTATGGACCTTTTTAGCTCGGACCCTGGCAAACTCCATTATATGAAAGTTGAGGGAAAAGGAGAACCCTTCCTGATCGCCGGCTGCATTTGAGATATTTAAAAAGTGCTCCAGAGTCTTGCTCACCATGAGGGTAAAGGAATAATTTCTGTGGGTAAACTATTCCTTTAATCTATTTAATAATCAATACATATAATACATTATCTCTTGTCTGCGTTATAAGGTTAAGCCAACTGTCAGGATGTTATCCAATCAAAATCGTCCATCTACTAAGACCCGGTCAGGCCTTCATGAATTCCTGGTGCAGGCAAACGTATGTATTCTGGCTTGGAGAGTGATGGGCAAATTGACCAATCACGGTTTGAGTTTGTGTGGGTGGGACAAAAAAAACTCCAGCTCTAGGCCTTCCTGAAGTCCAAACAACGTCACAGCCATCTGAGCAGAGTGGTAAGAGCTAGCACGAGAGTTGAATGAGTTGAATGAGAGTGACATTGTGGCTAGCTGCTAAAAACATCCTTTTGAAGGCGGACTTCTGCTGAAAAGCATCAAATAATATAAAACGGACAACCAACACCAGAATTCGACTGAAAGGAAAAAATATTCCCCATGTCCACCTCCTCTGTTGCTGTGCACTCTTTCTTGGCTCTAAAGCGCATCAGGACATAGCTAGGAACAGTAATGGACTGAATCGTTGTAGCACTGATGTCCATAGAGAAAGCACTTATTATGGATTTCAAGTCAAAGGACAAACTGTAATTAAGTCGCCCACTTCACAAACAAAAAACTGGCAAATGGATTTGGTTTTCATATAGTAAGGTAGGCCTATGTTATAAACCAGCTGTTTTTTTAAGGAAACGTTTGGGTTGTCCGTCTTTATTGTAGAGGTCGTTGATAAAACGTCCAGCGCAAACTGCCTCTTGTTAAATGTGCGAGCTGATCCCTGCAAGGTTTGGATTTTTTCTAAAGGTTTTTATTTTCCATCTGTCCACTGCTTACTGTGTAGAGAATTTAGGAGGTGTTGCGGAACATGTAAATGTAAATTAAAATGCAAATTTGTTGTTGTATGTGTACTTAGTAAAACTATGCGTCATGGTTTCAAAACACTGTCCATGGTAGTGTCCTGGTCAGCAGTGTCAGCTTCACTGGATAATATTCGCAGATATGTTTTTCTGGGTGAACTCGTTTTATATTTACAGATTATGGCTTTGCAGAGCACATTTATTGGATCATCTATGTAACCTAAATCATATTCAGTTTTCTGGTGGTAATGTTGACGAGGTGTCTTGTTGTTGGGAGTTTTATCTATGGTTTTTTTTGGCGCTGATGGCTGAGGTGAAGGCCCAGCTGTGGAGCTCATGGTTCACCACTGATGTATTTTATATGTATATATATATATATATATATATATATATATATATATATATATATATATGTCACTATATCAGGTAAATATATTCTTCATATGTTCAGACCAAAATCCATGATTTTATTTAGGATGGTTTTAGCTCAGGAGGCAGAGTGAGTCTTGCTGGTTCAGTTTCATCCCAATTCATTCATTCAATTTCAATTTCCACAAACCCATACACGCTGAAATATATTTTGGCAAGATAATGAATTACTAACCCCATTGTGCTCCTCAGTTGTCTTGGATAAAAGCATCTGCTAAGGAGATGTAAATCAAAGCAATAACTGATCTGAATGCCAACATTGTATATTATAAAATGCTATGAATGTACAATATATAAGCACAATTGTCACGCCTGTCTGGAGTACTTCACAAAAAAAGAAAGAAAGAAACGTGCAAGTGTTTTATAATGTCTACAGGGTGCAGGGTACCTGCTATTTATGTTAATGGAGCTGCAGGGTCTCACACATACATGTTCATACAGCAAGATCTGGTACAGTATGAAGAGGTGCAGAGATGCTATTAAACAGCAAAATGCCCACAAAAGGCTTTCCTCACACTGTTGATAGTGATTAATGTAGATGGAGGAAGAAAATTCTACAAAAATGCACACAGAATTAAAACATAGGCTGAGCCAACAACAAACAGATAAACAACCAATAACGACTCAAGAGATAATGGCCCCAAGACAAATCAAAGCCAATCTATATTTGCATCAAAATGACTGCCATAACAAGAGTTTGTGCAAGCATATTAAGCCCTATTTCAGATTTCCAAAGAAAGTTGAGACAACATTCATAAACAGAAAAGACCATCACATAGGAAACATAATACACCGAAAGTGAAATCAGGCAACTTTGTGAGAATATTATGCAAGTAATTCAAGTTATCATGTGTACATTTTCCCTTCAGTAAACTTATGAAAATTACTGAGTTTGTTCAACCTTTAAACAGTTCTATATTCACAAAAGTCTTTGTTTCTAAACTATTAATATTCATATCTATCAATTTAAAGCAAAAGTCTGAGCTGCAAATTTCTGGATCTAAAGTCTACCAACATAAATGTTCATTAAGTGCTATCTGCTAAGCCAGTTTTTACAGGTTATATTAAAGTCCTTATAATAATCAGCACCATTAATGTGCCTCTGACAGTGCTTGTCATTACAAGACTTTTGAAAACATTACTGAGTCTGGCCAAAATAAACTGAGACCAAGATAACATCAGTTAAAAAGTATTTTCAAGAAATTATGTTGACATAACAGCAACTTCTGAGTTACTTTTGCAATCATAACTTTGCGAGAAGCATCGGCGATTACCTTACAGTGGTAAAGTCCCAAGTTTGACTTCATTTAAAGATACTATTGCACCCAGCCAGTAAAAATTGGCTTTAAATGATTCAATAAACATACTGTAAATATGAGAGGTAGAGTTAAATTTGCAGGTTATGCCGATCAAAATCTTGCCATATGTTCTCTGCTAATGCCAAATTACTTATTATTCTATTGACAGTAGTTTGGTGTTGTTTCTTTGAGTGGATGAGTGAAGTCTGAAGAAGACATGCAGTTCCGAAAATTAGCTTATCCAACTAACAGTGGCTCCAGTAGCCTGTGGAAGAACCATTTACATCCACAACAGCCTAGCATCATCAGCTTGGTCATACACTGCTGTGGGATGGCATCCCTGTCAACAGCCAATCGACGTGCTTTTACTGTCTTAAATGCACCCCCATCCCTCCCCTTCCTCCTCCTCCCCATGTTTGGCAGGGGCACGCGGAACGAGGGGTGTGGTGGCAGGAGGCTGCGGGGAAAGTGGAGAGAATGTAGATGCGGAAGAACTTAAAAACAGTACGTTGAAAATTTGGAACTACTTTGGTTACAAGAAAGACGACGTGCTACAAACACAGGTCTCGTTGCACGGCAAAACCCTTCATCTTCACCTTTCACTGCATTTCCTCACTGAAGACTTCGAACTGGAAACTCGGTGTTTGGAGACCGTGTACTTCCCAGACCAGTGAAAACCAGCTCTTGGATTACAGCAAGTGGTAGCCAGCTGAGACTTACATGAAGAGCAACAGGTCTGCATCACCATGACAACAGAGCTAACATTGTGAAAGCCCCGACCTAAACAACTGGGTCAGACTCCAGTGTCTCAGCCACAGGTGACATCTCGCCATCGGTAAGCCTTTTTAGCCCCTTCCAGAATTGCGCTAGAAAGCGGTAATAGTGGTACTTTATCCTTTACATGGCTTGCATTCAGACCAACGCTCTGGTCTTTTACCTTGGAGATGTAGCGGACATGTACACTGCAAAAACAGTCTATCTAATCAAGTCTTAGATTCTTATATTCAGCAAAAACTATCTTAACTCTCTCAATTTGAGAGTTATATACTTGACAAGACTAGAATATGTAAGATTATTAATCTAGTTTTGAGAGAAAATGTCTTTTATTTCTTACTTAGTACGTGAATCTTAAAATTGGATATTTTATTTGCATATTAAGGTTAATTATCTCACTAAGACACTTTTTCAGATCACTTTGTGTCTTTCACTCCCAACTTTAGCGGTGAAAATTTGTTTTAAGACCTCCTGTACCAGTTCATACACACAAGTTTCTTGTAATAAGAAAAAATATTTAGATGTTAGACAAGTGGAAACTAGCTTAAAACAAGCTGTGAAAAACTCATTTCAAGTTTCTTATTAGGTGATAAACATTTAAAACTAGTCCAATAATGCTGATTTTTAGTGTTGTTGCTTTCTCATTTTGAGAGAAAATCTCTCAAAACCAGACTAACTAACTGGGAATTCAAGAACTGGTTGCACAAAGGTGCATCTGACAGTCTCAGGCCTAGTCCACACGGAGCTGAAGCCGGTTTAGGTGTGAAACCGATAGCAGAAATCCGGGGAAAGGTTTCAGGATCCCCATGAAACCGCTGTAGCACATTATACAAGGCTGTGGGTGTTGTTATGATGATTAAGTAACACTCCAAACCTAGAACAAGACACAGCGCATGCGCAAATAAAGACTCACCGCGTGCCGCTGGAAATCAACAAAGGAAGAGCAGAAAGGTAGAGATGGCTGAGGATTTACAAGGCAAACGCTAAAGTTTTCTACACAGTTGAAAACAGTAGCTCACCGACGCCTTTGCTGTTGTGATTTTTTTTCAATGAACTTTACTGTTTTTGTGAACGAGACCAATGTGTGTTGCGTTGTTTTTTTTAACTCTTATTAAGACCACAAAATTTTGCAGTGTACTGGCTGGTCTCCTTGTCTTAAGAACGTAAATGTTGCGGCATGTCGTTTTAGCTGAACTCACACGAAAATGTTTTGGACAGAGTTGAAGGGAGAGCGTAGCTGTGTTGGCTTATCTGCAACTTTTCCTGATGTCTGAACGTGACCAGGGGCGCAATAAGTCCATGAGGAAGTGGCGTGTTTGAAAAGACGAGTCTGGTTAAAGAGCAGATGGACTTTACCGTATACGAACCGCAGTGCAAATATGAAAGCGGCTAATGAGTGGATAATTTGAAGAAATCATTTTATTTGTTCTACTTTTGAAATGGGAGGCTAAAAACAGAGAAGCAGAAAGAGGAAAGGTTGCAGTGGAAAAGCATAGGAAATACATTTTAAAGTGACAGTGAAGCTTAGCATGAAAAAAAGATGTATTAACAAGTGTTTTATTTATCGTGAAATGTATCGTCATCATCATATATCGCCTATCGCAAGCTTTTTCCATTATCATGCAGCCCTACTGATTAAGTCTTTTTCTTCATAGTGCCACTTTTTAGTGGTCTTTCAGTTGATCTGGATCATTTGCTGACAGCAGAAGAATCCAAAACTATCCTTACAGTGTTTGAATCCACGGTGACCATCTTCTTCCTCTATCAAAATTGTCCGGGCCGCGTATACAGTGTCAATTGATGTTGCATCTGTAGGACAGTGCAGGAAATTCGGCTACCGAATCGCAGCGCATTACGCAGCACACAGCCTGTTCAAGGCAACGGAGAGAGACGTGTGTGGGCTCGTTCTTTGATTTTTTACGCTTCATCACCCATAAGCATTAAAAAACTGGACATGCATGTGTATTCTTTCACAATTCCTGCATCTAGTACATTTAAGAATACTAGCGCAATTAATAACAGATGCAGTGTGCTATTGCTTTGCCAGGGAAAGTTGGATAGCATATTGTAAACCCGAAATGAAATGTGACCTGATGGAGATACAGCTATTAGTTAAATATAGTATTAAAAAAAAGATAATAAAACTGGTATCCCTGCAGTGAACATTGATAGGGAGTTGCTGCTGGAACAAATTAATCCATTTGCTGTCTTGAAGATGACTGGACATCTTTTATGCACAAGGTGCGCTCTGTGACGCAATGCCAGCGATTCAAGAGCGCAGAGGCAGTGTATGGAGAGGAGGAGCGCACTGAGTAGATCCAAGAAAAAATGTGACATTGGCAAAAAAAGTGAAAATAAGAAGACAATTAATTTCAGGTTTAACTACAACTAAGCCACGGCACTGTCTCAACTCTGGTCCTCAGGACCTGCTGCCCTACATGTACATGTCTTAGATGCTGTCCTACTCCAACACAACTGATTTAGATTTGTGAACTTCCTTATCAAGTTCTTTGCAAACCTGTTAATTAGCCATTCATTTTTTTTCCAGGTGTGTGAAAGTAGAGATAACCCTACTTTCAGGTGTGTGAAAATAGGGTCCGGAGGACCGTATCTGAGAAACACTGAACTACAATGACTGTAAATGTTCTGATCTGTTTGTCTAAATTTAACCCTTTTCAAATAGTGACGTTTGCTATGTTGACTGCTATTTCACTAAATAATAAAAAATGTTGCCCTCATCACTCAAGAGAAATGATTTTGAATCAGTGCTGCCTTTCTGCAGTCCTACAGCATCGGGTTGTTGACCCTCATCCAGAAGATGCAGCCACTTGAGTGTAAAACTGTGCCGGTTACTACCTGCTTTTTCGAGTGTAAAATATCAGTGCAAAAACAGCCACCGCAATCTGTTTCACTTTTGAGATATCGCATTGCATGTGCAAAGCTGATTTATGTGCATATTCTTCTCCCAATATTTTGCAGAGTCTGGCAGATATGCCCATATTGTACATTCATCAAAGGCAGACATGCTAAATGGATTGAGGGTACTATTTTGCCTGTGTAACAAGCACAATCCTCATTTGCTCCCTGTTAGTAAATCAGCTGCAACAAGTTTTGTGGGTGCAACCAAATTTGTACTCATTTAAATACCCAAAAATTGTTCATAAATCAGGGCCAATAGAGTCCACGATATGTTCATGTTGTAGTGAAACACATAACTCTGCATTCTCTGTATTCCTTTGGTGTCTTTGTTAACACTTCGAGCTAGTACAATTTGCTCGCAACCTCGCAGTTCCCATTACCACATCTGGAAGAAATGGTTTGAATTCACCCTCTGCCTTGCTCCTGCCCTCCATCTTAAATTTCTGTTAAATTTGTGTGGGATTTAGAGAGTTATTTTGCTCATCACTGGCGAAACACTCTTCTGCTGCCATGGATACTCATCATAACAGAGCTTGACAAGAGTCAAACGTATGAGAAGAAATCACTTTGCAGCACAGCCTCCAAACCCAAGAAGGCATCAAAAGTTGAATTTTTCTAAATGTTCAGGTAACCCAGCAGGACTATTTCACCAATGCTGAAGCCATTCACATTAACAACTCTCAGCAGAGGCTTACCAGAGTCTTCTGTGAAACAGAGTCCAGCAGTCTACATGTCTTTTACTCTTTTCCTTGTCAGTTTAAGTCTGACTTGACTTAATATGGAGACAGAAGAATAATCCTCTTTTCATTTATTGGTTCCACAAAGCATCCTGATAATGACTCTTGTGATATGCTGCTTTTCAGTGAAAGGACACTTCAACCAGTCATCTATACATACACTATTACTTGGACATCCGTTTCCTGAGCAGTTCTACAGCTGCCTTGGTGAATTTCACAAGCACTTGTACTCAAATAGAGGCCCAAAGGGAGGGCAAGACCCTCATAATATTCCTTTGAAATGCAAACCTGAAGTATTTCCGATGTGGTGGGTATATTGGGATATGAAAGCAAGCATCCTTTAGGTTTATTGATACAAACCAGTTGCCTGGCCGAAGAGAGCACACGGAGAGGTGTGTCAAGATCCTGAATTCTTATTTCCTGAGATGCTTTTTTAGATACTTTAGATCTAATACTGCACACATCCTTCAGATACTTTTCTTTTTTTAAATAAGAAATAATAAAACCTTTATTTGTCCCACAATGGGGAAATCTTCAATTCTACAACAGCACACATATAGCGGACCAGTCGGCCAAGGGTCAGTGAATAGACAGAAAAACTTACAAATATGAACAAGGATAGATTAAAATAAATGAGATAAGTTAAGTAGATTGTACAGGAGTTTTAAAATGGGTATCGACCAATATCTTTTTTTCTTGGCCAATACCAATTATTAGTGATCATGGAGGCCGATAACCGATAGGAGCCGATATTCATTTACAGTAAAAATGTAAAAACTGTCGTGGAAAAGTGAGATTTTTCTAACGCTTGACATCATGACATGTTTTATCTCACTCTGCCAGTCTACAAAGTCTTACTTGTTTTTACACTCAGTTCTTTACTACCGCAGAACTGTGATACCAGCAGGGCCTGGACTACTGAGCTAGGTTTTCTCTTATTAAGGTAACTTCAGGGTGAACTCTGGATTTTCCATCCTACCATGCTGGTTCACTTCTTATCAGTGTAAATCACCATGGTAACTGATGTATGCCAAACCTGCTACAGAGGAGGATAGTTCTGGATCAGAGATCAGTCACCACTTCCTGACCAATCAGACCTCTTGGAAAATGTCCTGTGAGGTTCTAACAGGAGCACTTAAAGAAAGAGTCGATAGATGCTCCTTTTAATACCCTGATGACGTCCTATACAAAGATAGATTTTCATCAGATGCTCAGATTTCTAACTGATGGAGACACATGTTGCAGATGTAATGCTCAAAAGTATGATTTTGTCATTTACTCTTGACTTGTTCCCAAGTATGAAGCATCTGAAATAATGAGCTTAATAATAGTAGTAATGGTTACACATGAGACAACAGCAGAAACTTGAATTTATGGAAACTACTCCGCCATCACGGAGGGGAGTTATTATTACTATTATTATTGTTATTATTACAACATAAAACCTGCTCTCATGAGCTGAGCCTGAAAAGAGCTGCATGTTATATTTAAAGCAGACGGAGGAAGCTCTGTCCCAAACGTCTGCGCTGTAATAAAGTCAGACCGCGTCATCAGTCATGTCCGTTCATGTATGTATGTTGAGCATGCCGCGCCCACAGCCCCATGTGATTGGTTCGAGCAGCAAAAGTAACAGCTGATTACGGTTTCTTTTAACCAATCAGATGCTATTATGGGAGGAGCTTTACTCAGTAGAGCAAAGTAATGAAACCAGACCGCGAGTGAAACAGCCATATGGATCAAACTTACTTGTGGGCTGCAAGCATAGATTCACCCGAGATATTGCCAATATCATAGTTATAGCAGCTGATACCAATTATCAGCAGAAATGCTAAATATCAGCTGATAATATAAAGCCATTGACCGCCATCCTGGGATGGGTTCGGCTCCTTACAGAGAGCCGGTGCTTTTGATTCAGCTCCTAACAGAGAGCCGGCTCTTTCGACTCCAGAATGGCTCTTAATTTAAGATATTTGCAGCCCAATATTTTATCTTAATTTTGCAATCATGTATGTATGTATGTAGAAAACTTTTTTTGCATTCATTATTTTTTAGGAGAAGCCTTAAAATTCTGCACATTTATTCCATCTTCAAACTATTTGTTAATTTGATAGGGACAGTAGGCTACGTATTAATGAACATATGTAGCAGCAGAGGTAAACATGTTGATTATCATTAGCAATTTAATTAGCATCAGTAGTCCCTAGGCAGGTGCAGAAAAGACAGACAATACGATAAAACAATAAAATTAAACTTTCAGGTGTCACATGGTTATATTACAAGACAACGCAATGCACTTACACACAGTCCTCACCACTAACTCCTGTCTTCACTTGCGATGGAACATAACCTTTCTCTCTGTTTTTGTATATTGGAACAAACCTATATGCTCAAATGTAACTGGCCGCATGGCCTCCATAGTGGCCAGTCACAACAAAGTACTGTGATCTCCTAAAAAACTGGGAGCCGACTCTCACTCAATGTGAGCCGGCTCTTCTGATTCACTATGAAGCATCGGCTCTCAGAGCCGGCTCTTCTGAGCATGACACATCACTAGTCGATCCTTATTTTAAAACACAATGATGAATAAATACTGAACAAGTATAGTAATTTTTCTGACAAGTGGGTGCGTACAGTATATGGATATTCATAAATAAATAAATAACAGACTGGTGTGTATCGTAAATTGCAGCATAAAGAAATTATTGCACATAGTTGTTATAAAATATTGCACATGATCCAGAAGTGATGGTGACAGATACAAAGGCTGCACGGGTGAAATGGAGTCTTTAGATGTGCTCATTGTAAAGTCAGACAGCAGCAGGGAGGAAAGACCTCCTAAAAACAGGAATATCTTGATCAGAAGCCATTCTGGCTGTATTCATGTTGCCTTAAACCTGCCCCTCTTTTCTCTGACAGGAAAGAAATGTTTTCTTGTAAGACTGAATAAAGATGTTTTGCTTTACAACACATTTAACTCCCTGTGCGCAATGCCTGAGTGTGACAGTTTGGCCAGTTTTAATACTGTTTGACAGAAAAAAGGTGCGGTGTGTTAAACACTATCTGTGTCTTCCTCCCTCGCATGTTGAGCAGGCTCTAAGATCCTCTCATTTAGGCTAAAAACTTTGTTAAACTACAAACGCTCTCAGCAACCGAGTCTGTTGAAAGAGTCTACCCATGTACAGTATGCTGCCAGCTGTTTCCTCCTTTTCACAGCTTCAGTAGAGGTTTTGGTCAGCTGTTCAGGATGACTGCCATTCTGCTTCTTCTGCAATCAGCCCTTTGGAGTAGGAGCTCTGGTGTCACCTTGGTGACACCCACCATCTATGAACAACTTGGGATTCTTAAATTGGGGAACAGATGTACCACACCCTTGACAAACATTTGGCACTGTGGTGGTACTCATCTGGGAAAATGTCATCAAGCCTTTGCCATGCCTTTTCTTCTCCTCACACCTGTTTTGCATGATGGATAGCAGCACCAAAGAGACGAGTTTATAGAAGTGCTGAAGAAGGCTTCCTTTTTCATGTTTGAAAGTGATGTGTGACACAACCAAAAGTCTGGATCAGCAATCTTTGAAGGGTGATAGTGATTGGTAATATGGATGGACATTTGAGGTGGTTTTTGATGTCAGCTAGTCAGGCCAATTAGAATTAGTTGATTAGTCATGATGTCATTGTGACATCACCAGTAATGAAATAAAAGAAATAAAAAAGAGGAAATTGTAAAATGTGTGTGAAATACTTTGTATAACCTGTGTGCTTCACAAACAAGCATTTTTGTTTTGGTTGCTTTGATTTTTAACATTCTGTAGGCTGCAGTGTAGGTAAAGGTGAAAGTGGGGCAGGGAGATGCTGTGGCCCGTCTCTAACGCCAGCTTTACACCAGGTCCATGCACGCTGCGTACTGGCTGCGCAACGGCTTTGCTCCGACCTCCGCAGTGAAAGCATTTACACTGTGCATGACCCTATGATGCTAGATCCATGAGATCATGGAACACAGGAGGGGATTGCAAGATCGCCTGTGATTTTCATCGGAATGGTTAATTTTGTCCACATGTTCGTGCGTCATTATTTCTTATTTCTCCAAAACTGTGTGTCCACGAGGATGATGTCATGTTCAGATACTTTAGCAGCTTAAAATCTTAACGGTGGCTTTTGTTTAGATAATTACTGGATGTTTTACACTGAATCCCATGTCTGACTTCCTGTCAGGTCTGATCTGAATGACTGAAATTTACGCGGTGTTGGTGTGTGCTCCATCAAAAATAGAGCTGGCGCGTATATTTAGTGCAGCAAAGCAACATGACGGAGCAACGACAGACCACTCACGATCTGCGCTGTGCTTGCTGTAAGTCAAACCATTGACTACAATGGGTGTAAATCGGTGCACATGGAGCTATGCTGTGCTCAAAGACCCAGTGTAAATCCGGGGTAAAGGGTGACTGCCATGACAGGTGAATTAAACATCCCGCCCACAGAACTGTTGAGCTACAACAAAAATTATTTTTTGTTGTCTTGTCATGTTTTTGCTCCAGAAGTGCAAACCTTTGGTGACAGTTTATTAAATGATAACCCACACCTTCAGTTTTATTCTGTATAAATTTGCAAAGAATGTCTACAATTTGTGCTTTTCTGTCAGACTTCTGTTGTGTGTACACTAATCAGGGAAAACAACAACAACAACGACAAAAAGCTGTAATGATTTTAGTAAATTGCTGCAAATTAACAGTGTTTAAAGTTTATGGGGTATGAATATTTTCCATACCCAATGTACTGTAAATGTTGGCTGATTTGATGAGTAAAGTGAATTTCATAGGAGGGTTTGTATGTTGTGATGTCAAACGCCTTTCAGAACTCATGACACAGCTCAACTTTTGAGGCCTATCTAACAGGCATAAAGAAAAACAAACCAAAAAACCCAGAAAACATTAAGACACCCAGAACCCATTATCCACGAGCACCATCATATTTCAGGGTTGGAACCTACCTGGGGTATCCGGTAGGAAAGGAAACTGAGGAACTTTAATTCATAGTAGAATCATGATAGTGAATGAAAAGAAGGGTGACTTTATTGGCCACTTTATAGTTTCACAAGGTCAAAATGTTTGACAAATGCATCGAAAAGGAGTTCATACTATTACTGATCTCCAGACCAATCTGAAAGGGGCTGTAGTGTTACTTTTTCCTAGTTACTACAGAAATGAGGAAAAAAAAAGCAAGTTCAATGGGAAACTATTATTTTTGCAGTTTTGTAATTTAATCCAGCTCACTAATAGTTACTAATAATTGTGCACACTTATGAACTCCCTGAGAAAGACTATCTTTTTATATAATAAATATTCAGAAACCGGATATACTAATTTTGGATTGACCAAGATCACTGTGTTTCTTTTTCCAAGAACAAAACTAACCCTGAGAGACACAATCAGCCCAATAATTGTGCAAGCAATTTCTAATCATAGGTTAAAGTCATTTCAGGACTTTGATGGCTTTGCAGCCCAATTTCCTGGAACAATCCTGGGTCTTAGCACAGAGTCCATGTAGAACTACCAGGATGAAAAACTACATGCCAAAAGAAAGGAGTTGGCAGCGCTCCCAGACCCTGTGAATTGTTTGAGAGGTGTATGGAAAGGCAGAAAATAAGAGACAGAGCAATGACTGCAAATAAATAAAGAAGAGGTGGATGAGTGGAATGAAAGCAAGAAAGAGGGAAAAGCAGTGAGAGATGGAGAAGAAAAATTAGGCTGTTATGTATATTGCTGGCAATTCACACATGCCCATTCCATCTCAGATCCCATCAACTGTCAAATTGGGAAAGCGATGGTGATGTGGGAGTGGCAAGAATCTCAACAAGGCCTGGACTTGGCGCACCACTGAGACCTAATCAAAACACAATCACGTTCAGTGGCAGAGCAGACACACACTCAGCTTGCACCTGTGGCACTTATTTTCTATACTCACTTTATACCCAAGCAACCTCAAAGCACTCCCTCTCTTTTTCACACAAACACTTTTAAACAAATGTACACATAATCATGCACACACTCACAGAAAAACATTAACTTGCAGTCACACACGGGCAAATACATTCTGTCAAGCAATCACACTTTCAGTTATTTCATACTCTCCACTGCTTGAAGCTGGACGGATGATGTATGAAACTGCCCTGTTAAAGACAGGTGCTTATTGCTCGCTGTGACTAGAGTTTATCTCCATTATGCAGTGGTTCATTTCAAAAGCTTCACCTCTGTTGGTTATTGGTATGGAAGACACAGGCAGGTACTGTACTTGCAAACAGGGATCAGCCCAAATGCTTCCTCAACTGAATTTAACCTTCCCTCCTAATTCCCTGTCCCTCAAGGCAGTCTATATGCTGCAACAGTCAAGCCCAGAGTACACTCGCTCAGGTGTGACAACATCACGGTTGACCACTTCCCCGGCCAGCATTCTCACCGTTAATCCACACAGATAGGCCAAATGCTGACCACTAGCACATAATTGCATGGAGTTGGCTTTGCCAAAGCCACTCTAATATGGGAACAGGTGTCTGAATATAAAAAGGGGGAGAAAAAGACTTTTTTCAGTTATTTGTTGGGTTCTGCTAAAGAGATTCCCCTGGGTAGATGCTACTGATAAGATTAGATCTGTCATGTTATGCAGAAAGTGTAATAATGCTCCTGCTTTAACAAAAAACCGAATGTTTATTTATCTACCCTATCCAGGAGCAAAAGAATCTTACTGTGCCAAGTGTGCAAATATGTCTGTTACTCTGCTGGGTGAGAAGCACAGACTTTGAAGCATTTTCCTATTTACTACCTTCCATTGAATTTGGCATCCTTTCCTGAGAGAACAAAGGAGGTGAGTTGCCAAGGCTCAGCTGTGTCAAGAGCCCTATCAAATACTCTTGACTTCAGCTGCAGGAGAGCAGACAATGGAGAGGCATACTGAAGATAAACCAATGACATGATAGTGAAGCACAAAAAAAGCTTGACTTTATAATGTAGAAACACCATAAATAAAACAGAATGCACCCTTAAAAAGAAAGAAAATAGATGCACCCTTTGCCTCTTCCTCTTGATGTGATTTACTTTGTTATAGTTATATTGATAAGTGCATCTGTCAGATAGAAGAGAAGTCAACAGTTACAAAAACACAGACATCTTGTGGGAGGTTTATGTAGGGTGTTAGACATTTGGCACTGCTGCGGATAAATTACATATCAAGGAGACATAAGATAACACAGGAAATGTTTGAACAGCCAAATCTTCATCACAAACATGGTTCAAGATATGGTATAGAGAACTGGCCTATTCATAAACCTCATCTCTGTTAGGCATTTAATGGTTGACTTAAATATATGTTTTTACTGAAAAGTTCTAAATTTGTCTTAGTTTGCCACTAGTGGTCTGAAACAGGCAGTCTGCCAAACTGAGAGAATGAGCTCTGTATCTTCTCTGGGAGAGTCACTATGAAGAAAAGGATAAATGCTGGAAATCACCCAGAGGCTTCGGAGGGTCAGGGGGGAGCAGAGACCAGGCAGGCAACACAAGGGAAGGAGAGGAACAAGAAAAGAAGCAAGAATACTTTGTTCAGAGAAAAAAGATTGGTGAATTTTGAACACATAGACACTTAGCTGTCCTTTTGAGAAGGATTATGGGGTTTAGGTGCTACAGTGGAGCTCCACATACGTCCCCAACAGAGCCCCAAAGCTTGGTATCAACTTAACACTGACACACCACACCATGGCTTCAGAGATTACGCTGGGTGTAGATATGCTATTTCTGACACAAAGTGCAGTACTGCATACTTTAACACTCCTCTTTCTCTTCATTTCTTGTCCTCTCATCTACTCTTGTCTCCTTTGCAGTCCCTTTCTGTCAAGTGCCACAGAAGAGAAAGAGCCAAATGCCTGTGTCTGCTTACTGGGGCAAGTGAACATTTGAAGTGACAGAGGGTGACGCTGGCTTGAGTGCTGGAGAAGATGCCTCAGAGCTAAGTGAAGGACCATTAGGAAGACAGTGATAAGATGCATGCATGTAGACAGGGCTAGAGAATGTTCACCTTGAACAGTTTGGTGTCGTCTGCCGAGGAGAACTATCACACAGTGAAAGCATAGCATCAAACTCCAATCAAACGCCATCAAAGCTGACAGCAAAATCAAACTGATGTACACACATGCCAAAAGGTGCTGTGACCCCCGCAACCCGTTATTATTCATGCACAGTGATTGTCTATTACAGTGATGCCTTCTCACTTTGGTTGGCAATCTGGTGTTTAGTAACTAAGCAAAAAGCTTTCAAGAGTCACCGAAACACTGATAAACTGAGGACTACTTGTCAAAAGACACTTTCAGGTGAAGGCAAAGTGTGAGAAAACTGGCATATTGAGATGAGGCAATACACATCATACCTTCACAGCTCAGATGCTCATTAGATTGGGGAGTCAGTGCAATATTGATTTTTACACATTTGGGAAACATTTTTTGTCTAGGTGACACATTATAAAGGTAAAACTGAAATTCCTATTGAAAGAAATTATGTTTGTACATGTCTATGTTTTCTAAATGAGCATATATGGTGCACAAGTACTGCAGCTGTTACACAGTATATGTTAAAGTCTGGTGTATTAAATAACAGATTTCCCTCAGGATAATACCATTGTAAGGTGTGTCTTATTGCCTGTATTATATGTACCACCACAACAGAGCACTGCATGACTCATACAAACATGGGGAACCAACGTGGAAAACCTTGCTTCGCTTTTCCTCTGCATCTAACACCACTAAAACACTACTACAATGCGGACTGTGTGGTACATAATTTTAAGATGTTTAGCACACCCATTTGTTTGTAACCTCTGGTATAAACAAGAATGACATGAAACATGGCACAAACATGATTTCTTGGCTGAAAGCTAACATCAGTTATGTTTAACAACACAAGTTCAGGGATAAAGAATCAGGCAGCAAATGGACTCAGTTTATACATCAAAGATTGACCATGCACACACATGTACACACTCCCTCTCACTGTCTCATGCTCCTGCTTCTTGTCTCTTCCTAGCAGTGTTTGCAAAGTTGGAAATTTCTTAAATAATTTATGCTGTTAATAACCAGCTCGGTCTCCATGGCACAGAGCAGTCCTGTTCAAATATAGCTATGCGTGTGTGTCTAAGTGTGCACTTGTGTCTGCACAGCAAAGTGAAAATGGAACAGTGTTTGAACAGTGAGGTGAAGGTGTACGTCTGAATCTGTATGTGATTGCAGCATGAGCTATCACAGACTAGGCAGAATTGACTGATGTGATAGTTCAGAGTGGTTATAGGGTGGGCTCCTGTGTCAACACGGGGGAAATCACAGATTCCTTCCAACAATGAAAGAGCTGAAGGTCACACACACCGAGTAGTTGGAGCATTGATGATATTGCATTCAGACGGTGCAATCAATGACAAGCTATAAGAAAACGTCTTAACAACTAGTCTTAATAAGAAAGTGATTTAATGAATCTCATCACTGTCATTGTTATCATCATATCATCGTCATCATCCTGCCCTATTCACTGCTTCAGTTCTGCTGTGCTGTATCCGGCTTTCTCTTTGTTACTTTGTTACAGGCTGACACTCTGCTAGTGAGCTTACCATTTTTTTCCAGCCTGTCTGTTTCTCAAGAGGAGCAAGAAACAAGCAGGGGCATACTCTGAGCAAAGATGACCTTGGCAAGTCTGATGATTTGCAGAGAGCAGCAATATCAATAATAATGAAGAAATTAATAAGCTGGCGCATTGGCCTAAGGGATAGACTAAAAGAGGTGGTGGTGGGGGGCAATGACAAGCTTTAATAGTCAGGCGAGGTGGGGAGGGGGGGACGCAGAAAGGAGGAAAGGGAGAAAGGGTGGGGTTGTTACGGTGGTGTGGAAGAGGGGGTGGTAAGTGTACGATTTCCTTAGCAGCAGTGTGGTGCTGCAGTCCATGCTGTCACACGTCAAAGAGGGAGCAAATCAAAGGCAGCTCTTTTGATGAATATAAAACAGAGAGTCCTGCTGAGAAGCACTCTCCCTCCCTCCCATTCTAATCACACAGCCGCAGAGGAGGCTGGCTGCACCAAACCCCCCCCCTCCCCTCCCACCCCCCAGCCCAGCACAAAATGAAAGGGAGAGAAGAAACAAGGAGAAGGGGACAGTGAGCACACACGATCACAACAAAGGCTGCTTTATAATAGCAATAAACACTTGTCCTCTCGAGACATCTGCACGGAATGATGGGTGCAGTGTGGTAAGATGCGAGAGAAGTTGGAAAGACATCAACAAAATTTCACCCCCCACCAAACCCTGAAAAAGGTTTCCCTACATCTAAAAGTGTGGCAACAAACAACAAAGACTCCAATACTCCACCATGCATTAAATCATACATTTGTTTGGGTCTTATGAGAATAAATCTAATTTAGCTTTGCTTCAGAAAAGCTGAAGTGCTGACCGTGCTGCTGTTGAATTCATAACATCCTCTTCCCCAAAGCTGAAAATGTTAATCAGGTAATGTCACAAATTTTATTTCAAAGTTTGGAACAAAAGCTCAAAGTATTTTTAACAAGCACAGCTCAAGTGTTGTCAGCATCTCTGCTAATGAGCATGAAAACAGGGCTGCATAAAATTCACTATGACATGTCCAAAACAACCGGACCTCACTTCGTCTTAACTTATGCTTTCATTATTTTGATACCAAATTTGAATAAGGACTTTTCCTATTTTGGCACCCTACATATCATTCATGTTTAATTTGAGCTTATAAGTAATCTAAATAATACTCATACTAAACAGGATGGAATCTGGACTTGGAACTATTTTAATTATGCAGAATATGCAGAATATGTACTTTAAAGAACGTCTGATATAAAAGATAGAATTTTCCACATGCACATCTTGAGAAAAGCAAGGGAAATGATTGACCCCTGCATAAGCTACATGACAGAAAGCCGTTTTCTACAACATGTTCAGTCTAGTCTACGCAGCCTTCACAGCTCAAGAATCATCATCATCGTACTCAACTGGATTCCAGTTTCTGCAGTACTGCCTGGCTTATTTTCCCCTGGGCAGCGCTCTTCTATTGCTCCCCAGGCAGTATTTTTGTGTGACACCAAAACCTACTCCCACCCAAGCCCTGAGTCCAGAAAGTGACACATGCATGGGTGTCGCTGCCGTTTCACCTCCTGCCTGCTGAAGTATGAGGCAATTTCCTGCGAGTGGCGCATGGTGAAAGAGAGAGTGGAGAGTTAGCCATTGCCCGGCTCTGTTGCTCTCTTTGATACTGTCAAGGAAGAGTAATGGCTCTCTGCAGCAACAGCCACCACCAAACTAATGTAGTGTGACTTTGGTTCTCCTCTCCAATGTATTACCACCATAGAGAGGAAGGAGATGGGAAGATGACAGCCAAACTGAAGAATGTAGGAGGAACGTAAAGTCTACATGAAGAAAGACAAAATCCCCTCAGAGTTAACGTTACATCTCTGCAACTTAAAATAAAGTCAGAGATGCATTGGTAATCAGAATATATATATACAGCTGCCAAACAGGAGACCATTCCAACTACATTCTTACCAGGAGGCAAAAACATTTCTGTTAGTCTGGGCAGCTCTAACTAATCTTTACAATGATTCCAAGGGCACAGAACTTCAGTACACAGAGAGAGCAGCTTATCACTGAAAGGGCCTCATCTAATTGGGCAATCTACTGTCTCAGCAGCTATTAAGCCTTGTTCATTGTGTGTGACCTTGCAAATTTAACAAGAAAAGTATCTAAAAAAAAGTATCATCATTTTTGCACAGTTCCCAGATTGAAATGAATGGAAGAAAAGGAAGTCACTATATTTAAAGGCCAGCATATTTCTCCGGTTGAATACATGCCCGTCTGTTAGTTGCACATATAATCGCATTTGAACCAATGAAGAAATTATACTATAATTATGCAGAATTACAAAATGATTAAAATATTACGATTCATTAAAGCTAATTAAATGCCATGGTCTTTGGGCTGGCTGCCAGATGTGTGGTGATGTTAAGAGATAGTGGGTCTTCTGTGAAGCCGAAGGGCTGTTTTTTTTTTCTCCCCTTTTCTTTTTTCAATAAGAAGACAGACTGCTATTCAGCTTGGCCCTAGTTCCCACATTGAGTCTAAAATGCACCACTAATAGAAACCCATTTAACAAGCAGCCTTTTAGAAAGCCCCAGCACTGAGCCACAGTAATTATATATCTGGCCAGTAACAACATGACCGTGCAACTTACGCATAAAGGTATGGAAATCCCATTTATAGCTTAAAGATCTTGTGAACAACAATGATGCTTCAAGAAAGCACTTAAGTTTAGTTAATTCAATGCAGTTTAACTTTTTGCATTTTTGGGGGGGGGTTGTTGATCATCAGTCTTCACACAAGTCAATAATCTTGAGGCAACAACTAGAATGTAAGCTAATCACACAGGTTAAATAAAATTGGTACGCCAAGACAATTAAAAGGAAATTCTTCATCAATCACAATCTTCCTTCCAGATAAGACTCAAGAAAGGTTCAGTGCTTCACGCAAACAGACCAAGATGGCGGCGCACACAGATGCAGCAGCTAGGAGCATTCGCAACTGGTATATTACTACCTATATAAAAGTTGTATGCACCAACGAAATTTCGTTATTATCTATGAAATTGTTCTTTATGAAATGACAAATAAAAAACGACCGATTGATCGATTAAATGAACAAAAGGTTGTTAGGAGTTGAAACTTAAAGTATCAGTTCATATTACTGTATGACAGACCTATTTTGTCAATCAGAAATCATAATATGTGCATCTACTGTTCACAAAGGGCATCAGAGCCCACAATAAGTCCATAAACATGAAGAAGAACTTAAATAAGGAAAGAAAATATTCATACTGAAAGATGCAGTCCATTTTCCTTTAAAGGGACTAGAGGCAGGAATAAAAAAAACAAACAAACAGATGTGGACGGTAGAGGGGAGGGAGAGTGTTGGGGGTGGAGAGAGGAGTGAGTGTGGGTATGTAAGGTCGGAGAGCGGAGTGGGTGGGTGTATGTGTGTGTGGGGGGGGTACACGGAGGTGTTGGGTAGGGCTGGGCGGTGTGGGCGGAGGTTCGTATCTCGGTATTCGTGCCGGGCATCTTGGTGTCGGTGTGGTGCGGTGTGGCTGCGGGTTGGTTGGGGGCCGGGCGCTTTGGTGGGGGGTGCGGTTTTGTTTGTGGCTTCCGGGGCTTTTTGTGCGGGGCGGGCGCAGGGGGGATCTGTATCTTGTATGTGGTTGCTCTTGCGGTATTGATGTCTTGGGTGCCCGTGTCTCGATGTGGGGGCGGTGACGGTATATCTTTCAGCCCTAGTGTTGGGGTAGGTGTGTGGGGAGTGTGTGTGTGAGCGTGGTGGCGGGGTAGGGGGTGGTAGAGGTGGTGGCGCCCTGGTGTCAGGTGTATGGGGCAGGGACGTTGGGGTGGGGGCTGGCCTGCCCTGGGGGGGCGTCGTCTGGGGGGTCCGGTCCTCCTGGGTTTCGGTTGGGCCGTCCGGGTCCGGGGGGGGGGGGGGGGGGGGGGGGGGGTGGCTGCTCCTGGGCGCTTGGGCCCTGGGCCCGGCGCTGTCTCCGCTCCGGGGGACGCCCGGCGCCCGGTGGGGTCGGCAGCTGCTGGTCTTGGTCCGCTGGGGCCTGGGCCTCCAGACTGCAGGGGGCTCCGGCTGGGGCCGCCTTTTGCCGCCCTTCGGGGGATGCATGTCCGCTTTTTGGGGGGGGGGGTAGCTGGGATCTGGGCCTCTGGGTGGCTGCTGGGGGCCTGGGTCGTGAGCCTTGCGGGCTTCCTCCTCCTTGCAGAGACGAGGCTGCATCTGCATGACTGTATCACCACGGAGCACCCTTTATTATGCATGTTGACACTGTGACACTGCTTCCCATTGCGATGACTAGGTTGTACCTCTTCTCTACTTCCCATTGCGATGACTAGGTTGTACCTCTTCTCTACTTCCCATTGCGCTGACTAGGTTGTACCTCTTCTCTGCGTAGTTCTGCGTGTGTTTGTGTGTGTTTGTATGATCTGAGGATATTTAAGCCACCTGCAGGTCCTCCTGTAGGGGATTGCTTGTTTTGTTTTCCAACAGAGACCTTGGTTGTTTAGGGATCGCGGTACAGATGTACCAGTGAACTGTGTAAGTGGATTCATGTTTTCTCTCCTCTCTCTCTTCCTCTTCCTTACTCCTCTCTCTCTGTTTCACTTTCTATCATTACCTCTGTTAACTTTCATTTCTCCCTTGTCAGGCCCAGCAGTATGAAATGGAATGGTGTAATAGACAAATGTTTAAATAAAGAAATAAAATGAATAAACATGATATCAAGTGGAGCCTTATATTCATAAAGCTCCGCTTGATAAAGCAAAACTGTTCAACAGAATAAAGCAATCAGATTTCCATTCTGCTTGCTTCGATGCTGGACAGGACAAGTAAAAAAAAAAAAAAAACCAAACAAACATGCATGTCCATTTTTTTTCAATGCTAATGGGTGATGAAGCGCTAAATACCAAAAATAACGTTTCCACCCACGTTTCTCTCCGTTGCCTTGAACAGGCTGTGTGCTGCAAAATGTGCTGCAATTCAGTGGCCAAATTTCCCGCGCTGCTCTGCGGACGTGACATCAAATGACGCTACATCTGCAGTTTTGATACAGGAAGAAGACGGTCGCGGTAAATTCAAACACTGTAAGTGATAGTTATGGATTCTTCTGCCGTCAGCAAACGATCCAGATTAACTGAAAGACCACTAAAAAGTGTAACTACGAAGATAAAGCATAGTAAACAATATTATAGCTTCAGTTTGTGCACGCTCCCGTGATGGCTTGGCTCGTGGCTGCAGTTACCTGAAGCACCAGTCGCGAGTTTTATTTCTTAATCTTGCCTCTAGTCCCTTTAAGGTTATGGTGGCTTGGCTCATAGGCTGCAATTAAAATGCAGGAAAGAATTATTAATATGCTGTCAAGACTATTCTACCATCATAAGCAATATCTTGGCAGTTTGACTTTGAATAGCAGGGTACAGCAACAAAATGCTTTCCCTACGTCAAATGGTACAAAAGTGAACTTTACATCTTTAATAGTACAGAAGTGGTTTCCAATACACAGCAACTTTTAACCTTGTTTTAGAATTATTTAAGTGCAGCAAAAGTTATTTCTAAAATGAGTACATTGTTTGCCCATATTTTTGAATTTCAGAACCTCAATGGCTCCATTTTTACATACATTACACATACTGCCCTGGTTTACAAACCAAGCCATGGCACATGAAGTGTTCAAAAGAACTTACCAACAAATAGTTCTCTACTGGCCCAGGGATACAGTGATCCAAGTTTTTATTAGTTATGCATTGTAAATACAAAATTAGCATTTAATCTACTAACCTGTGTATTACACACAGACAAAAGAAACAAAATCTAAGTAGCAAATTTTAGTAACATTGTGCAGTAACATTTAGTAACATCATATCTAGGTGATTATATGACAGCATTAAATTGTCAACTATGTTTATTGTCTGTTGTAGACATGTCTACACACACACACACGCACACCCACACCCACACATGCACACACACAGTGATAGAGTCTTTTTTAGTAGTTTATGAAGATCTATTAAACCAAGGTAACTATATTTCAGAACATGCTTCACTGTACTTGTCAATATAAATAGAGAGAAATCATGTTTATCAATGTGAAGAAAAAAAGACAAATAAATGAAGACAAATAGAAATACAGAGTTCAAATGAGAGATAGAAGAGGGGAGTGTAACAAGGCAGGAGTTATCTGGAGCCTGTGGCTTGAGGCACTGCGTGGAGAGAGATGAGCCGGTGTGCACGCTGCAGGGTATCATCTCTGATCACTGGGACTCCTCTAATAACTACAAAGGCCAGTTTTTCATCACAGTGGGTCACAGTCTGCTTGAGTCTGGCATGTTTATTTGTGTGTTCAAATTATGCGTTTGCATAAATAGCGAAGAGGCAAAGGAAATGGCTAACATGATTAAACACATGGTCCTCTAACAAAGAAAACAAAGAAAAAATTTACTTTTAATTAGGAGTGGGCAATATCACTTCGTTTGTGATAATACAGGTAGTTTTCTGACACAGTAGAAAATGTAATATCGTGATAACACATGATCAAAGATTTCAGCGTGATGATGTCATTCAGTTGCACCTCACACCTGCAGCATTGACTAAGTCATGATGGGATGCCATAGGTATGTTGTTTGAGCCACAACTTAAAAATCCCAAGAAATAAATCATTTTACTTGGACAACATCAGAATTTCTTCACTGAAGCTGCATTGCCACCTCAGCTGGAGAATACGTAAGATGTCAGACATCTGCGCTGCAGTGAATGCAGCAGCGATGTAACCTGATTTACATCATCTGGGTGCGTTCAACAAGTACACGCGGGGGCGTTCCCTTTCCTCACGCACTCCATCTGAGTAAGGCGACAGTTATAGGTGATTTCGTCTGGTTAGAGAATAGTAGGAGCCAATCACTAATCGCGGGTGGGACTTTTGAAGGATGGGCGGCGTTTTGGCCGGAGGTTTTCTTTGCACATTCGACAAAAGTCGTTCACAGACTGTACACCGCTCGTACTAGCTGTCGCCGCCGCCGCCATGTTGTTTGACTGAAGCTTTTTGAGCTTGATAACATGTTTTGATAACTCGATCCTCTATGCGTGGTGGCTCTGGTGTCGCTCTGAGTTGCGTCACGGGTTGCGTCATTCGGTTCAACGTGAGTGGCTGAAGTAGCGTGTCAGTCAAGATGACGGACAGATCTTCTATCCAATCACATGCAAGAGTTTTAGAAAAAAAAGACTAATTTGAAATGACATCGGGTTAACTCCCTCCCCAGATGGTATTGCAAATACCAGGTGGCGGGAGTCAGGTTAGCAGCGATGGGGAGAGGCAGGTAAACTTCCAGTGCATACGAAAACCTTATTAGGCAACTTGGGGAGTCCGGAAGAATTGGCTTTCTGTGTGTTCTGTAGAATTACAGAACGCCCTGGCCGGCAGCCGACCAGGTCTCACTGAGTTCTAGCAGTGCTGCTGGTTTGTTCTGACCTCAGCGGCACGTCAACTCTCGCCATCCTTTAATATAAAATGTGAGATGCGGAGTGCCCATGAGACTAAGACGGCAGTGATTAGCTCTGGAGACAGACATGAGCTGGTGAATGTTCCACGAAAGCCCCGTTTGTGGGTCGGGTCAGGTGGGTTTTGGCACGGATATGTTGATTTCACATTGCATCCCCACAGCAAACTGCACCGTCACCCTGGCAGCTGAGTATTAACCGGCTAGCGCTGATACATGATCACGTGACATCATCGTGCACCGCCTTTTAACCAAAGCACCATACCACACATGACAGAAACAAAGGGGTCATCCCTGCTTTGTTTTAATGCCGGTTTGCGCAGGAATTGACGTATATTTTCAACCAATCATCGGATTGCAGTGTGTTAAAGGAATAGTTCACCCACAGAATGATGTAACTTTATTTTCCACTTACCCTCACGGTGAGCAAGACTCTGGAGCACTTTTTTAATATGTCAAATGCACCAGGAGATCAGGACGGCTTCTCGTTTCCCCTAACTTTCATATAATGGAGTTCGATTGTGCCCGAGCCAAAAAGGTCCATAAAAGTCCACAAAACTTGTCAATATTCCTCCATACTGCTCGTCCAATGTAATCCAAGTGTCCTGAGTGGGTAGCATCCAGAATTTACACAAAACTGTGCCATTTCGTATATTTTTACAGCCTAAACAGTTCTACATCGCATCTCCTGCGAGCACGCCGATGTGCGTTCATGAAACTACGGAAGGCGCGGCAGATGAGATCGCGCGTTCTCTTTTTCTTTCTTTCTTTGTTTTAAATCAATATCCAACCCCTCATGTGTTTGTCCTGGTTTGTCTGCAGCTCTGTTGCTCTTAACACAATGTAAACAGTGAATTTCTTCTTCTACGCTTGTATTATCGGCAGCGTTGGCTCTGAACGCCGAAGCTTCCGTAGTTTCTGTAGATTTAATGTGTCGGACTCAAGCACTATGGGAGACATCATCACTAACAAGGATTAAGTGATTTTTCCGCTGGTTTTCTTCACCAGGAGATGTGGTCTACCTGTGTGACGAGGCTGAGCCATGCCCAAAATGATTGCTGCAGGCCGGCGGAGATCCACCCAAGCTCCGGTGTGCTCAAAGAGCCGAACACGTCAATGCAAGTTTGGGATGTAAACATCCTGAACGTGCATGGTAGTATGTTTTATAAACCATTCCGAAAGATGCAGCAATGTATTCACAAAGCTATAGCATCCACTATTATGGAGGAGTGAACACATGATGGATCCAATGTGAGCGTTTTGAGTGTCCAGCAGTAAAAGCACAATATACTGTATATCCAATCCATTATCATTATGATTATTATTAACCAGACAGGAACTGTAGGATGAAGGCTGCGGGGGTTAAAAGATTTAGCGGTCTCTTTAGTTTTTTCTTCTCTGTAGTTGCCTATTTAATCTACTGCAGTAAATAAATACTGAAACAGACAGGGATTCTTTTCAGATTTTTTCCTGTTCAGTTTTTATCTTTTACTCCCCTGCACTGTTTTTGAAGTACAAAAAGAAACCACATTTTTTTATTACTTTGGACAGTATGCTGCATATTTCCATATAAAAGGAGCTTTACACAGAACCCTATCAGAGCTGAATGATTCATGATGACCTGGAGTGTTAAACATTGTATCTAGCCTTCATATGAATTTGTACAAGAGTCATTTACGTTTAAAAAGTTTGTAAATCTAGTTTAAGTAAACTTTAGCAGGCCACAGTCGGCTTTAATCCTATTAAACATCTTTTTCTCAACAACAAAATTGTGGCTAGTGAAAATGTTGAATGGCTAGTAACTTTGGAAAACCAATGGTCACAGTGGCTGGTGAGCAAAAAAGTTAATGTCAAGCCCTGGTTCTAACCAATATTTTTTATTTGTTCAATGTTGACTTGTACAGCTGTATGACCAGACTGTATATACCTGTGCTTCTCTTAATCTCTTGTTTCTCTGAGGATAACTTAGTAAAGAGGTGTTTCCACTACATAATGTCCATATTTGGGGAGTTTTGTGTTTCTAAAGGGCTATTATACAATGCTCATTATTTCTGACCTGGTGCTACTACCAGCAGGCCCGGCACACTGCTTGAACTGGGTGTTCTAGCTTCCCCTAAATCTCAGCATTAAGTAGCCCCTTTGATCTTTCTCCACTGTGACAATGCAGCAGCACCAGGCCTCCTAAATGAACCACACAGAACTCAAGCAGCAGGCAACAACATCAAGTAGGGCTCGGGAAAAAATATGCTGATCCTCTAGGAACACATACACACACAAAAAGAAAAAAAAAAAGAAAACAGAAAAGATCAGAACAAAGGGTCCTGAGTTGAATTAACTACAATGAGCTGGAGGCAGATGCGTG